>CM053792.1:675464558-676044558 GCA_028749045.1 Cupressus sempervirens | reverse complement strand
ATTTGTAAGAGAAAAATAATCAAGGTTGACTAGGTGCCTTTTTTAGTTCGTCAAAGGTTGTGGTGAGGATTTCTTTTGTTGTTGCATGTTTAATTTTAAAATGTATGTTTTAGGTTGAGTCTTGATTTTACCTAAGCTTGCATGTTTTTGGCTTGCAATACATAGACCAAATTTTTGCCTCATATAATCTGGCACACCTGGCGGGACTCATGCCCTCATTTAGCTTCATCATTTTTGTATTTTGTATATTTTTTAGTTAGACTTACGAATCTATATCTTCACATATACAAAATCATCTATTCATATCAATGTCTCTATATTAGAGTCTTTGACTAGAAGGGTTTTTATAATTTTGCATTGTCATTTTAGGTCTCTCAATCTAAATTTTCTGTGCTTTTTAGGGTTGCTTCTTGTCACATTCTAATAGTAGAGGTCATTTATGCACTTGTAAATATAATCTTCAAAATGTTTTACATCTCCTAAGAAATCAACTGAGTCAACTTGTTCTTACAAATCCTTTGAATTTGATCTTTTACGGTCACTTGGCAATCATTAAACTTTGACACTTGGTCAACACTAAAATTCTTAATCACTATTTAAGATTTCTAGCTTGACATCAATTAATTTTCTTGGTAAATGCTAATGCTTGGTCAACACTAGATCTTCTCGTCACTAACTATGGCTTGGTTGGTACTAGCATTACTTGACATTCCTTAGTAATTTACTTAACACAAAGAATTACTTTAATTTATCAAATTCTATCCAATCAAATATTAATTGTAACTTCCTTTTCATAACTTCAACCTTTCATCTAGGTAGTATAATAATGAGCAACTCTCAAATCCTCTGCATCAATCAAATAGATATGACATTTAGATTAGGTAGCGATATGTCTCATCCATATATTTGACATCAATGAAAAAACAAAAATTATTCAAATTGTAAGTTTCCAGCAATCTCCCTCTTTGTCATTGATGGCAACATCTCAAATATCCAAAGTACTAATAATAACTTAGTTATCATACAATCCAAAATTATTCACTTCCAATCCTTAGTTTGATTCTAACTCTCATTCATTCAAACTATCAAACTCTCTCTATTACTTTGCTCTCTTTCATGATTCTCTCCTTCTAAGGTTTGTCTCTCTCTTTTCTCATTAATCTTGAGACTTATTAGTCTTTTTCTCCCTTCAGTAATCTCTCCCTCTTTGAAAACAATTCCAAAAATGTGTAGATATATAAGCTTCAAATTCTTCATACATCTTAATTATGTATATTTTGCATGTTTGGTTGATACTTTTCATTTGACTATGTATGATGTTTGTATGTTGTACTAAAGTATTTTACCTTAGGCATGTCCTAAAGTAGAGCTATATTGCACCACTATGTAAAATATGTCTTGTAGCACATGTGATGTAATATACCTTGGCTTCTTAAGTAGCCTTAGTTAGGTAAATGACCGCTTATTTACCTCTAAGATATTCATGGGCATCTTTGGGTAATGGTTTTGTGAATATGTCTATAATTTGTTCCTTTGTATGCACATATTCTAGCTTCACTTCTTTGTCTTGAACTAGTTCTCTCAAGTAGTGATACTTGATAGCAATATACTTTGTCTTAGTGTGCATCATTAGATTCTTTGAAATGCTAATAGCACTTGTGTTATCACAATAGATAACTATTAGATCTATAATCTCTTCTTTCATGTCTTTCAACAATTGCTTAATCCACATTATATTTTAACAATTTAATATAGCTTCTACATACTCACCTTCAACTATTGATTGAGAAATACAATTCAGTTTCTTGCTTGTCCATGGCACCAATCTCTTTCCTAGAAAGAATGCACCTCCACTAGTGTTTTTCCTGTCATCAATATTTCCTACCCAATCCGAGTTAGTGAAAATATTTAGTTCAAATATATCACTTCTCTTGTAGTATAATCCATAATCTTCTATAACTTTTTGGTATCTCATTATCCTTTTACAACCATCATGTCATTCTCTTTGGCATTTTTTGAAAATCTAGCAAAATCCCAATTGCTAATGCAATATCTAGTTTGTTGTGAACAACATATTGTAATTTTCCTATCATGGGTCTATATACGGTCTAGTTCACATTAGTATAATCATTAGTTTTAGATAGCTTATGTCCTATAGACACAAGTGTACTAACTGATCTTGAATCTTCCATACCAAAAGTCTTCAATATTTCCTTGTTGTATTTGGTTTGTGAAATGAAAATACCAAACTTCATTTGGCACACTTGTAAACCAATAAAGAATTTGATCTCACCAAACATAGAGGTTTCAAATTCCTTTTTTATTTCATCAGCAAATGATTTACATAACACTTCTCTTCCTCCACATATTATATCATCAAAAAATATCTCAGATAATATTACTTCATTATTCTTTCCATTTTTCAAGTATAGATTGTTGTTATCATTAGCTCTCTCAAAACCAATATTCACTAAATAGTTATGTAACCTCTCATACCATGATATTGGTTCTTTATTTAATCCATAAAGAGATTTCTTTAGTTTACATACCATGTTCCTCTTGTCTAGATCTAAAAATCCTTTAGAATGTTCAATGTATACTTCTTCCTCTAATATACCATTTAAAAATATAGATTTGACATCCATCTGATATACCTTGAAGTTCTTGTAAGATGAGTATACAAGTAGAATTATGACTCCTTCAAGTCTAACCACATGAGCAAAATTTTCTGAATAGTTGACTCCTTCTTGTGCATAACTCTTGCATACTAGACTTTCTTTGTTTCTTGTTACTTCACCATTTTCATTGAGCTTGTTCCTAAAAACACACTTTGTCCCAATGAAATTTTTGTCTTTAGGTATTGGCACTAAGGTCCAAGTATTTTTCTTTTCAATCTAGTCAATTTCTTTGTTCATAGCATGTATCCAATATTCATTACCTAAAGCATCTTTTATTGATTTAGGCTCAAACTCACATAATAAGCATGTGTCACCTTTGATTTTTCTCCTTGTTATAACACTTAATTAAACATCTCCAATTATTTGATTAGGTTTATGATTTATTCTCACATATTATGCTAATACATGTAGCTTTCTTCTTGTCTCTTCTCTAGGTTCATTTGGAAAAATAATCTCAGGTTTATTTCCTCTTCTTTGTTCTAATTCTAGCTCAGGTTTTGAATGCTCAACATTCATTGTCTGGTGTTTGGGATTTATTGTCTATGATTCAACATCTTCAATTTGTTGCTCAACACCCACTCTCTATTGGTCAACATTCTATATTTCTATTCCATCATTTCCTATCTGATGGGAACTTGTAGCTTGATGTGTCTATTCACTTTGAGTGCTTGGAGTATCATCAACCACGTAGATGAATGTAGTATAGCCTTAAATTTCTTCATTACATGAAACATCACCTTTTTCTGTAAACTCAATAATTTTCACATTTGCACTTTCTACAAGTTTTTTAGTGTTATAATTTAAAAACTTATAATATTTTCTTTTTGCGGAATAACCTAGGAATATGCCTTCATCTCTATTTGCATCAAGTTTTCCATCTCTTTTATCTTTCATTATATAACATCTACTTCCAAAGATTTTAAAATATTTATCATTAGGAGAATAACCATAACATAGCTCATAAAGTGTAGCATTTGTACCTTTCTTGATTTGAACTCTATTCAAGGTATCGATAACAATATTAACCACTTCTCTCCAATATTTCTATGATATGCCTTTCTCCATCATTAGTGTTCTAGCATAGTCCATAATTGGTCTATTCCTTCTTTCAACTATCCCATTTTGAGGAGGGGTTCTTGGTGTTGACATATGTCTTTTGATTCCTATGTCATTGTAGAATGTGTTGAACTCATGTGAAATAAATTTACCACCTCTGTTAGATCTCAAACACTCTAGACTCTTCCTTGTTTCTTTCTCAACTCTAGCTAAATACCACTTGAACAACTAAAAGGCATTAGATTTAAATTTAAGAAACATTATAGTCATTATCTACAATAGTCATCTACAAATAGAATGAAATATGGATCTCCATAGTAACTTTAACACCAATCGGTCCACATAGGCTAGTATGAATTGATTCAAAATTCACTAGTAGTATATGCTTTACTCTTAAAACTAGACTTGGCCATCTTTCCTAATTAACATTGTTTACACATAGTATTTTTAGGCTTCTTTTATTTAAGAAATCCTCTTACTTTATTCATCTTACTAATATTCATCAAATTTTCAAAATTTACATGACATAATATTTTGTGCCATAACAAAACATCTTCTTGTTGTGCAAACATACATGTCTCTTCTGATAGGTCTAGATAGAATAAGTTACCTCTTGTTTAGTCACCAGTTCCAATTAACTTACCATCACCATCATGTATCTTGGCCTCCATGTTGTTAAATTCAACTCTGTAACCTAATTTTTTTAATTGTGAAACATTCAAAAAATTGTAGTTAAGTCCTTCAACCCAATAAATATTTCCACATGTTATATTGTCAGTCAATTGAATATTGCCTTTACCTTTTATGACACATGGGATAACATTACCAAATTTAACACATCCACCATTGTGTGGACCAATATCTTCAAATTTTTCTTTGTCATTGTTAAGATATCATTTTATATGATACTTAATGGTAGGAATCCTTTCAAACTCCTCCCTTGAAAAGCTAATCTGGGATCAATTGGAATCTACTTAGTTGAAGATTAATAATTTTTTTTCATAGGGAGGCCTATCCTAGTTTAAACCAAGTTCTAATAAGATGATCAATCTACTTGTTGTTTCAAAATTAAACATAAAAGAGATATGTTTTTGGTATTTTCTATTTTTATGATGAAATGCAATTTTAACAATGCAACTATATGAGTTCCTAATTTAACCAAGTCTTAGTAAAGAAAATAATGAAGATAAGGTAACAAGAGATGAAAACAAATAGCATGAAAAGGAAATTCCTAATGACATAAATCATGGTAACAACACGTCTATGAGTTAAATCATTGAAAAGATTGGGTAGGAATCCAATGAAAGTAGGAGAAGACCAAGTTCTAATAAAATGATCAATCTACTTGTTGTTTCAAAATTAAACATAAAAGAGATATGTTTTTGGTATTTTCTATTTTTATAATGAAATGCAATTTTAACAATGTAACTATATGAGTTCCTAATTTAACCAAGTGTTAGTAAAGCAAATAATGAAGATAAGGTAACAAGAGATGAAAACAAATAGCATGAAAGGGAACTTCCTAATGACATAGATCATGGTAACAACATGTCTATGAGTTAAATCATTGAAAAGATTGGGTAGGAATCCAATGAAAGTAGGAGAAGCTCTTCCTCAAATCCATTGATGAAATCATCGCTATAAATTTAGTAAAACTAAAAGATGTTTCACTTCTTATCAAATCACAAGGCCATGGAAAGTGCACTCATGTAAGATTAGAATCTATGTAGGAATAATAGGACGATCCCTTCTCCAACTTTGTACGTAAGTGAAATTCATCAATATGCAAAAAACACTAGAGATAAAATATCACACAATCAAATCAACACAACAAAGCTATTGGCTCCATTATTATCATGAACAAGAATCCATAAAAATAACACACTCTAGAAAGAATAACTATACTTAGAATGAGAGAACCAAAAGCATATATTATTACATGAAAATAATGGCCTAGAATACATGTTACATTCCTAAATTGATAAGAAATCATCTCCTCAATTTGTATTGAGAGTGAGAGATCTCTTCGTGCAAATATATTCTTAAAACTTATAAAAAAAATCTAATTATGTACAAACTAGCTCTCTAAATGGTGCTAATTAGGACTCCACCCTTGTTTATATCAATTAATAAGTGCATGAGCCTTTACATGTCTTAAAACAAAGAAAGAAGCAGTAGATAAGAAGATGATAGCTATAAGAGGATTTGGGAATCACTAGACACTCTAAAAATGGAAGCTTGGCCTTCTCTAAATGTTTCTAGGAGTTAAACTATCGTCAAAATGTCTTTTCAGTGCATGGAAAGCTCTAAATTTGGAACTAGTAGTTAACTGTGGGCACACCTCTGACTTCTTCAAAAAATTTGGCATACCTTTGGAGCAGCACACCTTTGTGACAGGTTCAAAAACTCAAAAATTTTCCCAAGTGTAAAAACTAGATTTCTAGCTTTTGGATTTTCTTACCCTTTATACTAGAGCTATGTGTGGATGTTTGCTCTTGAATTTCTCTATAATCTCCAATACTTGGGAAGCTTCTAGAAAATCCAATGCTTTATACTTATATTTAACTATCTATTGGTAGTTACTAAGCTCCCTATGAATATCCACAAAATCATCCAGTTTACTGTCTAACTCCAATAATACTTCTTCTATCATGAATGCTTGTCTGATATCTTCTTCAAACGAAGCATCTTCAAAGGTTTGCTAGAACTATTAAACCACTAATTGTATTGGAATGAATTTAGTCCTTGACTCATCTTCAAAAATATCAAAGTGGATATCATTGTAATAATTCTCAGCTTCCAAAATTTTCTCTTGTGTTTGATCTTTCAACTTCTAAATATCTTCGTAGAATCCTTCCATTACCTTACTCCCAACAGCTATCTTCTCGATGCAATCTTCTAATTTATCAATCTCATACATTATATACACCTCTATGACTATACGATACCTTTGACCTTTTATTGTTTGAAGTTCTTGAACATCTTTTCCCCAAGTATCCTAATAGTCATTGGAAGACTTAATAATTTGTATAAATCCTTTAATGAGGTAAAATTATAAATGGAATGATAAAATTCCTCTTACAAGGCCATTGCTAATGGGGTGATTAAATCCTCTAACTAGGTCATATTTAATAGTGTATATTGTAAACCTTTAACATGGTTGGCTCCTAATAGGGCTCACTTCAAAAGAGTGAAAAAGAGTGACATGTTTCTGGTGATTTTTCCCAAAGTGGGTTTCCACATAAAATCCTTGTATCAAACCATGATGAATGACTTATAAATGTTTTACATGTGATTATGTTTTTCATTATGTAATGCAAGCTAAATATATGACAATTTTATAGTATAGACTAAGCAAGAGCAAGTTAAGCTGGATCAACTAAACATTGATGTGTTTAATGTTTGATATTTCAAGTCGTACATATAGACCTTGAGTAATTGATTAACCCCCCTACCCACTCTCAATTATTCTAAACATTTCTAACACAAACATAAAACTTCTAATATGGTGATGATGTTGATTCTAATAGTGAAATAGGGTTTGGTGTAATTCTTGAATTCATGGCATACATAACTCGAATTATGGTTATATTTTTCCCTTTGACTTTAGGCATAATAATCATAATAAGTATTTGGTTGATGAATATTGTTTAGTTCATTAGTATCTAAGATTTTTTTAATGAGACATTATATTTTCTAAAGCATCAAAGACATTAAATTTTGATTCAAAGGTTGATACTTAGCCATAAAATCATATACACTATAGTATTTTGAAGCATTAACATTATTATGATGCCAAAGAAAAAATTATTTGTTCTCATGAAAGATATAATTATCAAGGCATGTTCATTATGTTGGGTTTGATATCATTAACTTTATTATTAATATAATTACATGTTGAACATAGTGTAAACCCTACTTGTGGCTTGGAAAATAGAGGCTAGGGAATGAAAAATTCTATCGATAATGTTGTCACATGTGAGTGTAGAATCTATTAAGAATAATTGCAAGTTCATTCAAATTCTTCATATGATTTCTTATTTTTCTAGTAATGTTTTTCCTTTTCCTGAGTTTACCATCATAGTTTTTGGTTAGTGAAGGGTAGATATAGTTTTGCGAAACATTTTTTGTGTATATTTGGTTGAAGATTTGATATAGTGGGTTGAGATTTGATGGGAAGTTATAAGTTTGTTATATTAGTTGTATTTTTTCTTTTCCCTTCTTCATTATACCTCTATGGAATAACTGTGTTACTAATTTTCCAACAAGGCACATTACTATGTTAGTGAGACATGTTGCAGCCAATGAGTCATTTTATGAGCATTTTTTCTTCCCTTTAAGGATTTTTCACTTACAAAAGTAATGTGTTATGACTCTTTTTTGTACTTATTATTTCTCATATTATCATTCCTATGGCATGTTTGTATTTCATTATATTTATGGATAGTCATATGTAAAATAAAGACACCTAGTTAGTTTATAAAGTGTTACCTTTGATTAAATGAAATTTATTATAAGATGAAAATTCACCCCCACTGGTGTCTTCCTCACTCCAACTAATGATATTAGAGCCAAATCATTGTCAAAATTCAAAATTAGGGATTATAAGTATTGGACTCTTACTTATGGAAACAATTAAAAGAGATAGTGGAAGGAGCTATGTCAAGGAAAATGTTGGTTAACCAAGTTCTAGTAAAATCAAGTAACAAGGTGTTGCACAAGTTATCCCTAAATATTAATGTAAAATGCAATAAAGAATTATTTTTTGTGTTGAGATTGATAACAAAGAACAAGGCTTATTTGTAGGTGAAGATGAATATGAATAGAAGTTGAGATTGATATAGAAGGTGAATTTGTGTGTTCTTTGAATACAATCAAGTGAATTTGAAATTAAAATCAAAGACTAGAAGGTAAACTTCGTCAAGAAAAAGACTACAAGGTCAAGGTAATTTAAAATAAAAAAGTTTCTTTAGATTTTAAAAAGTCTAACAAACTTACTGATAATATAAAGATAGAAATAGAAGAAGCCAAAATGGTAGTTGATTTTACAAAATCTAATCTTGAGATGAATACTACTGATTGTCAAAAAAATTTGAAGGATAAATAGTCTTTGTAATGAAAGATCTTAAGAATATTAGGAAGTAGTTAGAAAATAATCCAAAGTTTGATGAGAGCACTAACAAATTAATGCTAATAAAAAATCAACAACATAAAGATACTATTGGCTTAAGATACAAGAGAGGACAAAAAATACATTGTTAAAGAAGGGTCAAACCATGTATAGTTTTTGTATCAACAAAGCTGAATGGAAAAGGATAGAGTTCTAAGGTCATAAATATATTCAGAAAGAAGATAGATTTAAGTTACTCTATTGTTGGTCCTAATATTAAAAAAGGGTAAAAGCATAGATCTATGTCACCTTTTAGGACCTCTAAACTTTTTTTAGTCAAATAACATTTCCTTATCAAAATTCAACTTTTTTCAAAAAATAAAAATACCATTTTTATAGATCTTGGACTCAATATCACCATCATATAAATTGCACAGTGTTTTAATTAGTTATAATATGTTATCATTTCAAAATATTATAAGTAGATATTTTGACATTCAAGAAGATGACATCTCAAAAAAGGAAAAAAAAAAAAATAGTAAATCATTTTTTCAAAATTAAAATTTATATTTAGCATTAGTGGAGAGAGTCCTCTTCAAGAATATGTAATTAGTTTTCAAAAAGGTATAGATTTGATAGGGAAGTTTTCACACAAGAAGAAAACTATTAATTTTTTATAAGGTCAACCTTGAGTACTTATAACAAAGAAAATATACATAAAAATCCAATATTTTTTATTTTCTCCACTACCTATACATGTAATCTATAACATACTTTGAAATCAAGGAAATAAAATATTATTTTCATATTGCTGCTTGATAGGAACTACACCTTATATTTTTTGTAGTTAAAATATGGAGTTCAAAAATTAAAATTAAAATGAATAATTTTTTATTAGAAAAATAAACATAAAATTTATCAAATTTTACACATTTCATTCATTTATTTCTTCAAATTTAAACACAAATGCCACTTTTATGTCATTTAAGTTGAACAGTCTTTTTCTTTGGTTCTTTTTCTTTATAAAATGTGACACAAGTTTGTGCTTTCACCCAAAAAATAAATGTAATTGGGTAACTATGAGACACCCACTATGATATAGGAGGAATACCAAGATCCCTCCACAATGGAATCCTAATTGGTATAAAGGAGAAGAACCAATTTGTGATCTCCGTAAATGCAAGGATACTTTGGGTTTTGTTCATCATTTTCCTAAGAGAAGGAACCATAAGGCTACGATGAAAGAAATTTCTATAAAAATTCTCAAGTAATCTAATTTATAAAAGAAAGGGGTATGAAATGACAAGGGGGAAAAGATTCTCACCAAAATAAAAACCTATAAGTGAACTATCAAATTGTAGTAAAATCTAAAACCAAAACCTTCAAGTTGGAATCTATAGGGCCAAAAAATCTAAAAGTCTCAGATAAAGTTCAACTTTTATGGTCTAGGTTGACTTAACATCTAGATTGACTTGGGTTGAGGTCAAGGTTGACATCAACCTAATCTCCATAAAAATCTAAAATCCAAAAATTTCATCAAAAATTGAAACCGTAGATTTGCAAATTGATCCAAAAACCTATAAACCTATGCATATACATAGGAGAGGGGGGAATATATTAGTGGAGTGTGTATTTCCTCAGTCAAGCCCTAGTTGAGGATGTCATGCCCAAAAATTGGGGCAAAACACACCAACAATTTTTTTTTTTTTAAAGATTAATAACACCACTAAGTTTGATATGTTTTAATTGCACATGTTAAAGTATAGGTATAATGAGAAATAGATACAAGATCTCCTAACAATGTCTTGTCATTTCCATTTAAGTTTATCATCAATGAGTATGAAAAGATCATTAAATATGAGCATTCGTTATTAAACTAATTTCGACTTTTGTTTTTTTATTGCTTTAATTTCAAGGTAATATCACATAATTAAAATAAATAAATCAAATTATCCTAAACTCGCAATACTAAACAACTATCTAGATATATATTCAACACTTAAAATTTAATCTAATAATCTAACTTAATTTTACAAACTTTACTAATCAAAATCATAATAACACTATCCTTCAATTTAAGAATAATATATCTGCTAACATTAAAATAAACTAATAAACTAATCTCTACAATTAACTTTAATTAATACTGAAATTCAACTTAACAAACACTAATTACTAACATAATGATTTTAAATTATTTCTTTAAACGAATTAAATAAATCAACTAACTTATCTTAAACAACATATTATACCAATAATGATACTAACTTTCCTAAAACATAAAACTTTACTAAATAATAAAATCATCTAACATTCAGATAACTAACTTTATTAAATTTAACATAAGCAAAACATCTTTTTGGTCAAAACTATAATTAAATAATCAATATAGTTAAATATAACATAAACTACAATTCTAACACTAATTTAAGCCAAATCTATTATCTTTGTATCTACCACATAAATAATTCAAAATAAAATAAAATAATATAAAATAATAATACACTAAATCTATTAGCATCCATAAATTAAAACTACAACTAATTAACTAATGTTAATTTATTATAATTTTAAAATAGATAAATAAAACAAAAATTAATCAAAAATCTAAACCTATAATACTAAAATGGACTTAATCTAACTTGAAATCCTACCTCAACCCTTAATAACTAAAATATAACCATAGCTTTAACTAACGCTTATCATCTAATAACTAACTAAAATATAATTTAGAAATCTAATTATACTAATTTGAAACATTCAAAGAAATAATGAAACTAAACTAAACAACAAATTAACTATTAAAGATAATTAAAACTAACTTCACGAAATTACTACTTAAATCTTATAGTAACAATAATAATAACAACTAACAAAAAAAACAACTCACCTAAACAATACTAACCTAACTCTAAACTCTAACAATCCTAACCCCCTACACTCTAACCAACACATCTTACCATCCCCCAAGCTTACTTCCCCAAATAACATGCAAATTTAAAAGGATGGTATGCTGACAACAATCCCAAGCACTAACCAATCCTGCTTCATGCAGATCCTGTCCCCTCCCACATGCAAGAAAAGACCTCCACTTGCTAGGCGCTAAGCAAGGTAAGAGAGGAGAAAGTTTTAAAAACATTGATAAAAGTTGGATTTGTTTAACTTTTTAGAAAAAAACACCTTTACTCCCAATCTCTTGCACCCACTAAAACCAAACTGTGAGGCCTCGCCCTGACCCTTCATAGCCTTAGTTATTACTTTATTATTTTGTTACTCACGACTGGGGATGTCGAGACATTATCTGATGCTTTGAACATATTATATTATTTCATGTTATGTGATGTTACTTTCAGATATTTGATGTTTGTCATTTAATGTTTTATGTATGTTGATGAAATCAGTAAATGTAGGATTAACACATTGATTTTGGAATCTTTATGATTAAGGATATAAGTAGGATGAAAGAAACCCTAATTGATGTATGTTTCAATTTATGAGAATTTTTGATACGTATATATACATATGTACATGTGATTTTTGGGACTACTGATGTGTGCAATGAGTGTGCATATATTTTAGCTGAGGAAACCGACAGAGGAACAAAACTGATTCCTATGTGCTAATTTTGGAAACCTTGTTGTTCATGATTCAAGTATAGTATTGTGAGATGTATGTATGTATCCTTCTATGTTCAGTGAATGTTAATGTTCGTGACTATGTTCTTTTAGTGTCACTTGACACTCGTGAATTGTTAATGTTCTTCAGCGTGCTAGTTAGGGTTAGCTATGTAACCTTTGGACCTAGGTCGGATTTAAGTTAGTGTCAGTTTGCTAATTGGGTTCTTGATCGAGTTTAGTCACCCTTAATTCGAATGAGTGCTTAATCTTTTTTTTTTGAGTTGTTAGTTGGTCCTAATCAATTCCTAGCTTTTGCTGTGCTCTAAACCTATTCCTAAGGCTCTAAAACATGGAATATTTATACCCAAGGGGTATGGGTATGGGTTGGGGGTCTTTTCCAACCCCTAAGCCCCTTTTATTGACTTTTGAGGCCACTCAAAAAGTTTCTTTTTGCTTTTGTGCGAAAATTGACTATGGCTACCATGAGTTTCATTACCCCACCTCCACTTAGTGTTTAACCATAGTGTGGGTTGAGTTAGGAGTTTCTAGAATTGTAAGTGGGTGGGAGAAGTTATTGATCCCTTTGGTGGTTGAGTTTGAGGCTTATTTAGAGGCCCTTCTTGGACTAGTTGAGGTTGTTACCCAATCTCTATGTTTAGAGAGGAGTCTTGGAAGATTGGAGCAAGGAAGGGGAAAGCTCTACTCAAACTTGTTCATTGCCATTACCTCTTTGTGAAGGTAGGAATTGTCATCTCCCTTGTTCAGATTTCATTCTTGTTTCATGCTTATGCTACCTTGTTGTTGTTTGTATGTTTGTGGGTATGTTGGGAAGATTTGAAAACCATGTTATTTTGGATGATTTCTTTTCATGTTTATGTTTGAAATTTTAAAATTTTCTTGCATGGGTGTTTTGGTATTACTCACCCTTGGATAGGGCAGAAGTGACCAATTTTGAGAAAGGTCTCTTTAGTTGGACTCCAACCAGTGTAGAGTCTCTTCTCAGGATAAGAAGAGGGAGAAAGGGTAGGGTGGTATGGGCCCCTACCTGTCAGCACAAACCTTGTATGATTATGGTATGTTGAAATGGAAGAACAAAAGTTCTTAGTTTATAGCCCTGATTGGGCATCTGTTTGGTGTTGTGCTTGACTTCTCCTGGTTGGAAGAATCCACCTTTCCCTAGTGTTGATTCATTGTGAATCATATAGTGATAACCTTGTGTGAATATGCATGGTTGAATTGTTCTTGGTCATGCTTGTTGTCACCTGATCAGAATTTTGTTCCCTCCATGGTTCGTAGAAATGTGTTGCAGAATTTGGTATGGAACCCTTGATGAGGGTCATGAAGAATTTTCAATTAAAATTGATGAAATTTGGGATTGATATCCTATGTAATTTTTATTTCAAATTTGGTTGTAATGGCAACGAAGCTAGGTTTTCTTCCTGGTTCTTTCTCGACTAAGCCTTTGAATCAGGTTTGCCAATAAAATTGGTGTTTGAGTATAATTGGTTATCATGTGATTTTATCGTGATTTAAATTTAGATGGATGCACATCTAAAATAAGATGGAATTGATGATGTTCAATTTGGTAAAATTTCAAGTTTTCTTTTATGTTGAAAATGAAAATTATGATCATGGATGTAGATTTAGTTTGCATGATTATTTGAATCAAACAATTCTTGCATTATTGATTTAAAATGGATAAGTCAAATTATTGGTATTTTAAGTTGTAACAAGCCCTTATAGTTTTGCTTTGAAAAGAAAAATTTAATTCCCCCTTGAGTATTAATCAACTGAAAAACTTTATACTTAGAAAAAAAATGGAAATATATATATATATATATATATATATATATATATATATATATATATATATATATATATATATATATATATATTACAAGAGAGTAAATACTCTCTGTTTTTTGTAGGGGGGAGGCAATTTAATTCCTCTCATTGCAACAGAGAATCTTATAAAGATTCCCTTTATATTTTGTTTGAAAAATATAAATATAGATTAATCAATTTATAAATAAATGTACATTTCTAAAATAGACTAGTAACTTTTTCAAATATCTTAAATATCTAATTCTTACCTAATAAACTTTTGGGCTTAAATTCCCCCTTGCACGTTAGTTTTAGAATGAATATTTTAATGGATTTTATTAATAAAGTTTTAGAAAGTTATCAAATCAACATGGGGGGGGGGTGACATCACCCTGCCCCCATGTCCTATCCCTGTTTGTTTTGAGCGCTCACCTATTTGTTATGGACTTAAACAAGTGGGCAAGATTTATTCAAACCTTCCTTCATTGTTGGGTCACCCACCTTGGAGGCCTGCGCAGGTTTGGGGCAGAGCGCTGTCCCAAGGACAACACTTGGGAAGCGCATGGTAGTGTAGAGTGGGGTGGGGTGTAGGTGTGTAAGGGTAGCTTAGGGTTTGGGGGGGTTAGATTTGTTGTTTAATTATTTTGTTTAATTTATGTTTTAGTTAAGTTTTAATTTAGTTTTAGATGTTAGGATAGTTAGTAATGTAGGTTAGTATATTGTTAATTTTTTTTTAATTATATTTAAGTTTTTTAAAATTGCAGTTTAGTATGTTAAAATTTAGTTAGTTTTTTTTTTATATATATTGTAATTGTATTGTTAGTGTGTAGTTTAGGTTAGTTAAAATTTGTTATATTAAATTTTATGTTATTCTTATTATTATTGGTTATCATTTGTTTGTATTATTTAAAGTTTCTTTAGTTCTAGATTAGTTTTTTTTGTAAGAAGGATTAAATGTTATAGTATTAATTTAGTTATGTGGAATATTTAGTTGTAGTTTAATTTTGTTATAGTTAGTTTTAATTTTAAGTAATTATTATGTCTTGTATCTTAGTTTTATTTTTTTTAAATATATAAATTAGCTAAGTTAAAGTTTTAGACTTAATGATTAGATTAATGAAATTTCTTCTTTAGAATTTATTAAAAGCTTGAGTTAGTATTAGTGTAGAATACTAATTAATTGTGGACTATTAATTAGTTTCAATTCAGATATATGTAAAATTGAAATTCAGTATTTAATTTAAGTTAAATTTTGTTTAGATTTAAGTTAAGTTTTAGATTTTAGAGATATTAGTATTAAATAGTATCTTGTTAATTTGGTTTTAGTAAATTATTTTATTAAATTAACTTAGTTTAAAGATAGTTAGCATTAGATGTAAATATTAATTGATTTAAATTAAAGATGGTTAGTCCCTTGTATTTTATTTTAGTAGACTAATTAATAATTTGTTTAATTAATGATCTAAGATCTAAAGTTATTCGAATAGTTTAAAGATATTGTATACAAGTTTATAAATTACCAATGTGATAAAACTTTTAAATTAGAAATTGGATTGTTAAAATAATTAACCGAATTAATGATGAAAGATAAATTAATGATTAATTCATGCGAGAAGATTATAAACTTAAGATGAAATGTAGAGAACCTTTACTTAAATGGTGATCGTAAACATATCTACTTAATGAATTTTAATTATTGTTTAAAAAAAAAAAGTGTGTTTTTGCCCTCATAGTTTGGGCATGCCACAAACCCTCCAAACACGTGGCCCAAGGATGTTTTAAGGAAAGTACACTAGGTTATGTGGAGACATGTGGAGACAAGGAGGGATAAATAACAAAGGTGAGAATAAACTTTAAAATCCACTTGCTCTATTTCATTTTTTTTTTAAATCTCTCATTTGCCAACACTTTGACAGGTTAGTTATGGGCATGTGGTCAAGGCTAAGCGTAAATTTCCTATGCAAACCCAAGTAGAGGATGTACACAGGTACCAAGATAAAAGGCAAGAGATAAAGGGAATAAAGTTTTAAAACAACTAGCAAATAGAATTTACTCCCTCTCTCCAACTAATATGTCATTCATTAATTTCCTTAACTTTGTTATAAGACTCCAGTCTGTCCATACTGACGCCTAGGGCTAAGGTGGGGTAGCAATATCATAAAGTTAATTTGGTAAGAAATTAGGTTGGCTTAGGATAGATATTTTAATTTATGTTTTTATTTAATTGCTTATAAATCATTTTTTATATTAATTAAATTTAGAATTCAAATTTTATAAGGGAATCAATCTAGAATATTCTCTATTTTGAGCAAAGGAATAATTCATCTCTCCCATACAAATTCTAGGGAGCATTTTTGCTCTTGGAAACACATCTTTTTTTTTTTGAGGCCTCTATTTTTTTTTCTAAGTATGAGATTTCAATTTCACTTATTAATCAAGGGGGGGTATTTTTTTTTTTTCTAAGATGATTATAACGAAGATGTTAATTGTAATGCTTGAACAATTGATAAGGACTATTATGCTTCCTAATACTCATGAAATTTATGAAATGAAATACCAATCATATCATTGAATCCTTTTTAACATATATTGAGCTTTAATTGCATAACTTTATATCTATCATCATTTAGTCTAATTAAAATTAATCAAATGAATACAACTTGAACTATAAGAATGCCACAAGAGGGGTAAAACACCATTGCATCCGTTTACTAATAAACATATGCGTATAAACCAAATTACAAGAAAGATCATATGCAAGGATATTACTCAATTTATCTTTTTCTATTGAACCACCTCATTCAAAGGCTCCACTAGGAAATAACCAAGAAGAAAACCCAACATCGTTGCCACTACAAAAAAAAGTTTTAAATACATTTTACACAGGGTTTCAATCCTGAACATAACTGAATTTCAATAATCAATTTAAATTTCCTTCATGGCCCTTAACAGGGGACCCATTTCATTTTCTGCAATACATCGCTAAGATCATGGAGAGAATGAGAATTGACTAGGTGACAAACAAACAAACAAGGAGACATAATCATACATTCATTCCCATACTGGGTTTTCACAATAGGTTCAACATTGAACCAAAACTAGGGAGAAGGTGGATTTTTCCAATAGGAGATGTCAGACACAACACCAAAACAGGTGCCCAATCAGGGCTATAACTCAAGAACTTCTGTTCTTCCATTCTTACATGCCAAAAACTTATATGTGGTTTGTGTTGACAGGTAGGGCCCTACCCTATCTCCCTCTTCTCATCTTGAGAAGAGACTCTGCACTATTGGAGTCCAATTGAAGACCTTTCCCCAAAAATGGCCACTTCTGCCCTATCTGAGGGTGAGTAATGCCAACACACCCATAAAAGAAAACTTTGAAATTCAAAACAAACACAAAGGAAAGACATTGAAGAGAACCTGTTTTCAATCCCTCCCAACATACATACATAAACAATGAAACTAAAATATGAAGCACAACATCAAACCAAAATGAGGTGAAGTATTCCTACCTTCAAGAAATCAAGTTATCGCAAATGATCAAGTTTGAGATGAGCTTTCTTTCCTCTCCTTCTCCTTCAATTCTTAAAATCCCTCTAAAACTAGAGGTTGGGTGAACACCTAAAACCTTCTCAAAATTTCCTCTAAATAAGATCCTAAACTCAACCGCTCTAAAAATAAATAACTCCCGCACTTGCCTAAAGTTATAGAGGCTTCTAACCCAACTAGACATAAGGCTGACCTCAAGGTGGAGTTAAAGTTATCCAACTCATGACGAAACATTCAATTTTCGCAATAAAGCAAAAATGAAGTTTTTCGATGACCATAAAAGTCAACAAAAAGGGCTAGGGGGGTAGAAAATGCCCCCAACCCATACCCATACCCCTTGGGTAGTTAGATTTCATTATTTTAGACCTTTAGGATTAATAAGGGACATATCAAAAGCTAGAAAATTTTAGGACTATCTAACAACATTCAAAATGTAGATTAAACACTAATCTGGATTATGGATAATTAATCTCGATTACTAACTTGATTACCAAAAAGGTCACTAACCTAGTCCAACTTAGATCTTTAGGTTATTTGGTTAACCCTAACTATCATGTTGGAATGCATATGCAATTCACAAGTGTTAATCGACACTATAAAAACACTATTACAAAACATTAACATTTACTAATTATAGAATGATACATTCATTCAATGCACAATACAAATAAAATACAAACAAAAAAGTTTGTATCCTTCATCAGATTTAACCCTAGTTTCCACAAATGGTACATAGGGTTCAATTTCATTTTTCCGTTAGAATTTCTCAACTAAAATACCCTGCACACTCATTGCACACATCAGTAGCTCAATAAAATTACATACATATATTTAAAACTTATCTAGATAGTTACATAAATCAAAACATGAATCTGTCATATAATTACTATTTAATTCATTTCTACTCACATTTAATCATTAGAAATCACATAATCAGTATAACATAACTTATTCATTAATTCAAATTAAAATGCTAGAAAAATCATTGTTAGGCATGCATATACCTAACATCATAAATATCGCCATTTAAGGAATATTGAACTATTTGGAATATAAAACTTAACCATCAGGGTATCAAAATCAACACCCTTATCTTTAGGTGAAAATGCCTCATATCATCGTTAGAGAAATTTTAATGTTTAAACAATCAAGATAATGTAGTTTGTTCTCAAATCACTAAATATTTAAAACATGAATGTATTAGGATCTCAGTTCTTATTAGGTCATCTAAACCATAAACCATTATTTCATATCCATTCTAATCTCCTACAATAGATTTAACAGAGAGATACATATTTAATAAGTACATGCGAGGAGGGTCCTCATAGCGGAATCAACCTTAAATTGAAAAGAAGGAATGCTAACATAAAGTAGAAGTAAATCTAACAATGAAGAATATTATAGTAATATTGATACAATTATGTTCAATATGTTCAAATATGTTAATGCAATATCCTTGACTCAACACAAAATTGAAAAGAAAATCAGGTAAGAAATTTTTTTTATGTATGTGGATGCTTACAATTTTTCCTCAATGGTGAACACATTAATTCATGAAAGTAGATCTCCTCCTTGAATCACTATCTCCATGAAGAAAGAAACTTGATCTAGAAGAAGAAATGCATGATAGAAAAATATAGGTCTTGAATTCTTGAACGATGGAAATGGATGCCTTGATTTATTTCTTGATAACTCCTTTAATGTGCTTTCTTATTTCTTGGACATAAATTACATATGGAACATGAGTATTTTTTGGATGATTGAATGAAATGAGAAGGCCTCATTTTATATCGATTTTAGGATCAAAATCAAAGAGGTTTACTAGTTAAGGTAGAAAAGTGAAAATATTTTACATTAGACCTAGGAACCTATAAAAAATTACCTACCAAGTTGAGGTCAACCTTGACCTCAACCCTAAGATGTCGACTTCTAGGTAAGTTCCAAGATTTAAGAAATATTGTGGGAATCAGAGAAAATTAATGAGATACATAGGTAAAATTGTAAGAAATACATTTAAAGCATAATCTTTATGATTATAGCAATAAATAAGAAGAAAAGAATAGAAATTGATTCCAATGTACTAAAAAACTCTGATCATAATCACAGATTCCATCAATATGATCATCCTAACAAGACTGATCCCAAAATCAAGTACACATAAAGCAATCCACATCATAACATGACATCACCAAGAACAAATCATACAAACACCTTAGTCCTATACAAGTGACTGAAAAATAATCCAAATACAATTGATCGAAGACTCAAAGTTTATATCAAATAGGTCACACCATTCACCTCAGTTTCACACAAGAACACTAGAAAATAATAACAATCAATAGATCAAAACACCTCATAAAGCATACAAGACACATTACCATGGTTGAGTATAAAAGATCATGATCAAAACATCATCATGATATTACAAAACAAAACTCCCAAGCCTTTGGTGAACATCTTGACTGGTCAAAGCTAAGTCAACCCTAAAAACCCAATAGTAAAATCACACGTCATAAAAAGAGTGCATACAAAAGTAACTTTCACCATATATTAGGTTTTGAAAACACAACAGTTTCATTTTCACTTATAGGTTTTCAATTTCCATTTTTTTTCAAGTATTACAATTTTCCTAAAGTTCTCAAATTCACACGAGTCTCCACACTCAACAAATCATAAAAGGTTGTTTAAATGTTGTCTCATAGTTTAATACATTATTCAAAACATCAGATCCACTTAGATAAATCAATCAATAAGTTCAAAATAAATATTTTAATTAAACCCAGTTGATTTAACATTAAAACTCCATTTAAACCAAACTACACAACTTACCACTAACTTAATAACCCTAATGCATTTATTAAATAATAATTATTAAATTATTCAAAATAATAATTATAAAATTATTAATAAAATTATACTAATTTATTAATAACTATAACTATTATTTAATAATTTAATAAAAATTAATTTAAAATTACTAATCACATTTAAATAAATTAATAATAATTAAAATTATATTAACTAAATTAATTAATAATAATATAAAATATATTAAAAAATAATAATAATTTAAAATTTTAATAAATTAAATTTTTATTAAAAAATAATATTTAAAATAATGTTTGAGGCCCATCAACCAAACTCTAACTGCCCATAACTGCCTTAGGCCTACTATGATAGTACCAAGTCTCCCTACTGTAGACCTTTGGCCTACCCGCGATAGTCTTGGTACTGCATGGCAACCAAGACGTCAGTCGGAATGAAAGGTAGGAGGAGAAGGGGGCTGGGGGGTGGTAGCCCCCACCTCCCACTAAAATATTTTATTTTTTACTTTTTTATTTTTAATAATAAAAAAATAAATAGTGAAAATCATAGTGCCCTCAACAAAACCACATAATTTTATTTTATTTTAAATATTTTATACTATTATTACATAGTAATTACAAATCACTATGTAATTACATTATATATATATATATATATATATATATATATATATATATATATATATATAGTTTTTTTAAACAAAATTGTGAATAATACTTTGATAGGGAAACCCAAAAAAAGCATTTGAATTTACATTCTAGAATTTGATTTTTAATCCAAAACCCATTTGATTAAAATTTAGAAGAATGAGGGTTCCAAATCTTGATTTCTCATATACATGTAATCAAACGAAGAACAATTGCAATATACAATAAGGGTTTTCATTCAACTTACTTCGCTCAAAGACATATTAAGAGCAAGGTAGAGAAGATTTCAACACAAGGGTTTTCAACCACATTAAAAAAATTTGAAAACAAATTTAACCAAACACAAAGAAGACAGGGATTTGAAGAACATAAATCCATTGTACAATTAAACCACAAGATCCTACCTAGATCTGATGCTAAGACGAAAAACACACGGAGCACACAAAACATCCCCCTTTTTCTGAAAAGCTTCCTTCTCTGAAAAAATGCTCCTTCAAAACCCAATTCCTACAACAATGAGCTCTAGATCCTTGATAAAGAGTTCTCCCCTAAATTTGGGGCTCTAATTGTGCAATCACGATAGGGAACTTGTTAATCAATTATCTTTTAATATTCAATTAACTCTTTACATTTTCATGCATGCTTTTTGCAATTTAAAAAATATCTTTATTAAATTAATTTGTTTTCTCTCTTTGATTAATTTATTATATTTTAATTTCATGCATAAGCTTTATGCAATTTAATTAAAATAAATTTTATTAAATTATGTTTTCTCTCTCTTATAAAATCTTGAGACACTTTAATAATATATTTAATAATTCAACTAATAATATTATTTAGAGTTTATTATTTAAATAAAACTCCTAAATAATTATTATGAAATTAAATAAATATAAATACGCCAAAAATAGAACTTTAATAAAATCTTTAAATTTAATTCTTTTATTTAATTAATTCATGAGATGTTTTTAATAGTATATTTATTAACTTAATTAATAACATTATTTAGAGTTTATTATTAAAATAAACCTCCTAAATAATTATCATTAAATAAAATAAATACAAATATGTCAAAAATGAAACTTTAATATAATATTTTAAATTTAATTCTTTTATTTAATTAATTTCTCAATTAATTAAATATAATTAAATGTTAAATTTTCTTTATAAAATTTCTATTAAAGTAAATTGTTAAATTATCTTTTAATACAATCTTTAATAAAACTTTAATTCTTTATAAATATTTTAAATTTAATTCTTTTATTTAATTAATTTCTCAATTAATTAAATATAATTAAATGTTAAATTTTCTTTATAAAATTTCTATTAAAGTAAATTGTTAAATTATCTTTTAATACAATCTTTAATAAAATAGAACTTTAATAAAATCTTTAAATTTAATTCTTTTATTTAATTAATTCATGAGATGTTTTTAATAGTATATTTATTAACTTAATTAATAACATTATTTAGAGTTTATTATTAAAATAAACCTCCTAAATAATTATCATTAAATAAAATAAATACAAATATGTCAAAAATGAAACTTTAATATAATATTTTAAATTTAATTCTTTTATTTAATTAATTTCTCAATTAATTAAATATAATTAAATGTTAAATTTTCTTTATAAAATTTCTATTAAAGTAAATTGTTAAATTATAACTAAAAATCATGACACACCCACAAAATTGAATACGACAACTTAACTGAAGGAAAATAACATAATCAAACTCTAGGGTCAAAATCATGAATTCACGTCACTTGACGAATTCAAACAGGTAAACTAATTCAAATATTTGTCCTACTTTCTAGGAAAATTAGCTTAGGGTTTAGGATTTGGTCTCAAGAATGATCTCCCCACTCATACCATTGAAATACTGCAATAGGTTACGTTCATCCTAGTAATTCAAGGAAGTCGATACCTAGTACCTTCAATCTGCATAAAATCCATGCATCTACAAACACATATATTCTAAACTAAACATGCAATGGCAAGAAGTGGTGCATTGTGTAGATCCTGACTAGCAGGTGACTACGACTCCCTTCCTCAACCACATCAAAAATGTCAACATAAAGAAAACATACACACACACCATACACATGCAATTATGGGGTAAGTATCCATAGAAACTACAAAAAAAAATCATTTGTCTAACTAACATCATTAAATAACTGAAATTCACTAAATGAACATTTATATTATCATCAAAATAATCATGAAATAATTGAAATAACTAGTACTAAAGTAACTCAACACATATATTAATTGAATATGAAATACAATTAATCAATTCCAATAACCCAACACTGCTAATCATAAAACATAATCAAAAAATTGGCCTTAAAGAATCTAACACTACAATAAGAAAAGTTAAGTAGGGGTGGGAATTATAGATACACAATGATCTTATGTCATTCCCCACTCCATCTTTTTTAGGTCTCGATATGTTCTTACCTTCATAGGTGACTTCTCTAGATGCACATGGGTGTAGTTTTTGAAGTACAAGTTTGATGTCTTTGATTCATTTCAAATCTTTAAGACATTTGTGAGGAAGCATTGTGGTATTTATGTACTAATAATGGGGGGAATATGTGAATTAGTGTTTCATATATTTTTGCATTGAGCATGGTTTACAACATCAATTCATAGTTCCCCATACCCCTCAACAAAATGAAAGAATATGATATTATGAGAGATGACTAATTGTATGATACCATTTCAAGATATGAGTTCTTTATTTTGGGCTAAGGCTATCAGTTGTGCCAATTATATTCATAATTAGATGCCTCACAAGGCATTGTGAAACATGATTCCTAAGGAGGCTTGGACTCATGTCAAGCCAGATATTTCTACTCCAGCATTTTTGGTAATGAGGCTTGGGCATTTATTCCAAATTCTTCGTAGAAATCCATGGAGAGGAAGACCCAACCACTCATCTTTGTTGGCTACTGTGAGGATGTGAAGGCATACAAGTTGTTTGATCCTAATTCCAAATATGTCTTATTTTAGAGAGATGTTCAATTTGATGAGTGTTATCCTCAAATGGATCCACCATTACCAACTTCTCCCTCACTACCCAATAATTCCTCTATTCCTCCACTAGATTATGCATCCTCTAAGGAAGATCTTGATATTGACCCCCCTTTACCACCACCACCAATTTTTTAGTGAGTTCATAAGTGGGCTTGTGCTACTATTGATGCAACAAAACCTATGGAAGGTCATCCTATAGATTCGTTTTGCACTCATGCTCAAACTTTAAGTACTAGACTCTTGAGTCATGCCATTTTAGATAATCCAAATTTTTTTTCATAGGCAATAGGACACTTAGAGTAGGATAGGGCTATGGATGACAAGTACTCTTATTTGATGAAGAACCACACATGGGATCTTTTTCCTTTTTGAAAAGGAAGAAAGTTGGTTTGATGTTGGTGGGTGTACCCTATCAAGTATGATATAGATGCTTCTATTGATAGCTATAAGGAACATCTTCTTGCAAATGGATTTCCATAGGTTAAGGGTATTGATTACTTTGAGACATCTTCTCCTGTTGCTAAGATGAATTATATTCACCTTGTACTATCTCTTGTAGCTTCACAAGGATGGATGGTTTTTTAGATAAAATTGAAGAGTTCCTTTTTGCATGGAGACCTTCATGAGGAGATATATATGGAGAAACCTCATGGTTTTGTGAAGAAATATTCATTGGTGTACAGGCTTTAAAGATCTTTATACGGTCTCAAACAAGTTCATCGGGCTTGGTATGAGAAAATGGATTCCTTCTTGCTTGCTTCATAGTTCACTTGGTATCATTCCAATCCTATAGTGTACATACAACATCATGGGTCTGACTTATTGATACTTGTGATTTATTTAGATTATCTTATTATTATAGGTAGCTCATCCTCCATGATACAGAGTGTTCATTGAGCCTTGAGAGAGAAATTTAAGATGATAGACCTTGGACTTCTGTGCTATTTTTGGGGCCTACAATTTGTCCAATCTTCAGATGGGATAGCCATACTCCAACAGAAGTATGCTTTTGATATTCTTTAGAGATTCAACATGCATTATTGCAAGCCTTCTCCCACACCTTTTTAGTTAGGTTTTATTTTATCTACCACTTGCACTACTCCTACAGTGGATTCCACTTTATACAGACATCTTGTGGGTAGTTTTTTATACTTGACACACACACACATTCTGATATTTCCTTTGAGGTTGGACTTGTCTTTGAATTCTCCCATGATCCACATGAGAGGCATTGGAAATATTCTAAATGTATCTTGAGGTACATTTAGGGTACTACATGTTATGACTTTCACTATACATCAGGGTATCCTCACATTGTTGGTTACACAAATCAGATTGGGTTGGTGATATTGATGATCTCAAGTCTACTTCTAAATTTTTCTTCTATCTTAGTTTTGGTCCTATCACATGGATTTTCAAGAAGTAGCATGCTCATGCATTATCATCTATAGAGGGAGAGTACAGGACAACTATGCTAGCTAGAGGAGGTTTTGTGGCCTCAACCGTTGATGACAGAATTTGGATTTCCCCATGATAGTTCCACCTTTCTATGGTGTGACAATCAGAGTGTTATACACATTTCTTGTAACCGAATTAGCATCAGTGGACCAAGCACATTGAGATTCACATACACTTCATTAGGTATCTTATTCAAGATGACACTCTAAGCTTGGAGTACATTCCCACTACTGAGTAGGTTGTAGACATCTTTACTAAACCTTTTGCATTCCCATGGTATCTTTAGTTACATTCTATGCTTGGGATGAAGGAAGTTATCCTTGGGGGGTCTTAGTTATGAGTCCTTCCTTCCTTCTTTTCATTCTATCTCTTTTTCAAGTAGGGTTTTTCCCATGTGGTTTTCCTTGTTTCTTCATTTCATAAAGATTTGGTTGTGATTGGGTACCTCATCAGACCTTGTTTCTTGGACCCAAGTTTTCTTTCAGCATTGCATTGTAATTTCCTTTAATTTTTTACATTATTTGTAGCTGAATTATTTCTCATCTTAAGAAGGGTGT
This sequence comes from Cupressus sempervirens, assembly GCA_028749045.1. NCBI lineage: Eukaryota > Viridiplantae > Streptophyta > Pinopsida > Cupressales > Cupressaceae > Cupressus > Cupressus sempervirens. Next base: position 676,018,196 of record CM053792.1, on the reverse strand, counting down.
TAGAGTAAAACTTTAATTTAATTTGATTTATTCAATTACCTTTACTCCCTTCTTAAGATTTCAATTTATGCTCTTTACATTTTTATTTAATAATTAATTAGTAATTATTAAATGCCATTTACCTATTAGGGTTTCCCTTTAAGGTTTTTGATCTCCTTCTATAAGGATTGATATTTTGTAAATATCTCTCATTCTTTCAGTCTAATAATGTAATTTACCTACTTTTAGAGAAAAACCCTTGCCTGTTCTTTGCTTTTTCTTCTCTGTGATAGGTTCTTGCATGCAGGTATTCTATGATTTTTGTGGATTTGTATTAGTCAAATATTTTTGTAGTGATAGATCTAACATGAAAAACTAAAAATATATTAATATTATCTTGAATTTGGATGTAATCAAGTATGTAAATATAATAGCCTTGACTTAGCTTCAAAAGTGATAGCAAGAAAATCAAAGTGAAATGAAAACTTTCATGAATGAATGTTCTTGAAATATACCTTATGAATAAATGAAGACCTTGAGAGGATGAATGTAGAAGATGTAACAAAGGATCTTAAATGTATGAAGGAGATCTTTAATGTTGAAAATGCTATGACAGATCTAGCATTAACTCCTTCAATTGCTTGAATTCATGAATCCTTGATCTTCAATGGAGAAATTTCTTTAATTCCTTCAATTCTTGAAAATGTGAGAGCTTGAGTGCTAGTTCTTGAACACTTGATATGAGACATGAAAAATAGAGAAAATGAAAGGGTCTATAAAGTTCTCTATTGACACTCAAAATTGAAGCATTGATTTTGAGTTCCACTTTAAAAATTGGGTCCAGTTAAGCCCTTATAAATGTTTTTCATGCATATGTTCCCAGTTGTCATTTTGAGGCCTAGGATGTGTTTCATGTGTTTCATGCCTTATATTTAATATGTGCATGCATTTAATGGTGATAAGTTATCATTCAAAGAATTTTTGTGGAGTTTCATTTTGAGCATTGATCAAATCTACATATTTTCCCAAGTGTCAAACAATGATCAAAAGGTTTGTTTGCATTTGAATATCTTGCATCTAGTAGATTTTCATGAGTCACACCTTTGGGAGTGTCTTGTATGCATACAAGAGAACCTATGTTTCAAATATCAAGTATTTTTTTTAAAGTTTTGACCATGTTTTTTGTCCCACAAAGTTGGCAATTCATTATTGTCATGATGATGCACATTGTTAAGAATTCAGAGAATCCCTGTTTGACCAATTATAAATTTGACCCAGTTGACCAAAATGCCATTATTTTCTAGGGGTTAAAGATTTTATATGTTCCAAATTTTGAGCCTATGATGGATCCATTTGAATAGTTTTTAAACATGATTCCAAATGCAATTTCTAATGTTTTGCTAGTAACTGAATGTGCATAATGATTGGAAACCTTGTTCAGGATGTCATAATTTTGAATTTGTGAAAGATTGAGCCAGATAGATTTCTCCACTATGTTCTAGATTGAAGATACTTCCAATGTGCCAGTTTTCAAATCATGATGAATTTTTTGGCATCCTTTCCTAAGACCATTCCACATGCAAAAATAAATGTTTTGATAGGTTGTTCAATCATGTATTTACCGAAGGCCAACTTTGAATGCTTGTCAAATTTTCCCAATTATTCTTCATGGGTCTAAATTACAAACTTATACTCTCCATATGATAATCTACCAATGCCCCAAATTTCAAATTCCCAATTGATCATTTGACCTATTCTCAAAGTCAAAACCAAATGCAATTTATTGTTTCTAACATGTTTGAATGTAGTAACAGTTTGAAAGGGGGAACTTCAATGATTAATAAATTTTGACCCAAATGTCATCATGAGATGAAACTTTTTAGGATGAAAATATGTGGATAGAGAATGTGAATGCAAGTTCTCAAGGCTTAGTTATTTGATTTTATCAATTTTAAAAGCCAACCCAAAGGCTTCCTGACAAGAAAGTAACAAGTTTGCAGAAAAGAAGCACATGATCAAAGGTATAAAAGGGGAAAAATAAAGCATATAATGGAAGTATCATTACTTGTACTCACAAGAAGATCTTATCTAGTGGTGATGTTTTAGCTATTTAAATCCCTTCTCAATGATCAAGGAAAATAACATGATCTTTCAAAAGAGGATAGTCAGTTCATGAATGCTCCTTGGTGTTTTTGCATGTTTTCATGCATCAGCTAGAGGGAAATTAAATATATTAGTTGACTCTCAAAGGGAGTCAACATTAGATATGTTGTGCACTTAAGTTCAGAGTCTTCAACATTGAAGATTGCCTCCCAAGTTATTCAATGTCTTAGAAAAGATGAAGGGTTTATTTCAAGTATACTTCACTAAGATTTTGCCAAGTTTGGGGCATGGAAATTGAAGGTGAAAAATGAGCATATAAGGCATGGATTGTGTTACAATAGAGCATGTACGCCAAAGGTTTGGATGTTTTTAAACTGGATGCTTGTGGCTTGTAAGCACAAACTGACTAGATGCCATGGAAATACATACACACATGTTGCCATTTTATTTGAGTATCATCTCTAATTATGAACATAAGATACACATTTTAAGACCTAATTGATGGGGACACAACCCAAGCACAAAATGGACACAACAGGAAAGGGAAAATTTAATTAACTATGTAAATATGCTAGTACACTTACTACAGAGAAATAGATTCCAAAACATGCCCTATGGGCTTACAATAGCATAAATCTGAAGATAAATTCTCCTCCCAGTACCTTGTCTCAAACTCCACTCTGAACTGCCTTTTACAATGCCAAAAATGTTCTTAAATAGACCCCAGAGGGTTAAGGATTAGGAATACATTCTAGAAAGTGCTAGTTGACATCCACCGACCAAATAGAAGGCTCTAGAAGTTGCATTAGAAGTCAACACAAAATTAGAAGAATCCAAAAACTATAACTGAACTTTTGGGAGGCATAACTTTTGAGTCGTAGCTCCGATTGACAAATCGTTTACATTTTCAAAAAGCTCTCAAAGCACTCTATAGCCTCATGGACCAGCTTTGCTCATCCCCCATTTTTGGCCCTGTTCAATGTCATTTAATGCCCCTAACCTAACTTTGAAGCATTCTTAGGAGGTCTCCAAAAATTGAAAACCTACAATAACTTTCAAACCGTGGGGCCTTTTGACCTGATTCTTTTTCAGGAATGCTCTAAATTACAATAAAAATCATCCAACCAATTTACACCTTCTAGTTTACCAAAATGATGGCTCAATTACATATTCCTTTTTTTTGGCATTTACACGTATCCCAAGGTGATTAAAAACTCTAACCCAGAACACTAATAGTGGAACTGTGAGAGTTGGAACCTTTATTTGACCCAAATGGGTATCCAAAAATAAAAACAAATGAAACATAAACTAAGTCTAAGTACATTTTTTTGGGTGACACAGGATTACCCTTATACCTCTGGATGCTCCTGCATCAGACACCCAGGGTAGATTGAAAAGTGACCTTGTCACTTTATAAATGGTAGAGGAAATCCCAAATGGGAAACCTCAGCTATTGATATCCAAGTTGAGTCCTCTATCAACCGTCCTTTCCACTTGACTAGATACTCTTTATATTGCCTATTTCTGGTACTCCTACCCACACGATGATCTAGAATGTCTTCTATCTCCTCCTTAGAAGCAGGAATTGGACATGGCTCTAACATCGGCTCCTTATCTGCACCACCATCATGATACTCTATTAAGTTTGCAATGTTGAAAATAGGAGAAATGTAAATACCATCTGGCAACTCCACCTCATATGCATTTTCTGAGTCATGTTTTTTCAAAATTTTACAGGGGCCAAATTTCTTCGTTTTTAGCTTGTTGTAAGTACTGGTTAGCAATCTTTCTTTTCATAAGTGTACCATGACTAGATCCCCTACTTGGAATTCCTTATGTCTTCTCCTTTGATCATCTCTAGCTTTATACTCTTGATTCATCTTGGTAATGTGTGCCTGAACCTCCCCATGTAGATGCTTGATATATTCAGCAAATTCTTCAGCTTCAGCACTTGTCCTCTCCCCTTGCTCTATCTTCCTCAATTCTGGTGTAGTCCTTGGGCTACTTTCATATACAATTTGGAATGGTAATTTTCCAGTACTCCTATTTATAGAGTTATTGTAAGAAAACTCTTCTTGTGGTAGAATCAAATCCCACCCCTTGGGCTTATCCCCAACTAAAAATCTCAGCAAATTACCTAGACTTCTGTTTACCACTTCTATTTGGTCGTCAGTCTAGAGGTGATGCGTGGAACTGAATTTCAAGTATGTTCTCAACTTCTTCCACAATGTTCTCCAAAAATACCCCACAAATTTAGTGTCTCTATCAGAAACTATACTCTTTGGGAGGCCATGTAGTCTTACCACCTCTCTGAAAAAAAAGTCTGCAATATGGACAACATCATGAGTTTTGTGGCATGGAATGAAATGTGCCATTTTGGAGAACCTATCAACCACCACAAATACTGAGTCATTACCCCTTTGTGTCCTCGACAATCCAAGAACAAAATCCATACTTATGTCCTCCCATGGCTTTGATGGAATAGGAAATGGCTGATATAGTCCAGTATTGTGACTAAATCCCTTGGAAACTTGACAAATCTGATAGCTCTGTACAAACTTCTTCACATCCTGTGACATTTGAGGCCAAAAATAATATTCTCTAAGAATGGAAATGGTCTTATCTCAACCAAAATATCCTGCCATCCCTCCATTATGTTTCTCCTTAATCAGATTTTCCCTCATGGAACTCCTTGGAATGCATAATTGACTGCCCTTGAATAACATACCATCCTGAATCAGATAGTCTAACCACTTAGTTCTATCTACAGCAACAGGCTCTTTACAAGCTTTCCACACTTTAGAAAAGTTAGGATCCTTAGGGTACAGATTCTTGAGTTCATCAAACCCAACTACTTCAACCTGCATTACTATAAGCAACAACTATCTCCTACTTAGTGCATCTGCAACCCTGTTAGATTTTCCACTTCTATGCTTCAACACAAATGTATAGCTCCGCAAGAACTCTACCCACTTCATATGCCTTTGATTCAATTTACCTTGGCTATTTAGGTACTATAATGCCTGGTGATCAGTATATAAAACAAATTCCTTTGGCAAAAAATAATGCCTCCATTTCCTTAAGGCTTGAACTATTGCATAGAAATCTTGATCATAAATAGAATACATCTTTTTCGCATCATTCAATTTTTCACTAAAATATGCAATAGGCTTATCTTCTTGGCTTAATATAGCCCCAATAGCACTACCACTAGCATCACAATCCACCTAGAACACCTTTCTAAAATATGGAAGTGCCAACAAAGGTTGTTTTGTCACCTTCTTCTTCAACAATTCAAAACTTCTCGCAGCTGTTGCAGTCCATTTGAACTCTTTTCTATCCCCTCTTATTGTGTCAGTTAGGGGTGCACGTATGCCACTAGAATTCTTAATGAACTTCCTGTAAAAACTAACTAGAACATGAAATGATCATACCTTAGTAGTAGACCTTGGAGTAGGCCATTCCAAGATGGCTTTTACCTTCTCTGGATCCATTTTGAGACCTTCAGGTGATATAACAAACCCCAAGTAGACTAATTCCTTTTTAGCAAAGGTACACTTCTTCAAATTAATTAATAGTTTCTCTTCCCTTAACCTTTCAAGGACACTACGAATATGCAATAAATGTTCTTCCAAAGTCTTGCTGAAAATTAAAATATCATCCAAATAGACAATAACAAATTTTCCCAAGAACTTCTTAAGTACCTCATTCATAAGCCGCATGAAGGTGCTTAGCGTGTTCATCAATCCAAAGGGCATGACTAACCACTCATAAAGACCCTCCTTGGTTTTGAAGGCTATTTTCCACTCATCACCTTCTTGTATCTATATCTAATGATAGCCACTCTTGAGATCTATCTTTGTGAAGTACTGAGCTCCACTCAAGTAGTCCATAAGATCATCCATTCTTGGCAAAGGAAACCGATACTTGATTGTTATCCTATTTATAGCTCAAGAGTCTGTACACATCCTCCACTCTCCATCCTTCTTTGGTGCTAGTACTGTAGGTATTGCACATGGACTCAGGCTCTCCTGAATCAAGCCCTTCCTCAATAGCTTCTGAACCTATCTATTTAGCTCCTCAGTTTCAGTAGGAGTCATCCTATGAGCAGCCTTGTTAGGAAAACTAGCTCCTAGGGTTAAATCTATCTGATGACTAATTTGCCTTACTGGTGGCAATCCTTCTGGAACATTATCAGAGATGATATCTCCAAACTCACCTAGTAAATCTAAAACTTCAAATGGTATTTCACTACTACCTTCTTTATCTTTCCTAGGAATCAAAGCATAGCACATATGCTGATGTTTCATGCCATCTAAAAACTTCCTTCCATCAACAAGACAAATCCTAGCACTACTACATACCTTTTTGCCTTCCTTTTTCATGGGCTTTAGTTCGTGGTGAACTCCATCCTTTCAAATTAATTAATAGTTTCTCTTCCCTTAACCTTTCAAGAACACTACAAATATGCAATAAATGTTCTTCCAAAGTCTTGCTGAAAATTAAAATATCATCCAAATAGACAATAACAAATTTTCCCAAGAACTTCTTAAGTACCTCATTCATAAGCCGCATGAAGGTGCTTAGCGCGTTCATCAATCCAAAGGGCATGACTAACCACTCATAAAGACCCTCCCTCATCTTGAAGGCTATTTTCCACTCATCACCTTCTTGTATTTGTATCTAATGATAGCCACTCTTGAGATCTATCTTTGTGAAGTACTGAGCTCCACTCAAGTAGTCCATAAGATCATCCATTCTTGGCAAAGGAAACCGATACTTGATTGTTATCCTATTTATAGCTTAAGAGTCTGTACACATCCTCCACTCTCCATCCTTCTTTGGTGCTAGTACTGTAGGTACTGCACATGGACTCAGGCTCTCCTGAATCAAGCCCTTCTTCAATAGCTTCTGAACCTATCTATTTAGCTCCTCAGTTTCAGTAGGAGTCATCCTATGAGCAGCCTTGTAAGGAAAACTAGCTCCTAGGGTTAAATCTATCTGATGACTAATTTGCCTTACTGGTGGCAATCCTTCTGGAACATTATTAGAGATGATATCTCCAAACTCACCTAGTAAATCTAAAACTTCAAATGGTATTTCACTACTACCTTCTTTATCTTTCCTAGGAATCAAAGCATAGCACATACGCTGATGTTTCATGCCATCTAAAAACTTCCTTCCATCAACAAGACAAATCCTAGCACTGCTACATACCTTTTCACCTTCCTTTTTCATGGGCTTTAGTTCGTGGCGAACTCCATCCTTTCAAATTAATTAATAGTTTTTCTTCCCTTAACCTTTCAAGGACACTATGAATATGCAATAAATGTTCTTCCAAAGTCTTGCTGAAAATTAAAATATCATCCAAATAGACAATAACAAATTTTCCCAAGAACTTCTTAAGTACCTCATTCATAAGCCGCATGAAGGTGCTTAGCGTGTTCATCAATCCAAAGGGCATGACTAACCACTCATAAAGACCCTCCTTGGTCTTGAAGGCTGTTTTCCACTCATCACCTTCTTGTATCTGTATCTAATGATAGCCACTCTTGAGATCTATCTTTGTGAAGTACTGAGCTCCACTCAAGTAGTCCATAAGATCATCCATTCTTGGCAAAGGAAACTGATACTTGATTGTTATCCTATTTATAGCTCAAGAGTCTATACACATCCTCCACTCTCCATCCTTCTTTGGTGCTAGTACTGTAGGTACTGCACATGGACTTAGGCTCTCCTGAATCAAGCCCTTCCTCAATAGCTTCTAAACCTATCTATTTAGCTCCTCAGTTTCAGTAGGAGTCATCCTATGAGCAGCCTTGTTAGGAAAACTAGCACCTGGGGTTAAATCTATCTGATGACTAATTTGCCTTACTGGTGGCAATCCTTTTGGAACATTATCAGAGATGATATCTCCAAACTCACCTAGTAAATCTAAAACTTCAAATGGTATTTCACTACTACCTTCTTTATCTTTCCTAGGAATCAAAGCATAGCACATACGCTGATGTTTCATGCCATCTAAAAACTTCCTTCCATCAACAAGACAAATCCTAGCACTGCTACATACCTTTTCGCCTTCCTTTTTCATGGGCTTTAATTCGTGGTGAACTTCATCCTTTGTTAGAGAGTATCTGTTTGCATGACCATCATGTACTGCATGCCTATCAAACTACCATAGTCTACCCAACAATAGATGGAAAACATCCATTGGAATAACATCACAGAGAACTTCATCATGGTAACTCCCAATTTTGAATTTCACTAAACATTGTTCACTTACCAGGACCTTATGATCATCTTTCACCCAAGTAATCTGATAGGGCTGGGGGTGTTTCTGCCTCTTGAGCTATAGCTTGGAGACCATCTCCTCTGATACCAAGTTATTAGTGCTACCACCATCAATGTTTACATCACAACACTTATCCTCACACTTGCACCTAGTATGGAATAAACTCCTCCTTTTTGCAAGTTCAATATCACCACTTAGTAGGACCCTTGCATTTACTAAAGTCTCTCCTCTTTCTACATCCTCTGAATGTGATAATTGTGCATCCTCATCCACATGAGCAACCCTAGCTTGACCCTCAGCTCTCCTATCTATCCTTCCTTGTCATTAAGGGCATTCAAAGGCACGATGACCTTCTTCATTGCAATGGAAATAGGTACCATAGAAGCCTCCTCTTCCTTGTCCATGTCCTCTACCTCTTCCTCTCTAATTTCTAAAGTCTTGATCACGGGAGTAGTTGAAACCCTCATTCCTCTAGTTCCTGCTAGTACCCACATCTTCATTTTTCTTTTGGGTTTCATTTCGGCCTCTAGATGACCTACCACTACCCCTTCCTCCTTGACCATGCCCTCTTTTTTTTGTCTTCAAACCTCTTATTTAGCTTCTCTTCAACTTGTAGGGCAAACTGGTATGCCTCTTCAATGCTGGTCATTCTTACTAGACTTAATTCCTCCTGGATGCTAGGCCGCAACCCACTGATATAATGAGAAACTTTCTCCTTATTTGCTTCTGCATGCCTTGCTCTAATCAAAAGTCGATAAAGCTCCTCTATATATTATTGGACTGATTTTCTTGCTTTCTTTAACCCATGCATCTTCTTAAACAAATCAAGCTCCTAGTCAATAGGAATGAACTGCTTCTTTAATTTGTCCACCATACGATCCTGCCTTGTGATCTTAGCCTTTCCTCTTCTATTTCATTCCAATTGAACCTCTTACCACCAAATTTTGGCATGGCCTTTTAGTTTGGCCTTTGCAAACTTAATCCTATATGGATCCCTGATATCCTCATACTCAAAGTACTCTTCCAGTTCATTGATCCAATCAATCAACTCATCTGGTTTCAAATTTCCTAAAAATACAGCCACATCAATTGTAGGTCTTTTCCAAAACTTAGTAATGGCCCTAAAAATCCTTCCCTCTACCTGATTCAAAACTTCCCCTTTTGGTCCAATTTTTTCTTCTTCATTGTCATCCTTACTTTCGTCACCTGTAGCAACATTTGTTCCTCTACGGAGCTCCTCATGCAATGCTTGTAACTACCTTTGGAGGGATCTAACCTCCTTAGGATTAATAGCTCTAGCCCTTCCACCATGCTCTCTTCATGGAGGCATCTTATTAACTCAAACCCACAACCACACAGTCATGGTGTAAACTGCCTCACAGTCGGTGCTCTGTCTACACACTCAGGAAAACCAGCTCTGATACCACTTGATGGGGACACAACCCAAGAACATAATGGATAGAACAGGAAAGGGAAAATTTTATTAACTATGTAAATATGCTAATACACTTACTATAGAGAAAAAAATTCCAAAGCATGCCCTATGGGCTTACAATAGCATAAATCTGAAGATAAATTCTCCTCCCAGTACCTTCTCTCAAACTCCACTTCGAACTACCTTTTACAATGCTAGAAATGTTCTTAAATAGACCTTGAAGGGTTAAGGATTAGGAGTACATTCTAGAAAGTGCTAGTTGACATCCACCGACCAAATAGAAGGCTCTAGAAGTCGCATTAGAAGTTGGCACAAAATTAGAAGAATCCAGAAATGGTAATCGAACTTTCGGGAGGCATAACTTTTGAACCATAGCTCTGATTAACAAACTGTTTACATTTCTGGAAAGCTCTCAAAGCGCTCTATAGCCCTATGGACTAACTTTACTTGTCCCCCATTTTTTTGCCCTATTCAAGGTCATTTAATGCCCCTAACCTAACTTTGAAGCATTCTTAGGAGGTCTCCAAAAATTGAAAAACTGCAATAACTTTCAAACCGTGGGGCCTTTTGACCTGATTCTTTTTATGGAATGCTCTAAATTACAATAATAATCATCTGACCAATTTACACCTTCTAGTTCACCAAAATGATGGCTCAATTACATACTCCTATTTTTCTAGCATTTACACGTATCCCAAGGTGATTAAAAACTCTAACCAAAAATACTAATAGTGGAACTGTGAGAGTTGGAACCTTTATTTGACCCAAATGGGTATCCAGAAATGAAAACACATGAAACAAAAACTAAGTCTATGTACATTTTTTTGGGTGACACAGGATTGCCCTTATACCTCTAGATGCTCCTGGATCACTGATTGATAAGGATGAAGCCATATTTGGGTATGCTAATTGGAAAGTATTTCATTGAATATTTGAGATCCATGCTAATGATTATTATTGCAAGTTTGATATTGATTTCTAGCAGCCAAGTCTAAATTTCCAATAGTGAACAAGCAAGAGGTGGACAATAGTAGAGAAAATGATCATATAATGAGAAATGGTGTACCCATGATAGTGATGCCTCATTTTTTTAATGCAAAAGAATGCTATTTCTGATATAAAATATCACATGTGTCATTAGAGTTATGGATCTTCTATATAGCAACATAAGGGATGGTGTGTATGTTTATTAAGAGAAGTTGAATTGGCAGTTTTATCATCCTTAACCATATGGTTTTTCCTTATTCTTATTGGGTTGAAGGAAATTTCTAGCTTTGTGATTACATTCTCAAAATCTTCTTCTCCAATATGCTCATAAATACATAGGAAGTTAGTGCATGAGAATCATTCAGAATGGAATGTTGAAATGGGCTTGATATGTGGTTTAGCATAAATTTCTTATGTGTGTGATACAATGTGGAGTGTTTATCATGTGCATAGTGCATCATTGAGGTCTCTAAAAATAGAGATTTGAAATGAAGGACATGAGATCACTACACATGCTAAAAAAAGAGAAATGTAGGGAAGCAATTGTGCACAAGCTTGACCATAGTGAAATATTAGCAATCTATATATTTCTTTAGCTTGCATAAGGTATGGAACATGGGCATTATGGATGATGATGATTTTTGAGTAGCGATATATGAGTGGAGAGCACCATTTTATAGAAAAAGGTGACTATTTGTGAGGTTGTCATGGGAAGGGAATTTCTCTCACCCATGTTTGCCCCTATTTCTTTATGGGCCCCTAAATAATCCTTGTTACCACTATCTTCATCAAGTGTTGTACAAGAAATGGGAGTAATGAGCACACAAAGACTAACATTATAGAGTGTGAGTAATTATCATGCTAATAATATTGATAGAAAACGCTTTTAATATATATCCCACATTCATTAGTGAATGGGTAAGTTAGCTCTTTATAATTAAGAATGTCATTTCATTTAGTATCTAAAGAGAAATGCTTTATGACTAAAGTCCTAAATCACACATGTAGGGCCAAAAAAAGGAGGTACACAAAGGGTAAATTTAGGTAATGTATTCAAAATAAATTTTGATCAACCATCCAGATAGATCCACTGATGATGTATAAGACTACAGACTAATGGGAAACTGCCACATGGCATGAATCCTGAGGGTGTTGATCTGGAAAACATGATAGTTGTTGAGCGATCACATTCTCATAGTTGATGTGGTAGATCCCAAGGTGGTATGCAAAAATGTGACATCACAACATGTTGCATGAGTAGGGACATGGAAAAGTGATAGCTAGCACATGGATCAAAGTGTTGAGGTGGGAAAGAGTGACACATGGCAACCTGTCACTATGTCACAATGATATGGAAAATTTTTAACTGAACATGTGACAAAGTGACATGCTAACACATGGAAATGGATATTGACATGGTAGATTTGAAATGTATGCAGTAAATTGAGCCACATGGCAAAGATCGATAGTTGTCGATTAGTCAGGATGGGAAGTTGCTCACAAGATAAGAAATGTAACATGGCAATGACAAATAGGAGGTTGACAAGTTTTAAGCATGTTAGAGGTGAGGTGGAAGTCTATGGGCTAATTAGGTGGCAACATGTGGTTCTTAGGTGGTAGAGATCTCAAAGGATGTTGATGTGTTAGTGACTATGTAGATCTAGACCAATAGAATGATGTCATGTGTCATAAGGTCAATCAACCAAGTTTGACCTAAATTTGAAAAGGAGGAAAAAAATTAAAATTTCAAAAATATTATTTTTAAATTATTTTCTTTCCTCAATGTGTAGACCTTTTTAAAATGAAACAAATTTTACCAATAAATTTTTAACTTTATGTTACAATGAAATTTTTATAAGAAATCATGGTTTACTCATTAGTCATAGATGTTAAAATTTAAATGAATGTCTTAAGCACGTCTTGGAGGCCAATATAGGCTTATCATATATCATCAAAAAGCTCTCGACATCTAATTTCAATATTTTTCATTAGTTTTTGCATAGGCATCAGTGGGTAAAAGTTATACTAGGTTTTGTTTGAGGTGCTCCATATTCAACTACATTTTGGTATGGGTTGTTCAAATTTAGTTTGTAAGAAAATGGTGAAATGGGTATGTGCCAAATTTGGAGAAGTTCTTACTAGCAGTATTATTTTGCCTCCAAATTAGTTGGATAGAGGTTTTTGTAACATATTGATACTATATTTGATATTTTATCAGAAAGGGGTTTCTCATCATTCTTGAAAGATATTTCTAAGTTTGTTGGGCACAATGATGGGATTTGATCTAGTTTTTAGTTCTAGAGAGAAGAAAGAAGTTTTATAACAACAATGGATGGAGATTCAAGTAGACAAGTGTCAATTGTAGATCAGATCGAAGATGTTTTCCTCTTCTATATCTTTCTTTTTTCTCTTTGAGTACAAGGTTGGTTCCAATTTATGGAGCAAAACTCTAGCTATGATACCACCATTCTTTAGTATTTCTCCATGTTTGAATGATATTATATTTTATTTTGAATAAATAGTTAATATAGTCATCTTTGGTGTATTATTCAAGGTTATTTTATGCACCTGATGTATTTTTTTTAAATAAATTAATATAGAGATTCTTGTTGAAAACTTTCATTCTAAATCTTTTCTCGTTTCTATGGGTTTGTATTTTTGTGATGTATGGACAAAGAACATATAGCCTAGTTGTAACTTGATTTAAAGTTGTATGCCATTGTGTGTTTTTTCTTGAGTCAAAGACTTGACTTGAGTAAATAATTGTAGGGATCATGGGAGGATTTTGTAATTATTGATTTTCAGTTTGAAGATTGATGTTTATTTACAAAGTAAATGGATAGATCATAATTATATGGTGTATGCTCTGATTCGTGTAATACCCAATGTATAAGGTTGATCATATAAGAGATTACATGTCCTTGTTTTTGTATATATGGGTTATGCTATATATCAATCAATTAATCAAAATCACTTTCCCTTTCATGTTGTAGAGCTAAAAAGGATAACCCACACTTAGCTTTTCAATCTCATAGGTCATGTTACTAGCTATTTCATACCTTTTTCATTTGCATAAGCATAGAATATTTGGGGTTTTATCTCCTTATCCAAATTCATATTTATGTTTTAGGAACTAGTGCCATATAGATGAATCTAAGGTCAACTCACCTAAGTTTTGTAGAGCCTAAAGTGAAGGAGTTCAACCTTATAGTTGGCAGAAGTTCTAGAAAAATTGTGTCCATCATTGGAGATGTCTTCCCTTAGATGTTGTTGGAAGAGGGGGGGTGAATTAGTTACCACAAAAATATTTCAGATCCTTTAGATGTTCACAATAAAATTGATAGACGTTGTTATTCAGTAAACACACAAAAATGTTGTAACTTAGTAAAAGCAGTGTAATTTACTTTTAACTAATCTTAAACATTCACAGTGATTAATATGAAAGCGTAAAAGAAATAGCATGAACACATGAGACACCAAGATTTAATGTGGAAACCCAATATGGGAAAAACCACCAATATAACTAGTTTCTATTTTTCACTCTTCTGAAGTGAGCCTTATTAGGAGCCAACTTGGTTAAAGGTTACAAAACACACTATTAGGTGTGACCTTATTAGAGGATATAATCACCCTATTAGGAGTGGCCTTGCAAGAGGTCTTAAAATAATTCAATGGAACTGTCACCTTGTTAGAGGATTTACAATTGGCTATTAAACTAACTCTGTTAAGAGATTTTGGGATCACTACTACAATGGTAAGAAATTAACAATGAAATGACCTGAATGAGATGCAACTGAATTGCTAATTATAGATCTCTATTCTACTTCATACTAGATCCTTCCCCATCAAATATTACTTTGCTGCTCCACAAGGATATCTGACCATCCCTTAAGTTTTCTCACACACTTTCCTTCTTAATCAATCAATACACTTGCATACTCTCACATACACTAGAATCTCAACTTGACCTTATATTTATATCATCCAAATTATCAAGTCGGCTCAATTACAAATTACAATGACCAATAAACATTACCACAATTGGCTAGAATCAATACTTGAAATAATTAAACTTCATATCCCAAATCAAAAAAATTCTTTGATAGCTAACCCAGCTAGGTAAACACCGATCTTGAAATGATTTCTTGTGTTGACAAATAGATTCTTGGTTAATGCTACAAACTTGCAAAATCCTTTGGCAACTGAGTTAACTTAGTGAACACTGACTCTGACCAACTTTCCTTCATTAACCATTAGAACTTAGTTAACACTACTTTCTACCATAATTTCCTTTGATGCTCGAGTGAGCTTGGTAGATACTGTCTTTATAGAGTAATCTATAGGAATGCTCAGTAGACAAGAAAAACTATTTCTCTGACCAAGTGAGCTTCATAAGCACAAACTGACAACTGATATGACATTTGTGTAGCATCAAAGACAACACACAATTAGACAATTGTATCCAACAATCTCCCTCTTTGACATTGATGGCAACACAACATGTCATAGCACAATGAAATTTGAAAACAAGACTTTCTCTAATAGAAAGTTTCTCAATCTTAAATTTTATACCACTAGCTTCTCTTATGTAGTAATCTACCTCTGTAAAGGAATTACATAGCTTCTTCTCCAAAACTCTACCTCTTTGACAACACATGCCAAAGACAACACACTTCAAATGAGTATCACTTTACCTTGAGTACTGATTCATATGCAATGTTCTCTTGACTATGTTGCATCAACTAATAGATCTTCAACTAGGTTCCTATTGATGCATCACTAAACCTTTATTTTAGTGAGCTTCTGATTGGGGAATGATCCCTAACTTACCTCTTAGATACAAGAATGCATCCTTAGGTAATGGCTTGGTAAATGTGTCTACAATTTGTTCTTTTGTATGGACATATTCCAATCTAATTTCTTTGTCCTACACCAATTCTCTAACAAAATGATATTTTATAGCAATATGTTTGGTTTTAGAATGCATCAATGGATTCTTTGATATGTTAATTGCACTTGTATTATCATAAAACATGACAATTGGTTCTTTGATCTCAACCTTCATGCCTTCCAACAACTATTTAAACCAAAAAATACTAGAACAATTCACTATTGTTGGAACATATTCTACTTCTACTGTAGATTGGGATGTGCAATTTTTCTTTTTACTTGTCCAAGATACCAACCTTTTACCAAGAAAGAATGCTCCACCACTTGTAGTCTTTCTATCATCAATATTTCCTACCCAATCAGCATCAATAAATACTTTTAAGTCCAAATGTCCTCCAAGTTTATACCATAAGCCATAGTCTTTAGTACCTTTCAAATATCTTGAGATTCTTTTGATTTCCATCATATGATTTTCTCTAGGTTTTGTCAAGAATCTTGCCACTATACCAAATGCAAGAGCAATATCAGGCCTTGTATGAACTACATACTGTAATTCTCCAATCATTGATCTATATAAGGTCTGGTCTAGCTCTTTTGAATCATCATCTTTGGTAAGTTTTAATCCAATACACATGGGGGTTCCAACTGGTTTTGAATCTTCCATACCAAAATTTTTGAGTGTCTCCTTGATATATTTAGACTGAGTAAAGTAGATACCATTCATGCTTTGCTGCATCTAAAGTCCAAAAAAGAACTTAATTTCACCAAACATAGACATTTGAAACTCTTTGTTCATTTTCTTTCAAAATTCTTTGCATAGATCATCATTCCCTATAAATAAAGTGTCATCCACAAATATCTCTACCAATACTATCTTGTTATCTATTCCTTCCTTGATGTACAAACTACTATTATCGTTAGTTCTCTAAAAAGCAATCTGTATAAGGTAGTTATGTAATCTTTCATACCATGCTCTAGGAGCTTGTTTTAGACCATATAGTGCATTGTGTAATTTTTAGACCATGTCCCTTTTGTTTGGATCAAAAAAACCTTCTGGTTGTTCAATGTAAAGTTCTTCATCAAGAATACCATTGAGAAATGTAGATTTAACATCCATTTGATATACCTTAAATCCTTTATGTGCTACATATGCAAGTAAGGTCCTAACATCTTCCAATCTTGCAATAGGAGAACAAATTTCACGATAATCAATGCCTTCTTCTGGAGAGTATCCTTTACATACCAATCTACCTTTTTTTCTTGATACTTTACCATCTTCATTCAACTTATTCCTAAATATTCATTTTGTGCCAATCACATTTTTATCTTTAAGCCTAGGTACAAGAGTCCAAGTTTTGTTCTTCTTTATTTTCTCTATCTTTCATTTTCTAATGCCTCAATCCAACTTTCATTTTCCAACGCCTCTTTGACATTTCTAGGTTCAAAATTAGTAAGTAAACATGCACCTTTTAGCTTACTTCTTGTCATAGTTCTTTCTGATTTGTCTCCAATAATATGATTTGGTGCATGATGCCTCCTGACATACTTAGCCAGTATAGGTTCTTTTCCTTTTGAATGAATTGCATTTTCATCTTCTTGAACTTCAACTTCTAGTTTTGGTTTCTCAAACTCAGTAAGCATTAGCTCGGTAGCTTCAGAATGTGACTCGGGTCCTTGTGACTCAGTTTGAACTTCTTGCAACTTGGTGACTAAGGATGACTCGGGAGTAGAAGTCTCCTTATTGACAGATGTGTTTTGCAATGTATCAGGTTCGATGTAAACAAATCTCTTGTAATCTTTTGGTTCCTTTTTGCTTTCTTCTTTAGTCTTTTCTGCAAACTCGTCAATTCTCACATGTGCACTTTCTATGATTTTATGAGTAGACAAATTCAAACATCTATATGCCTTACTCTTGCAAGAATATCCTAAAAATATACCTTCATCACCTTTCACATCAAATTTAATTTTTCTAGATTCTTTCAAGATATAACATTTACTTCCAAATACTTTCAGGTAACTTACATTGGGTTTGTAGCCATACAATAACTCATAGGGAGTTTTATATGAGTCCTTCTTCAATTGTACTTAGTTTAAGGTATGAACTACAGTGTTGATAGCTTCCTTCTAGTATTTGATAGTAATTTTCTTTTCAATCATTAGAGTCCTTGCACAATCCATGATAAATCTATTTCTCCTTTTAGCTATTACATTCTGCTCAGGAGTTCCAGGGGTTAATACTGTCTTTTGATTCCTCTTTCAATGCAAAAGTTATTGAATTCATTAGAGATGAATTCACCACCTCTATCTAATCTTAGGCATTTCAATATTTTCCCTATTTCCTTCTCTACTCTTGCTAGATACCATTTGAATTTCTCAAATTCTTCTAACTTCTCTCTTAAAGAAATAACAGTAATCATTCTAGAGTAGTCATCAACAAAAAGAATAAAGAATTTTTGTCCACTATAGCTTTCTATTCCAATAGGTCCACACAAATCAGTATGCACAATTTCCAAGACATCTTCAGATTGATAGTTTTTGCTTTTAAAACTAGTCTTTCCCATTTTTCCAATCTAAAAATTATTGCATAAACCAACATCAGGTTTCTTCAAACTAGGAATGCCTCTTACTTTCCTGAATTTTCTTATTGTCATCATGTTATCAAAATTTACATGACATAAAATTCTATTCCATAACCAACTTTCTTCAATTTGAGAAATAAAACATAGCAATCACCAAGATCAAGATAAAATAGGTTACCTTTTGTTTGTTTGCCTGATCCAATCAATTTTTCTTTGCCATCTAGCAGTCTTGCCTTGTCATACATGAATTCCACCTTGAATCCAATGTTGATTAGTTGTGCCACACTTAGAAGATTATTTTTTAGTCCTTCAACCTAATAGTCATTATCACATACGAGTTATTTGGTTAATGAGATTCAACCTTTCCCTTATATGCAACAAGGTTCATTGTTTCCAAACCTTGCACTACCACCATCATAGTCTTCAAAGTGTTCAAACTTTGTTTTGCCTCCAGTCATATGATTTGAACATCCACTATCTATGATCCATGTATCATTTTTTCTCACATGAGAGATAAGTTCCATCTTATCTTCTTCATTATCGGATTCATCTTTTACATCATTATAAACTATTTCATCTTCACTATTATTCAAATCTTTAGCCATAAAACATGTCCTCTTACCTTTGTCCTTGAATGATTTGTGATTTTTGAAATCCTTCTTGTCATTTCACTTGTAACTTTTCTTCTCATCCTTGCTTTATTTGTTTGAGCACCTGGTAGCAATATGACCAATTTCTTCACATGAAAAATAGATTAGGGGAACTTTACCTTTGTATTTTACTCTACCTCTAGAATATTTTCTTGCAAGTAGAGCTTCAACAACTTTAAGATCACTATTAGAGCTTTCCTCTAATTCTTCTTCACTTTCTAACTAAGTCTCCTTTATTTTCTTTCCTTTCTCCTTAAGTGAAAGCTTGGCCTCAAATGAAAATTCAATATTCTTGGAAGCTGGAACATAATTGTCAAAGTTATCTAGCTCAAAAGCTGCCAATCTTCCTAATAAGATATCCAAAGTTATCTTATGATTTGTCTCACACCTTATTTCTTGAATAGAAGATACTCTAATTGCATAGATATGAAGCAATGTTTAGAGAACTTTACTTACAACAATTTCTTCTTTGATGTCTCCTCCAGAAGTTTTAATTGCACTAATATTGGCTTTGATTCTTTCCACATATTTGGTAATATTTTCATCTTCTCTAATTCTCATCTGATCAAATTGTCCTCTAAGGATTTCTTCTTTGGCTCTCCTGACATTTTCATCACTACCATAGATTTCCTTTAGCTTATTCCACATAGCAAAGGTGGATTTGCAGTCTTTGATATCATCAAATTCCTCATAGCTTAGAGAAAATGCAATATATATCATCATCATGGTGTTATGATTCTTTTTCTCAGCAATATCTACAATAGATAATGTACCAATAGGAGTTATGTATTCTTCATCAAGGTATTTACATCCTGAGTCACCAATGGAAGCTAGATGAAGTCTCATGAGTCCCTACCAAGCTAAAAAGTTATCTTTGTTAAGTTTTGGAATTTCTCTCTTATAA
Organism: Cupressus sempervirens; assembly: GCA_028749045.1. NCBI lineage: Eukaryota > Viridiplantae > Streptophyta > Pinopsida > Cupressales > Cupressaceae > Cupressus > Cupressus sempervirens. The sequence continues at coordinate 675,998,377 of CM053792.1, read as the reverse complement.
GACATCCTAATCTTTAGCTTAGGTCTTTGAAACCTTTCCTGCAAGCACCAAAAGATCTGATACCAATTGTTGGAAATATAGATGGAGTAACTAATAAGGGGGGTGAATCAATTACCACAAAAATATTTCAGATCCCTTGGATGTTAACAATAAAATTGATTGCTACTATTATTTGGTAAACACACAAAAATGTTGTAACTCAGTAAAAGCAATGTGATTTACTTTTAACTGATCTTAAACATTCACATTGATTAACATGCAAGCATAAAAGAAATAACATGAATACATGAGACACCAATATTTAATGTGGAAACTCAATATGGGAAAAACCACCAATGTAACTAGTTATTATTTTTCACTCTTCTAAAGTGAGCCCTATTAGGAGTCAACCTGGTTAAAGGTTACAAAACACACTATTAAGTGTGACCTTGTTAGAGGATTTAATCACCCTGTTAGGAGTGGCCTTACAAGAGGTCTTAAAACAATTCAATGGAACTATCACCTTGTTAGAGGATTTACAATTTTCTATTAAACCAACTCTGTCAAGAGATTTTGGAATCACTGCTACAATGGTAAGAAAGTAACAATGAAATGACCTGAATGAGATGCATCTGAATTGCTGATTATAGATCTCTGTTCTGCTTCATACTAGATCCTTCCTGATTGAATATTACTTTTTTGCTCCACAAGGATATCTGACCATCCTTCAAGTTTTCTCACACACTTTCCTTCTTAATCAATCAATACGCTTGCACACTCTCACACACACTAGAATCTCAACTTGACCTTATATTTATATCATCCAAATTATCAAGTCAGCTCAATTACAAATTACAATGACCAATAAACATTACCACAATTGGTTGGAATCAATACATGAAATAATTAAACTTCATATCCCAAATCAACAAAATCCTTTGATAGCCAACCCAACTCAGTAAACACTAATCCTGAAATGATTTCCTATGTTGACCAACAGGCACTTGGTTAACACTGTGAACTTGTAAAATCCTTTGGCAACCAAATTAACTTAGTGAACACTGAATTTGACCAACTTTCCTTCATTAACCATGAGAACTCATTTAACACTACTTTCTACCATAATTTTTTTTCATGCCTACGTGAGCTTGGTATAACTTTATAGAGTAATCTCTAGGAATGCTCAGTAGACAAGGAAAATTATTTTACTGACCAAGTGAGCTTGGTAAGCACAAACTGACAACTGATATGACATTTGTGTAACATCAAAGACAACACACAATTAGACATTTGTATCCAATATTCTTGGCTTCCTAGTAGTTGAAATTTGTGTTAAATTAGGAGCAATAGGCTCTAAATCGACTAACTCCCATAGGTCAACCTACCTAGAAGTTAATAGTACAAAACAACCCAAACATGAGACCCAAGAAATGGAACCAAAATAGGTCCCAACAGGGGTAGTACTACATCCTTGATTAGCCCATCAAGGGCATACTATGTCCTTTTCAACTAGGGCCCATAACCCTCAAGATTCCTTTGGGATCCTAAAATAGGCCCTGGATCTAGGAAATCGGGTGCAAAACTCGAGATATAGTTTTGTTAGAGTGGATAAGAGATTTTGAGTGATTGGATGAAGGAAAGAGAGGAACAATGTAGTTAGGTCCTACTTTGATCTTTACACCAGTACTATTAACCTTGAGAATATTTGGAAAAGGCCATCATAAATCAAAAGAAAAATACCTAAGGAACTAGGAGACATAATATTTGAAAAATGGAGAGTAGGTGTATAGAAGTTTGTAAAGATTCTTGATGATACTCTATCCAGAGTCATCCCTAAGCTAAATAACATGGACAAATAAAAACTAATAGAAGTATACAAGAAATACTTTATATTACACAAGAATATATCAAGGATAATTATTGGTCAACTAAATGATGCACACGAAAGTGCAATTGAGTATTGGAAGATAGTAGTTGAGAAAGTAGACAAGTTCATCATGAAGAGAAAACAAGAAGTCAAAAAGGCACAAAGTATGAGATAAGAGACTAAGAAAAGGAAGAGTAGAATAGATGAACAAGGTATCAAAAAACATATAGGTGAAGAATCACAAGTTTAAGTTTCTAAAAGTCCTATAAGATAACTTTTTCCAAAAAAGGTGGTCATTGTTGAGAAGCCCAAATAGACACTAAAATATGGATAGGAGAAACAAGCTGATGTAACTCAGAAAAAGTTTCCTAAGCTAGAAGAGAAACAAAGTTCACTTGAGATTCAAGCACTAGATTTAGAAAAATGAAGCATTATCCCACCAGTTATGTAGGGCACAACACCTATAATGGATTCCCCAATAGGACAAGTCCATGAAGAAAGATACGAGTCTCCAAAACCTATGGCTCAAATTGATATTGAAGAAACCATCAAAAAAGATACACTTGTAGCAAAATCATTTGTAGAGAAGAAAAAATCAGGTAAAGTGATGTAGGTCCCAATTAGGGAAGGAACACCAATAAAGGATAAGAATCTTGAGAAGGAGAAAACCCAAGAATGGGATAAGTCATTGGTAAGAGACAAACTACATATAATGGAAGAGGGTGTACAACAAGATAATTTCATCAATAATAGATCAACCACATACAATAGAAGAGGGTGTACAATTAGAGAAGGCAAAGTCATCTATGAGAGAAGTTACACCATCAATATCTAAGGTGTTTGGAAACCAAACACACAAAAAAAGAAGCATGAAAAAAACTAAGTCTTCTAAAAGAAGGTCAAGATTAGTAGAAGATGAACTTGTAAAGAAGAAAAGGTTAAAGGGTTGATATGTATCACCCTTGTCATCATTGTTACCCACATTTTAATCTTAGCCTTTTAGACACTTTTGAGTTTTTTTTGGAAACCAAGTTTGAGTATGAACCTTGAACTTGAACTAGAAGGTTCAAGGTTCAAAATTTCAATGTCACTAAAGCACCTTGAAAAATCTTCCTTTGTATTTGATTCCATAACATGTTCTCCCTGAGTTTGAACCTTGAAATTGAACTCTTGAACTTGTTGGTTCAAGGTCCAAGGTTTGAGAGTTTGGTTCATGTTGATATAAGTAAATTCTAATGTTTCTCATGGTACCAAGTGGATCTTGGTGCTCTTTTTAAACTTGAACATTGAACCATTAAGGTTCAAGTTCAAATCTCAATTTTGAGATGGAGATCTTTCAGTCATGTCAAGTCGGTACATAAGAACCATATCCCAATATTTTAATTTTGTCAAACTTGAACCTTGAACAATTTCCATAGTTCAAGAGTTTGAGTTTCATGAGTTTGAAAGCTTCCTGAACATATGACACATGATAGTATGGAATCACTAAATCTTTCCCAAAAAGGAAGAAAGGACACACATTGAACGCTAATTAGTGTGAAAGATGGTAAAGTTAAATTTAGTATGTTTGAAGCTTAGTAGCACTTTAAATTTTGTGTTGAATCAATACCTTCCCATCCTATTTGCAATCGGTCTTTTCTTTTAAATTATCAAAAGTTTCCTTTTTGGTTATCTTGCCATAATTGTATATGACAAGAATTTTAGCTTATTGGAGATTCAAAGGTCGCAATTTGTCTTGTCTAGCAGGAGATTTTTAACGTATTCCTTCTAGTGAGTTTTATCTTTTTCTACCAACTTCTATTTTATTCCTACATTAAAATTAAATTCCTTTGTTAGTTCTATTTTATTTTTATCTTCTCTTTTGATAATATTGCAAACTATAGCATTTTCATGACCACTTTTTGAATTCAGAACTCTCAACCCTAACATATTTCTTACCTAATCTAAAAGATAAATTCCTTGCCAATAAATACATTAAGAGGCTAGTGTCAAGATTCTCTAAACCCAAATCTGGGTCCATTACGAAGGTGTCTCTAAATGGATTAGTAAAATATGCAAGCTTTCCCAAAGCAATTCCTTGTCCATAATTGGTCATAGAATGCAAGAATAGGTATAACTCTACCAAAAGATGCATTATAGCTCATATAGGTGAAGTGGTTATGTATGTAAATAGAATAATAGTGATGGATTCCTTGAGAATCCCACCCCATGAGGAGTATGAAGAATAGACAATTGGTCTAGCTGATTCTTAGTTTGCTAAAGAGACAAATCAATTTAATAATGTCATTTATAAGAATTTTTTTCTCAAGCCTGACAAGGGTGGTTCATGCCTACCTTACCCTCTAACACGCAATCATATGATTCCTAAAGATCAAGGACATGATAACCCTAATGAATAGGTTAAAGATAATAAGAATTCATTCTTTTAGGAAAATTGGATGTATTTCTTTGTCCAAACCATCCCAAGTGACAATAAGTACATTGATTGGGCAGCAATTTAGTAGATAAGCTACATGAAGAGTTGTCATGACCATCCAAGATTTTTGGGTTCTACATGTCCTCTTACCTATTTTAGATTCTAGCATGCTATCAGGAATGGGAAGGATTTATGCATCAAGTTTGGGTAAATAGTATGCCTATATATGAATAATTTCCTTTGCTACAAAAAGAGGAAAACCCCAAGGGTTTTAAAAGAGTATTAAAAGAGTACAAGACACTTTCCTCTCCAAGCTATTTTTTGAACTTCAAGGTAAAGAATATTTTAGGTTGAAAACCGAGGCACCTCAACTTGTTACCAATTATGGAAAAAAGTTCACTGAGCTTCCTAAGTTTACATATGTTAGAGTTGGCAGTTATGAAAGGAAAGCTCTGAAATTACTTTGATATTGTCTAGACCATTATATTTTAAAGCTAGAAAGGGATTTTGTTATGTCTTCCCAATTAAGCTTGGTCAGTGCAAGTGCATAAATAGTCAATACACTTTAGGCCTACAAGAAAAATTCAAGACAATGAATTTTCCTACCTACTCTACTCACTTAGAATTTGATAGCAAAGGCTTCACTTAATCTCAATTTTATCTACACCCCAATTTCATTCATGAACAACAAATAGAGGATTTTTGGGCTAATAGTGAAGAGGATTATAAAGTAAGGAAAAGATAGTGGTCTAGGTTCACTCTGAAATAGGTAAAAGAGTTGAAGCTACATATTGACAACTCTAAAGTTGAAGAACACAAGAATGAAGAGGTGGTAGGCCCTTTCTATGATCAACAAGTGGAATCCTTTCTTATGCCTACATTTGACAAGGATTCACCTAAAGAAGATGATCTTTAGGTTAGAACACTTCCTATTATTTAAAGAATAAAAAAATGGTTGGGAAGGAAAAGAAAGTTGAAATTAGATCAAGCTATTTCAAGCTCCTTGAGATACCCAACTAGTTCTAAGCCCATGCTTCCCAATTGTCATACTGATAAAATTGTCAAATGTTCTTCTAGAGGTGCACCCATATTAGAACCTAAAGATGAACCTTTGGTTCAAAGTTAATTTAAAGAGTAGCATACAACAAGGTAGACTTGTTTGCATACTTGAAGGATAAAGGTTCGACAAATCACTACAATAGGTGTTCGTGAAGAACCTATAGATATTGAAGTCATGGCTGATTCTATTGTCAAAAAATTGATTGAAGTTATGGATTAAAATACCCAAAAAGCCTTGGATAGATTTAAGACTACATGTTTGATGTATGCCACAACCTACCCTATTTTTAAAACACCTTTATCCAAAGGTAATCCTTCCACACCAAACTAGTTTGATATGTTTGTTAGTAAGTGTAGACGCTCAAAAATGGTTCGCATCTATAGTTTCATCACTTCTTCATACTAATTTGTCCCATTTTCTCATTCTACTAACTTTGATCTTTTGCCCAGATTGACCATATTTCGTCATTTGTATCCTTCTTCACATCATATCAAATCAACCCGGAATCACCCCAAATCAAGTTGGAATCACCCCAAATCAACTCAGAACCATTCAAAATCAATCCTAATCAACCCAAAACATATCAAACATCCCAAACCAATCATCATTTATCCACTCCTAGGAATTTTTGTGGCTTTCAGTGTGTTGGAAACCTATTAACTTATCAATCTTATCAATCTGACCTTAGTACTGTCATGGCTCTCAGTGCTAGCTCAAAATATCGTTCATGTCATTCAATCTTTGACATTTTTGAGGCTTTCAATGTCAGATCATGGCATCATCAACCATTTTAATAATATTGACAATGTTCGTCAGTGTTATTATGATCAAACCTTATCAATCAATTTCAATCCTGTAGCATTTACAATGTCGGTTAAATGTTACATATTAATTAATTCATGTCATGTGTCCTTGGCATGTTATCAATTTTGATCTATCAATCAATTTGACCGTGGCTTTGGTCTACTTTCCATCATCTTATTCGGTATCCATCATCGCCACATTTTTATCAAAGGATACAGTCACATTCATTCAATCAATTTGGTCAATCATTTACTAATTCTCTCTATAGGATTAAATAACCCATAATTTAATTCTATTATTCCTTCTAATTATTCTTCCTAATTATCATCCTCAATTAAGTAATTTTATTAATTAATTGATTCATCATCTGAAAACCATGGAAATTCTTAATTTCCCAAAGTTCCATTTTCCATCATTAATTCCATTTTCTACTAATTCTTATTTTGTGGAATAAAAGGATTTTTAATTCAAATATTCCATAAAATATTTCATCATCATGACACTTGGATGTGACACCTCGTAGATTTTCCTTTGACACTTGGCTGAGATTTGTCATAATCAAATATTATTACCTCTTACACATGTTCCTATTTGGCTTATTCATCATAGATTCTTGGCTTTAAGTGGGTTGAGGAATCTTATGATGCGTCATAGATTCTCTTCCAAATTTGACTTGCATGTGTCATAGAATCTCAAAATTGGCATATTCTATCATATGCATCATAGGAATCTCTTGCCACATCGCACATCTATGGGTGAAAAATCCAATGCCCTCACTTTGAGTGTTGATTATAAAATGAACACTCTTCTCTCATTTTGGGGTCTCTTGAATCCAGAATGCTTAAGTCTTGAATCCTTGAATCTTTGAGTTTTTGAGTCTTTACTAATTTTCATTTTGCATTCTCACTCTCACAATAAAATCACACTTCAAGTATTCTCATGGCTTTATCCCTATCATAGGCTTTTTCTTCAATCTTGTGTGTACTATAGGCAAATTGGAGCTACAATCATTTGGAGAAGAAAGAAGGACATGGGAGCTACAAACAAAAAAGGGAGTTTTTGATTATGTTTGCTTTCTTTTGTTTAGTTTGGCTTTCATGGTAGACTAGTGGGTGCTAACGTATGATTATTGAGTTTGTGATTTTATCATAGTATGTTATGCTTCTAACCCATTTTTTTGGTCTTACATTTGGTGAACCCGACGTGAACATGCATATCTAACTTGGGTTTTCTTATTTGTGCTTGTAGGTGCAAGGAAGGAGCTCACTTGAAAGGGTATAACAACTATCTGCTCTTCCTTTTCACACATAGATTAATTAGGGGGTCCAGTAAAATTCTTATATGCTATTGTTTCATACATTTTGTTAGCTTGCTGTCCTAGGGTGCACTCTGCTCTGTCAGGACACACTTGGGACCCCTAGGAGCAGTGTTAGGAGCCCAGAAGACACCATAGCCTCTTTCTACTATTTCCAACTTACCAACTATGCCCATCTGGGCCCCAATTACATCATCGACATACTTTTCACTATTTGGGCACACTTGGGAGTGTAGCTCTAAAAATTTTATTTTCTGGGTCTTGACTAGGCACCCATTTCCCCACACCCTGCACCTGACTTCCCAACTGCGCCCTAAAACTACCAACTATGCCCAACTAGGCCCCAACTACATTATTGATTTAGTCTATACTGTTTGGGAACACTTGGGGATGTACAAAGCCATTTTGGCCTTCTGGGGAGCAATTTGCACTGTCGAAACACACCTAGGTTCACAGTAAGCACATGCATCAATCAAAATTCACATTTCAAGTTCCTATCACTCTTTAGGACATAGATTAGGTGATTTTGTGTTACTAATGGTCTATTTGCAGCATGTGGCGATCATTGGATGAAGATATGATCATAACAAACTACTGATGTGTGCTTTGTAGGACGTTGTCAAAGACTTTGTGTGTCTTTCAAAACTATGTGTGTGGATTTCCTAGATTAGATAACATTTCGTTTGGTGCTTAAAAAGAACCTTTTTCTTTTCTGCCTGGCATGTCTATGGTGTTAGATCCCTAGGAGTTGCATTGGACGTATCCTCTCCCCTCGCCATTCGTGGATCTTGGGTGTAAGAGAAATCTGTGTAACTTCTATACGAGGCCTGCCTTGGACCAAGATACTTGATATTGGGTATGCTAGGGGACGACCTTAGAGTGGTAACAGGCCAAAGCTAGGTCAATGTTCTAGCCACTATATAAAACTCGATTACAGTGAAAGCTATGTTGGCAGTATTGTTGCGTGATAGCTCTCCTCCAGTACCTTTGTGGTGTGTCAAACCTCGGTTCTCAAGGCTGGGAGACCTTCTACAAAATTTTATCATTAACTTGCTAAACGGAATGCCCTTACTAAAAACCATGTTTTAGTGGCCAAAATCCTTTCTATCCACTTGCTCAAGGGGTCACCCATGCTCATGAAGACATCCTACATTCTTGTGGTCCTTAGTAGAGGCAACAGTCCCTTGGGAAGTCATGCCCCTTGGGAAGCGGATCTTGGTAGCCCTGAGAAGTGAGTGCGCTGTAAGGGGGAGCCTGTGGTGCCAAGATCCTATGTTTTCCACTCTGGATAAGTGCGGCTAAACTTTGGTTCAAGTAGGAATTCAGTGGATACAGTCCTAAAAGCCTAGGTTGTGGTGTGTTTGTTAACTTTTACAATAGCTATTCTTGTCTTAATGTGTCTTGCGTGTGTGTAAAACATAATCAAGATAAAAGCCAAACTTTTAAATTTACACCTTGGATATCATTTGAACTTGTCAAAAAATCACACATTGCCAAAACATTTCAACCTTATCAAACTTTGCAAACATTGATTCAACACACTCGAACCTTGGAAAACATGGCGACTTGTGCTCTTAAATGTGCTTGGTAAAACGTAGATCTCATATTTGCATAGATTTCACTTGCATTTACCTTAGTCCAAGCTTCATTCTTGCATCATATAGACTTCATATTGCACCTTTTAGTCCTCATTTAGTATCTATTACTTTTCATATTGCATCCATTTAGGTCCAATTTTACTTTCCTTAGTTTTTTGCATTCCCATCTTAGAATCAATACTTTGCATTCACCACCTTGCATCTTTGCATACATATTCATCATCTTGACCACTTTATCCATAATTTTGAGTGCCCTAATCATCATTTCAAGCATCAAAACTGGCCCTAACACTTTCCTCTACCATTTACATCTCTGTGACATCAATCTTGAAACCATATCTTCCAGAATTGCCTCAATTTTAGCCCAACTTACCAACTGCACCCAGAAACTACCAATTGCACCTAACTGGGCCCCAACTGCATCATTGACATAGTCTACACTATTTGGGTTCACTTGGTGGTCCTAAGATCCAATTTTGGGTTCCAGATAACATTTTGGGGCTTCAACAAGTGTCCTTAGGTACTTGATTAGCTCCCCTTGCACTAGCTTTCCCAGATCTGCATTCTACAACACCTAATCATCATCACCATCACTTAAGACATCATTATATACATCATAAAATTCATTTTGCATCTCCCAACCCATCCTAACATCAACCCCAACATCCTGGCTTCCTGGCATGTCAGTTTGGTAACCATACCCCTCAGAATCAACAAACATTCTTCCTAGCTTACCAATTGCGCCTAGAAACTACCAACTGCGCCCAAACTGGTCCCAACTACATCATTGACATAGTTGGTACTATTAGGGTGCACTTGGCATTTTTAGGGTGCACTTGGGTACCTGCATGACCATTTTGGGCCTCCGAACTACACTTTAGGACCCCAAAACTGCATCTAGGAGCCTCTGAAACTCCCCGCTTTGCACTTGACCCAAAACCATATCTTGGACCCAAAATCCCCTTTTGCATCATATTCATTGTCCATATCACACATCTGATCAGTATCATCACCATTTTGAGTCCTCTAAATGTCATTTTGAACCCCCAAAACCTTTGAATTTAGTCAAAAATCTAAACAAAGTATGAGTCTTAGATTATCTCCTAGTGTTGACAGATAATGGATCTTGACTAGTATTTTTATCTTTTCTTATCATTTTCTTTGGTCAAAATATATCTATGTCTTGATATATTTGACCTTGTCATCTTTTATCAATTTGATCTTTTCATCTTTTATCAATTTTTTTTGGTCGAGATCCAAAGTCCTTTATCACAAGGTTAAACTCCTAGACAAAATACTTTCTAAAAGGTTTTACCTAAGTTCAAAACTTTCCCTATACCCTTGTCATAGCATAATCATATCCCTAGCATCCCCAAACATCATTTTGACTTACCCTAGTGTTATATCCCCTTCATATTGCATTGATCAAAATCCTTAGCATCATTATCACTATCAAACCCTATCAAATTGTCCATCAACCAAATTACCTTCTTGAGCATTTACCCTTATTTTGCATGTCCCAAACGTCATTACGAACCCTAGAACATCATCCTTTGCATGATATACCTTGCATACATCAACCTTTAGCATCCTTACGAAGTCCAAAACATAACCCTAATTGTCATTTTGCATACCTTAGAGTCATTTTCATCCCCTCTAGTCAAACTTCAAAACATCACCTTGCATTTGCATTTGCATAACATCCCTAGGACATTTGCACTTTGCACATCAAAACCATAATTCATCTAGAATTTTCTCACATTGCATTACATTCCTAAACACTTAAAAATCCCAAAAAAAACTCATATCTTGCATACCCACCACTCTAAATTACCCAAAACACTCAAAAATTCCATTGCATTTGCACTCTTAGGTATCATGCCATCACTTACTAGGACACAATCAGCTCAGAGACCCGAGGAACTTTATCAACCTTTATTTTCTAAGGCACAAGAACAACCAAAATCTCACCCAAGACAAAGAAAGAGCAAGAAAATCCAACAAACCTTTGATGAAGACCAAATCAAGGCATCACAACCATTAATAGCAGACCCCTTGAACATGTATCCGCAAGATCCTCAAGCTATGGCACAACGAACCTTGAACAATACACCTACCATGAGATTTCCTCCAAACACTTCCCCCACACATGGGATGGTTCAATGGAGTCCTGACTTTGAACCTATATTCATGCCAATGCCACCAGGAGGAGGAAGTGTACCAACCTCACCTGAAGATGAACAATCACATGCATTTGAATTCAGCCAACCTAACACATCAAACATACAACAAGGTATTGTACACCTAAGTGATGACTCTGACACTGATTATGGCATCACTAATGAAGAAATGGCTAGGGCATGTCAAGACAAAAGTTTTTGCAAGAACTTCAAACGTTTGGCAGCAGAAGAAATTGTCAAATTTAACCCAAACTTGGAAGGTCCTAGGTCCAAAAATCAAACCAAAACAACAATTGAAAACATCCAACCCATGATAAATTTGGACTTAGACAAGGGAAAACAACCTTTGGATTTTTCAAACAAAATAATGGCACCTATGAGGTCCCATCAAGAACCAAGAATTGAAATCCTCCAAAGTACATTTGAATACATCAATGTTAACCCCTTGTTTGATGAAATACCACCAATCCCTAAACACCCCAAAAGGACATTAAGACTTGATTTTAGTCACATGATGCAACAACAAGATGTAGCTAAAGGGACCCATGCTCTAGGGATGCCAAACATACCTTCTTTGGAGGCAAATCAACAAAGTACACCTTTGCTTCTAACATTACCCCATGTTATGACATCAAACACTATGGAGCCTCTCATAAATACAACATGTGAAACATCAAGTGCAACCATCCCTATAGATGCACAAAGGAAAAGTCTTATTGACATTACACCCATTCCTAACAGGGATACATCTCATAGTCAAGTCAATATGATGTCACAAGCAGGAACATCTAAAACACAAAGGTAACAACAATACAAACATGGCGTTCAATTCTCAAGGACTTAGTCAACCCCCATGAAACAACAACCTACAATGGTACAAGGACTCAACACTTCCAAGGCACAACCAAGTCTACATCCACTTGACACACATCCCACATATCACCAACAACATCAAACACAACAAAAACAACTACAAGTGGGACAAACATCCAACACTCCTAACATGCAATCCCATATGGACCCACTTGAATTACACACAATTTATCAACAAAAATTTTAGTAGCAATTCCAACAACAACAAATGATGTTTGCTAAACAATAAGAGCAACTCAAGAACTAGTTGGAATACCAAAGACACCTTGAGCAACAAATCATATACCAACAACATTTGTTACAACAACAACATGTGCCACAACAACCTCAACAAATACCTCTACAACAGCAAGTACATACATGGTCTCACATACAACCAACAGAGGTATCCCAACAACAACCACAACACACGACACAAAAATAACACATGGTACAAAAATCACACTCAATCCCACAAAAAATGCCACATTAAATACCACAACAAGTTCCCCAAAAATAGGGACCTTTTTGTCTTCAAGGTGCCAACATACCTCCACCACCTAGCAACACTTCATCAGACACAGAAATGTCAGAACCAAGTAGACATAGTTCTCATCACAGAAAACGGTCTACTCATAGACACAAAAGACTTGAAGGAAAGACCATCATGCAAAACCCCAATGAAGAACTATTACAACAATTCAAACAACTTTCCAAACAAGTCGAGGCATTGGGAGTCCAAAAGAAACAAGCTCTATATACAAAAAGGGACCTACGTCCTAACCTATTCGATAAAAGTCTGTATATGCCTCCATTCCCAAAATACTTTGAAGCTCCAAGGTTTGAAAAATATCAAGGAAAAGGAAACCCTATTGATCACATCTGAGAATTTTGTGCTTCATGCACTGAACTTAGTGATGAGCCCACGTACCTTATTAGATTGTTCCCTCATTCTCTAGGTGGGCCTGCACTTGAATGGTACTCCAAACTTCCTGGTAATATCAAATCTTGGTCAGAACTAGCAGACAAGTTTATCTCCCACTTTTCCTTTAACATCACAAATGAGGTGACACTTTCTGATTTGTGCTCAACTAAATAGAAGGCAGGAGAATCATTCATCACATTCTTACTGCGTTGGAGAAACCTAGTTAGTCACTACTCACTATATATTCCTGAAGAACAACAAGTAAACCTATGCATTGAAAACTTAGTCACAGACTTAATGTATGAACTCAAAATCAAGAGTCCAAGCACCATTTCTAAACTAATGAAAAAAGGGGCTAGTATTGAAGATGCTCTTATCCATAAGGGAGTCCTCAAGATAAACAAAGAAAACACAAACACCAACTCGTCTAATGAAAAGGAAAAATTTTTCTCCAAAAAAGAGAATGTGACTAATGATGGCATTGTGGATGCTCGCAAGATTAGAATAGCACAACCTCAATTGACTTTGAAAGGTGTAAACCCTACAAATTCAAAAACCTCTAATCAAACAACACCTCAACAACATAAAACTGAGACGTCCACATAAAACAAAAGACATCCTAGAACCAAAGACAGGAAATTCACACCATTGGGAATACCACCTGAGACTGGATTACAACAGTTATTGAGTAATAACTTCTTGCAGCTACCCCCAATCAAAGATGAACCATTAACTAAAGAAGATTGGTGGGATGACAAAAAGTATTGTGATTACCATCGCACCAAAGGACACAAGACTTCATCATGCTTCCCATTGAAACATGCAATACAATACCTTATTGATGATGGTGTAATCACAGTTGATCCATCACTATTAGCATCCAACTCTGATCATACTATTTTCAAAGATCCTTTGGGTAATCATGAAAAAGAGAAACTCTCAGGTTCAAACTCAAACTCACAAGGTAATGTGAATTACACATGCACCGGCTATGACTACACCATCAATTGCTTTAATGAGTCTGATTTCTGCATATCCACATTCACATTGAAGGCTGAAAACCCTCGTTGTGCTATCACTACACGCCGTAGCAAGATCACCCTACCTGGAGCCCCAACTAGACCTAATGCTTCTACTAGACCTATACCCCCATCTAGACCTATTGCTCCTACTTCAGCTGATTATAGCCTTGTTGAACAACTTGGCAAAACCCCTGCACAAATATCCATTTTGGACCGACTGCGTGCATCTCCCCAACATCAGAAGATCTTGGAGCAAGCCCTTAAAGAGTCAGTAGTCCCAGATAACATTGATGTTGTCCAGTTCCAAGCCATGGTTGGGAACCTATCTGCATCACAACATATCACCTTTTCCCCTCGAGATATTCCTAAGGACAAACCTAACCATAATGATCCCCTTTATCTTGAAGTCTTCATCCATAATGCCAAAGTCAGATGTGTCTTAATAGATGGAGGAGCAAGACTGAACATCTGTACTCTTAAGGTTGTCAACAATTTGGGTTATTCTGAAGATGATGTAGATCCCTCTCAAAGAATCACAATAAAAGCTTATGATGATGGTGAACGCTTCTCTAGGGGCATCATCACATTACTTGTTAGAGTTGGTCCAACTACTGAAGACACATTGTTCCATGTCCTAGACATCGAAATGAATTGCAATATGATACTAGGATGCCCTTGGCTTCATGCTATGAAAGAAGTCCCTTCTACATATCATCAATGTCTAAAGTTTTCCTATAATAACATGGAGGTTACCATCCCTGGCGATCCAGATTCTTTCCAATTTTGTGCTAATCTATGAGATGCTACTGCATTCCAAATCCCAACAAGTAATGAAGCACAACCCACAAATTCCTCTAAGTATGTGGATGCTGATATACTGCTCAGTAAAGCCATGGAAAAGATGAAGATTGAAGACAATGGGTGTGGAGAGTACTTTATGTCTCAAGTCTCTCGCATTAGGGAGTCACCACTTTATCCCATTAGTACAAAGAATGATACTTCTATCAATGAGAATACATCCATATGTATTGAGAAAGAAAAAGTAGAATGAGAACCCACTTTGATATCTTTTAGCAAGTATGGACTTGGGTTTACCATCATGCAGAAACAAGGCTATGATGGCTATAGTGGTCTTGGATCTTAGAAACAAGGAATCATTGAACCTATCAGTACAGAAGGACAACCTCCTAGTTTGGGGCTTAGTTTTAAACTATTATGAATAGGTCCTCCTAGTACCACAGTACCTACATGTAAGACTATGCATGTTTCGAATGATGAAAAGGCATCTGAGGATATCCCACTTGAAACCAACAATCCCCTAGCCTTTGAGCATAACCCCAATAATCCAGTTGAATCAGTTACCCATATATCTACCTTCAACAAAAGCCCATTCCATAATGATGATGACATCCCCTCAAGTTATCTTGAACCTTTAGATTGGGACCAACATGGACCACCAATTTTTGATCAATTCGACAATGATGACACTCTCATAATAGAATTTGAAGGCATTATGACTGAAAATCATAAAGAAGCAGTTTCTCCTAAAGAGAACACATTGGCATATTTTGGGGAGCCCACTCCACTTTCTAGTTATAAAGCAAAAAGAGAAAAAGATAGCAAGCATAGGTCTCTTGGTGAAAATCAAAAGGCACCATTAGACTATAAAAAATCAAAAGCTAAGTAGCTCCCACTAATACAAAATGAAAAATATGATGCCATGAATATCAGTGTTCCAGTGTTCAACATGCCACAAAGTCTTTTGGAGCTCTCTCAATCAGCGTTCGTGTGGAAGGTCATTGGTCTCAACCCTTCCAACCCTCCCTTATGTCCCTTTGTTTATCCCCAAATCTAGCTACCTAATTTTCCCTATAACCAAAATCAGTCCTTTATCCAACAAGCCTTTGCATATGTCATCATCAGTGACATCCCACATGACATTTCTATTGACCCAATTATCCTTAGATGCCTTGATTCGCCAAAGACAGACATTGTCTTACATACGGTACACGATGGTATATCTCGAGGCCTTTCTAGTGGTTTGGTTTTAGCTACAGACTCAGAAAAAATCTTACATAGTTATGGTTAGTCATGGATTTAGAGCTCATCAGCTAGCAGCACCAACAGCAGATATCTTCTCAGCATTTGTCAGTGAAATTCTTGATTCTGTCTAAAAGTCTTGAAAAAATATCAAAAAAATAGAAAAAAGTCCTAAAAAAATATCAAAAAAATAGTAAAAAGTCATGAAAAAAAACAAAGAAAAAAGTGAAAAAGGTCATGAAAAAATGGATGCCTTAATGAAAACCTGGCAAATAGGCATCTTGGCACAAAAATTTGAGTCAAGAGAAAAATTCCATCCAAAAGTGAAAACCTGGCAAACAGGCGCCATGTGTAATCAATGTTGCTCCTCCATCTATCAGGATTCCATCTGGTCTTTTTCCCCCTCCATCATTCCTCAATCATATCCTTCATATTGCAAGACATCCTTGGTCCCTTATCATGGCTCACGAACTGGTTAATGTCCTTTGTTGCCTTGCCTAAGCATCACCAGTCTGCACACACACTCTGTCATTGGCCTTTGTATATAGTTTGCATCTTGTCTGGGGGCATATTACCTACATGGTGCATGAGTTTTAATTTGAACTGGGGGCATATCCCTAAGTGCTTTTTATCCATTGGATCTATCGCATAACGGATTGGAGCTAACACTTGTATATGCTTATACAATCCTAAAAAAATCCCTAAAAATCATAAAATGTCCTGAGAAAATCTATAAAAATCACATAATCTCCTAAAAAAATACTAAAAATTCAAATATGAACCTAAAAAAATCCCTAAAAATCATAAAATGTCCTGAAAAAAATCACTAAAAACCATAACATGTCCTGAAAAAAGCACTAAAAATCATAAAATGTCCTGAAATAAACCCTAAAAATTGTAAAATGACCTGAAGAAATCAGTTACACAAAAAAATCAAATATCCTCAAAAACCCTAAAAATCACAAAACTCATCAAAAATTTGCAATAAACCCTAAATATCCCTTTTGCATTCACACTTGCACTTTGCAGACTGAAAATCAAAACACTACACTTCAATGGCAATCACAATATCTGAGCAACAGGAACCAACAATCAATCCAACATGTCACTATGAACTTATCAACTGAATCCACAACCAGAACTATCACATTATCAACATGTCAAACACTATCTACACACCTAAAACACTAAAAAGCAAGTAATAATGGACAAGGATAGCTATTGGCTCATGTTGTTTAGTGAGTGATTTATTTTTTGCTTTATTTTTCTTTGATCATGTTCCTATGCCACTCGATGATATAAAAATAATCTATGAGACTGGTCGGGATGGTTCATGGTCATCTTTTTCTATTTTTGTCTATTACAATGTACCTTTGAGAGTCTAGGGCATGTACATATACCTCAGGAAGGACAAGGTCATTCTATGTTTGCATCGTGCTTGTTTACACAAAAGGCTTGCATTTGTGCTCTGGCCCTTTGTGCCATGATGCGTTGCATTCTCTTTGCCATATCAAAATAAAGCCCCATTTGACATATAGTGCACTTTCTAGAAGCAAAAGTCTTTCCATCATACTAACATATCCTAATCTCATCTTTCTTTTTCATCTCATTCTCCATCACCATAATCATGTCTTCTGATTCACCAAATCATCTTCATCTTGCATTCATGCATTCTTGCATC
Source organism: Cupressus sempervirens (assembly GCA_028749045.1). Lineage (NCBI taxonomy): Eukaryota > Viridiplantae > Streptophyta > Pinopsida > Cupressales > Cupressaceae > Cupressus > Cupressus sempervirens. The sequence goes on along the minus strand of CM053792.1, from coordinate 675,980,638 downwards.
ATCCTACACTGTCAATCAACTTTCTGTGGCTTTCCACCTAGTTCAACCTTAGTTTGACATTTGTCTCATCATATTTGACCAAATATGACCATTTTTTATGCTTTCCCTCATGTTATGACATCTTTCCATCATTTTGGGCATGCACGCACAATTTTGGGTTATTCCGAGTCCAATCAAGCTATTTCTTGGCCCTGGAGCCTTTTAGGGTGCAATCTACACTATTTGGGTGCACTTGGGGCTCCCAAATATGTCATTGATGCACTTGGTCATTCCAATTGCATCATTGATGCACTCGGTAGAGTTTGGGCGCACATGGGAACCTAGGTTATCTAGAATTGCTCCCGGAACCCCTAGGTTGCACTCCGGAGGCCATAACTTTTTTGTTTCAACTCTGATTTATGAACCGTCAGTTGTGTTGGAATCATATCTTTCTTGTGAACAAAATGAACTATTATTTTAATTATTTGGTCACTATATGGAGTGTTAATCCTTGCAATTACTCTTGGGCTCCTAGTTGGCCCCCGTCATGTTGATTTTTGCCTCCAAGGCCTTCTTGGGCACATTTTTCACTTTCTGAGACCACTTGGGCTTCTTGAGTGCATCATTGATGCACTTGGTACAGTCATGGTGCACTTGGGCTTACCAAGTGCATCAATGACGCAATTGGTTGAGTTTTGGGTGCAGTTGGGGACCTAGGATACCCAGAACTACTCCCAGAGCCCCTATGTTGCACTCCAGAGCCCATAACTTTTGCATTTTAACTCAAATTTGCAATCTGTCAGTTGTGTTGGATTCATATCTTCATTAAAAACAACATGAACTATCATTTTCATCATTTTGTTTCATTCTTGAGTGGTAACCCATGCAATCACTCTCGGGCTCCTGGTTAACCTTGTTTTGCACTCTAGACCTCATAACTTTCACATCTTAGCTCTAATTTGCGATCCATAAATTGCTATGGTTTTGTCTTATTATTGTTGATAATTTGACCTATCATATTCTTATCTTAGTCAATTTCTGAAGGGGTCACCCATATATATCATCCCTACTGGGGCATGTTGTAGCTTTCTCATTAGTTATTCTTTGATACAACGCTCTAAATCACATTGTATCAAAGAGGGGCAAAATGTAGATGCTCAAAAATGGTTCAAATCTATAGTTTCATCACTTCTTCATACTAATTTGTCCCATTTTTTCATTCTACTAACTTTGATCTTTTGGCCAGATTGACCATATTTTGTCATTTGTATCCTTCTTCACATCATATCAAATCAACTCGGAATCACCCCAAATCAACTTGAAATCACCCCAAATCAACTCAGAATCATTCTAAATCAATCCTAATCAACCCAAAACATATCAAACATCCAAAATAAATCATCATTTATGCACTCCTAGGCATTATTGTGGCTTTCAGTGCCTTGGAAACCTATCAACTTATCAATCTTATCAATCTGACCTTAGTACTGTCATGGCTCTCAGTGCTAGCTCAAAATATCATTCATGTAATTCAATATTTGATGTTTTTGAGGATTTCAATGTCAGATCATGGCATCATCAACCATTTTAATAATATTGACAATGTCCATCAGTGTTATTATGATCAAACCTTATCAATCAATTTCAATCCTGTAGCATTTACAATGTCGATTAAATGTTACATATCAATTAATTCATGTCATGTGTCCTTGGCATGTTATCAATTTTGATCTATCAATCAATTTGACCATGGCTTTGGTCTACTTCCCATCATCATATTTGATATCCATCATCGCCACATTTTCATCAAAGGATACAATCACATTCATTCAATCAATTTGGCCAATCATTTACTAATTCTCTCTATAGGATTAAATAACCCATAATTTAATTCTATTATTCCTTCTAATTATTCTTCTTAATTATCATCCTCAATTAATTAATTTTATGATTCATCATCTGCAAACCATGGAAATTCTTAATTTCCCAAAGTTCCATTTTCCATCATTAATTCCATTTTCTACTAATTCTTATTTTGTGGAATAAAAGGATTTTTAATTCAAATATTTCATCATCATGACACTTGGCTGAGATTTGTCATAGTCAAATATTATTACCTCTTACAAATGTCCCTATTTGGCTTATTCATCATAGATTCTTGGCTTTAAGTGGGTTGAGGAATCTTATGACGTGTCATAGATTCTCTTCCAAATTTGACTTGCATGTGTCATAGAATCTCAAAATTGGCATATTCTGTCATATGCGTCATAGGAATCTCTTGCCACATCGCACATCTATGGGTGAAAAATCCAATGCCCTCACTTTGAGTGTTGATTATAAAATGAACACTCTTCTCTCATTTTGGGGTCTCTTGAATCCAGAATGCTTAAGTCTTGAATCCTTGAATCTTTGAGTTTTTGAGTCTTTACTAATTTTCATTTTGCATTCTCACTCTCACAATAAAATCACACTTCAAGTATTCTCATGGCTTTATCCCTATCATAGGCTTTTTCTTCAATCTTGTGTGTACTATAGGCAAATTGGAGCTACAATCATTTGGAGAAGAAAGAAGGACATGGGAGCTACAAACAAAAAAGGGAGTTTTTTATTATGTTTGCTTTCTTTTGCTTAGTTTGGATTTCATGGTAGACTAGTGGGTGCTAATACATGTTGATTGAGTTTGTGATTTTCTCATAGTGTGTTATGCTTCTAACCCATTTTTATGGTCCTACAGTAAGAAAAGGAGCATATTTTCTATGAATGTCTCAATCAAAGATATGGTGGAGAAATGTCTAGACAAAACCCCTAAGTGTAAGGAGCCCAAAATAGAGACTTCACTTGAGATTGATGAGAAAACAAGAAATTGGGTGGTTGATATGTATAAAATTTCCACATACAAGATATTTATATTGTGGTGACTAATCATGTAGTGGGTGCTGATGTTGATATTACATTGGAAATTTTTTCTGCTTTTTTGGGAAATGAAAACCAACATTGTAAAACCCTAAAGTGGTCAATTTTAGAGGTTTACCTAAAATGTTGTTATAAGAAACTAAGATGAATAATGCATTCTAATATTGTTGTACATTTTTTTTGGATAATAGAAAGGTTGAAGGTTGTGTAGGTGGATGTATCCCAGGTTTAGGGGTGAACCACATTAAATCTATGTGTTATATGTGTTCATTTTGTATTCTTCTTCTATTTTTGCATATAATTATTTATTCTTCTATTGTTGTGGATCTATCAAACCCTAACAAAAGAGCCTATATGGCATTATTCCCCAAGATTATACCTTAGAAAAGAATATCCTTGGACCTACAAAAAGAGTCATAGACATGAAAATCTCGGATGTAGGGCATGTGAGAGTCACCAGTAGAATTTGGAAGGATTAAAATGAGAAAAAGGAGATAAAGAATCCCATTCAACTGATGAAAGAATACATTTAGGTAATTAAAAATACTAAAATTGAGTCTCAAACTAATACACTCTCTATAATTGATGTTACTTCCCCAACAATGTAGCACTTCCTTGATCAAGTAAAATGAGATAGGTCAATGCCAAAGCATTTGATGAATGGATAAAGTTTGTTGTTTCTTGTGAATCCAATTACATCACTCATCTCTATGAGACAATGGTCAAGACTAATTAGATGATGAATGACTTGGAGTCTAAGTTGAGCACCTAGGAAGAAAAAAAAGTAAAATGGGATGAAATCATTTCCCATATCACCTTGCTTCACTCCTATGGGGTTGACAAGTTTTTCTCAGAGAAGTCAAATACCAACATTAGTACTGATTTTCTATATGTATCTAGGACCAATCTAGAATGGAGAAACATGATGATTTAGAAATTCCTAAATAAATATTTCAAACTAGTAAAGGAATTAGAATGTTTGAAACAGATCCTTGACAATGACATCAACTGCATCAATGCCAATATTATGGGCAACAACGACCTACCTAAGAAAGAATTAAAGGATATAGGGGATTCTTTCCAAAAAAAATTAAAGGCTTTGAAAGAGGTAAAGGAGGTATTAGTTATTAATTTTTCTATAATAGTTTGAGAAGATTCCATGATGTTCATTTGCGATGATCACTTGGTGGTGCAAGACAAAAAGATGGCACATAATCACAAGGTAATTATATCTAGCAACTAAGAACTAAAGGTTCTTATAAGAAATGGGAAAGAAAATGTAGATGAAATACATGACAAATTTCACAACTTGTAGTCTTTATATACAAAGAGATCTTTTTTAAGGATCTTATTACATATTAACACAATAGAAAAATTGATTTATATGCATACATATGCCTGAATCCAAATAATAAAACAAGAAAACTCACTCAACTTGTGCTAACTGACTTGGCTCAAGATCCTACATAGAAATAATATAGACCAAAAAAAAAGGGTAGAGTTTGCATGAAATTTTGATCAAAGTTTTGAATATTTGCCTCTACCATATCTAAAATCAACTTCACATTCTGATGTAACTCTAGCATAGGTGTTTGATCCTCAATAGCTTTCATCTTAGCATTCAAGTTTTCAAGATTGGTCAACACCCTCACTTGTGGACCGCTGATGTCAAGCACTTTTTATATTGTTTCAACACCATGTTCTTGCTTCTAAGCTAATAGTTCTTTAGGTGCATTTTCTTGTAAAATATTAATTTTGTTGAACAATTGTAAACTCTTAGAAAATGCATTCCTATTTTCTATTACCATTGATAGGCTTCCCCTGAACAAAATCAAAATGAAGAAGCATAAATACACCAAATGTTTCTTTCAAAACCATATGTGCAGATATAAACATTAAGTACAAAATGTCCAATATTTTTGTAGATATGCACATTAATTACACCAAATTTTTCCTTCAAAACCATATGTGTAGATATAAAAATTAAGTACAACATGTCCAACATTTTTGCAGATATACACATTAATTACTCCAAAATTTTCCTTCAAAAGCATATGTGCAGATATAAACATTAAGTACATGTCCAATATTTTTACTAATATTGATGGGGACACAACCCAAGAACAGAATGGACACAATAGAAAAGGGAAATTGTATTAATTGAAAAATAAGCTAGTACATTCAGTACAGAGAAAAATAAACTTCAAACATGCCCTAAGGGCTTACAATAGCATAAATGTGGAGATAATTTCTCCTTTTAGTACCTCCTCTCAAACTCCCTCTGAACTGCCTTTTACAATGCCAGAAATCTCCTTAAATAGACCCCGGAGGGTTAAGGACTAGGAGTACATTCTAGAAAGTGCTAGTAGGCATCCAACAACCAAATAGAAGGTTCCAGAAGTTGTGTTAGAAGTCGACACAAATCTAGAAAATCTAAAAATGATAACCGAACTTCTGGGAGGCATAACTTTTGAATCGTAGCTCCAATTGACGAACCGTTTACATTTCGGAAAGCTCTCAAAGCGCTCTATAGCCCTATGGACCAGATTTTATCGTCCCACATTTTTTGGCCCTTTTTGAGGACATTTAATGCCCCTAACCTGACTTTGAAGCATTCTTAGGAGGTCTCCACAACCCAAAAAACTGCAATAACTTTCAAACCGTGGGGCCTTTTGACCTGATTCTTTTTCTGGAATGCTCTAAATTACAATTACATTAATCTAGCCAATTTACACCTCCTAGTTCACCAAAATGATGGCTCAATTACATACTCCTATTTTTTCAGGATTTACATGAACACTGATAGTGGAACTGTGAGAGTTGGAACCTTTATTTGACCCAAATGGGTATCCAAAAATGAAAACACATGAAACATAAACTAAGTCTAAGTATATTTTTTTGGGTGACACAGGATTTCCCTTATACCTCTAGATGCTCCTGCATTAGACACCCAGGGTAGATTGAAAAGCGACCCTGTCACTTTATGAATGGTAGAGGAAATCCCAAATGGGAAACCTCAGCTACTAAAATCCAAGTTGAGTCCTCGATCGGTTGTCCTTTCCATTTGACAAATACTCTTCATAATGCCTATTTTTGGTACTCCTACCCACACGATGATCTAGAATGTCTTCTATCTCCTCCTTATTAGAAGCAAGAATTGGACATGGCTCTAACACCAACTCCTCATCTGCACCATCATCATGATACTCTGTTAAATCTGCAATGTTAAAAATGGAAGAAATGTGAATACCATCTAGCAGCTCCACTTCATATGCATTTCCTGAGTCATGTTTCTTCAAAATTTTGTAGGGGCCAAATTTCTTCATTTTCAGCTTGTTGTAAGTACCGGCTAGAAATCTTTCTTTTCGTAAGTGCACCATGACTAGATCCCCTACTTGGAATTCCTTATGTCTTCTCCTTTGATCAACCCTAGCTTTATACTCTTGATTCATCTTGGTAATGTGTGCTTGAACCTCCTCATGTAGACGCTTGATATGTTCAGCAAATTCCTCAGATTCAACACTTGTCCTCTCCCCTTGTTCTATCTTATTCAATTCTAGTGCAGTCCTTGGGCTATTCCCATATACAATTTGGAATGGTGATTTTCTAGTACTCCTATTTATAGAGTTATTGTAAGAAAACTCTGCTTGTGGTAGAATCAAATCCCATCCCTTCAGCTTATCCCCAACTAAGCATCTCAGCAAATTGCCCAGACTTCTATTTACCACTTTTGTTTGGCCGTTAGTCTACGGGTGATGCGTAGAATTGAATTTTAGGTCTATTCTCAACTTCTTCCACAATGTCCTCCAGAAATACCCCACAAATTTGGTATCTCTGTCAGAAACTATACTCCTTGGAAGACCATGTAGTCTTACCACCTCTTTGAAAAACAAGTCTGCAATATGGATAGCATCATGAGTTTTGTGGCATGGAATGAAGTGTGCCATTTTGGAGAACCTATCAACCACCACTAATACTGAGTCATTACCCCTTTGTGTCCTTGGCAATCCAAGAACAAAATCCATACTTATGTCCTCCCATGGCCTTGATGGAACAGGCAATGGCTGATATAGGCCAGTATTGTGACTAAACCCCTTGGCAACTTGACAAACCTGGCAACTCTGTACAAACTTCTTCACATCCTATGAAATTTGAGGCCAAAAATAATGTTCTCTAAGAATGGCAATGGTCTTATCTCAACCAAAATGTCCTGCCATCCCTCCACTGTGTTTCTCCTTAATCAAATTTTCCCTCATGGAACTCCTTGGAATGCACAATTGACTACCCTTGAACAACATGCCATCCTAAATCAAATAGTCTAACCACTTGATTCTATCTACATCAACAGGTTCTTTACAAGCTTTCCATGCTTCAACAAAATCAGGATCCTCGGGGTACAATTTCTTGAGTTCATCAAACCCAACTACTTCAACCTACATTACTATAAGAAACAACTGTCTCCTACTTAGTGCATCTACAACCCTGTTAGATTTTCCACTTCTATGCTTCATCACAAATGTATAGCTCTGCAAGAACTCTACCCTCTTCATATGCCTCTGATTCAATTTACCTTGGCTATTTAGGTACTGTAATGCCTGATGATCAGTATACAAAAAAAATTCCTTTGGCAATAAATAATGCCTCCATTTCTTTAAGGCCTAAACTATTACATAGAACTCTTGATCATAAACAGAATACTTCTTCTTTGCATCATTCAATTTTTCACTAAAATATGCAATAGGCTTACCTTCTTGGCTTAATACAGCCCCAATAGCACTACCACTGGCATCAAAATCCACCTGGAAAACCTTTCTAAAATCTTGAAGTGCCAACACAAGCTGTTCTGTCACCTTCTTCTTTAGCAATTCAAAACTTCTCACAACTGTTGCAGTCCATTTGAACTCTTTTCTATCCCCTCTTACTGTATCAGTTAGGGGTGCACATATGCCACTGAAATTCTTAATAAACTTCCTATAAAAACTAAGCAGACCATGAAATGATCTTACCTCAGTAGTAGATCTTGGAGTAGGCCATTCCAAGATGGATTTTACCTTCTCTGGATCCATTTTGAGACCTTCAGGTGATATAACAAACCCCAAATAGACTAACTCCCTTTTTGCAAAGATACTCTTCTTCAGATTAATTAACAGTTTCTCTTCCCTTAGCCTTTCAAGGACACTACGAATATGCAATAAATGTTCTTCCAAAGTCTTGCTGAAAATTAAAATATCATCCAAATAAACAATAACAAATTTTCCCAAGAACTTCTTAAGTACCTCATTCATGAGCCGCATGAAGGTGCTTGGGGTGTTCGTCAATCCAAAGGGCATGACTAACCACTCATAAAGACCTTCCTTGGTCTTGAAGGTTATTTTCCACTCATCTCCTTCTCAAATCCGTATCTGGTGATAACCACTCTTCAGATCTATCTTTGTGAAGTACTGAGCTCCACTCAAGCAGTCCATAAGATCATCCATCCTTGGCAAAGGAAATCGATACTTGATGGTTATCCTATTTATAGCTCGAGAATCTGTACACATCCTCCACTCTCCATCCTTCTTTGGTGTGAGTACTGCAGGTACTGCACATGGACTTAGGCTCTCTCAAATCAAGCCCTTCCTCAACAGCTCCTAAACCTATCTATTTAGCTCCTCTGTTTCAATAAGAGTCATCCTGTGAGCAGCCTTGTTAGGAAAACTAGCTCCTGGAATCAGATCTATCTAATGAATGATTTGCCTTACTGGTGGTAGTCCATCTGGAACATTATTAGAGATAATATCTCCAAATTCCCCTAGTAAATTTGAAACTTCAAGTGGTATTTCACTACTACCTTCTTTATCTTTCCCAGGAATCAAAGCATAGCACATATGCTAATGTTTCATGCCATCTAAAAACATCCTTCTATCAACAAGACAAATCCTAGCACTGCTACAGACCTTTTCACCTTCCTTTTTCATGGGCTTCAATTTGTGGCCAACTCCATCCTTTGTCAGAGAGTATGTGTTTGCATGCCCATCATGTACTGCATGTCTATCAAACTGCCATGGTCTACCCAACAATAGATGGAAAACATCCATCGGAATAACATCACAGAGAACTTCATCATGGTAACTCCCAATTTTGAATTTCACTAAACATTGTTCACTTACTAGGACCTTATGATCATATTTTACCCAAGCAATTCGATAGGGCTGGGGATGTTTCTCCCTCTTGAGCTTCAACTTAGAGACCATCTCTTCTGATACCAAGTTATCAGTGCTACCACCATCAATGATCACGTCAGAACATTTATCCTCACACTTGCATCTAGTACAGAACAAACTCCTCCGTTGTCCTGGTTCAATCTCACCACTTAGTAGGACTCTTTCATTTACCAAGGTCTCTCCTCTTTTTGCATCCTCTGAATGTGATTATTGTGCATCCTCATCCACATGAGCAACCCTAGCTTGGCCCTCAGCTCTCCTATCTGTCCTTCCTTGTCATTGAGGGCATTCAAAGGCACAATGACCTTCTTCATTGCAATGGAAATAGGTACCATAGAATCCTCCTCTTCCTTTTCCACATCCTCTACCTCTTCCTCTTTGATTTCCAAAGTCTTGATCATGGGAGTGGTTGAAACCCTCATTCCTCTTGTTCCTGCAAGTACCCACATCTTCATTTTTTTTTGAGTTTCATTGTGGCCTCCAGATGATCTACTGCTTCCCCTTCCTCCTTGATCGTGCCTTCTTTTTCTTCCTTCAAACCTTTTATTCAGCTTCTCTTTAACTCATAGGGAAAGTTGGTATGCCTCTTCAACGCTGGTCATTCTTACCAGACTTAATTCCTGTTGGATGCTAGGTCACAACCCACTGATATAATGAGCAACCTTCTCCTTATTTGCTTCTGCATGCCCTACTCTAATCAAGATTCGGTAAAATTCCTCTGCATATTCTTTGATTGATCTTCCTACTTGCTTTAACCCATGCATCTTCTTAAACAAATCAAGCTCATAGTCCACAAGAATGAACTGCTTCTTCAATTTGTCCACCATGAGATCCCATCTTGTGATCTTTTCCTTTCCTCTTCTGTTTCTTTCCAATTGGACCTCTTGCCACTAGATTTTGGCATGGCCTTTTAGTTTGTCCTTTGTAAACTTAACCCTATCTAGGTCCCTAATATCCTCATACTCAAAGTATTCTTCCAGTTCATTGATCCAATCGATCAACTCATCTAGTTTCAGATTTCCTAAAAATACACCTACTTCAATTGTAGGTCTTTTTGCCAAACTTAGTAATGGCCCTAAAAAGCCTTTCCTCTGCATGATTCAAAACTTCCCTGTCAAATTCCCCTTTAGGTCCAATTTCATCTTCTTCGTTGTCATCTTCACTTTCGTCACCTGTGGCCACAGTTGCTCCTCTATGGAGCTCCTCCTGCAATGCTTGTACCTGCCTTTGGAGGGCTCTAACCTCCTTAGGATTAATAGCTCTGGCCCTTTTGCCATGCTCTCTTCATGGAGGCATCTTCTTAACTCAAACCCATAACCACATAGTCCTGGTACAAACTGCCTCATAGTCGGTGCTCTGTCTACACACTCAGGAAAACCAGCTCTAATACCACTTGATGGGGACACAACCCAAGAACAGAATGGAAACAACAGAAAAGGGAAATTGTATTAACTAAAAAATAAGCTAGTACATTCAGTACAGAGAAAAATAAACTTCAAAAAATGCCCTAAGGGCTTACAATAGCATAAATGTGGAGATAATTTCTCCTTTTAGTACCTCCTCTCAAACTCCCTCTGAACTACCTTTTACAATGCTAGAAATCTCCTTAAATAGACCTCAAAGGGTTAAGGACTAGGAGTAAATTCTAGAAAGTGCTAGTAGGCATCTATCAACCAAATAGAAGGTTCCAGAAGTTGTGTTAGAAGTCGACGCAAATCTAGAAGAATCCAAAAATGGTAACTGAACTTTCGGGAGGCATAACTTTTGAACTGTAGCTTCAATTGACGAACCGTTTATATTTTGAAAAGCTCTTGAAGTGCTCTATAGCCCTATGGAAAAGCTTCACTCATCCCCCATTTTTTGGCCTTTTTTGAGGTCATTTAATGCCCCTGACCTGACTTTGAAGCATTCTTAGGAGGTCTCCACAACTCAAAAAACTGCAATAACTTTCAAACCGTGGGGCCTTTTGACCTGATTCTTTTTCTGGAATGCTCTAAATTACAATTACATTCATCTAGCCAATTTACACCTCCTAGTTCACCAAAATGATGGCTCAATTACATACTCCTATTTTTTTGGGATTTACACAAACACTAATAGTGGAACTGTGAGAGTTGGAACCTTTATTTGACCCAAATGGGTATCCAAAAATGAAAACACATGAAACAAAAACTAAGTCTAAGTATTTTTTTTTGGGTGACACAGGATTGCCCTATACCTCTAGATGCTCCTACATCAAATATATACATTAATTACATCAAATTTTTTGTTCAAAATCATGTGTGTAGATATAAACATTAAGTACAACATTTCCAATATTTTTGTAGATATACACATTAATTGCACCTTGATTTTTCTTTCAAAACCATATGTGTAAATATAAAAATTAAGTAGAAAAAACTCAATAAGGGTACAAGAAGTTCTTCTTGTGAAGAAGGATCATGTCAGATAATACAAGGGAATTTTATCAAAATAGGGAGACAATCACTAGGTTATTTTCTAGCTTTCAAAGAGAAGGCAATGAAAAATTTTATTGTCCTTGCAAGAGTTCTAACAACTTAAAGACAAGAATAATTAAAATTTAAAAAGCTAAGAGACATTGTAGGGAGAATGGTCACACTAAAGGGGGGTTTGATTATCATATATTGGTAATTTTTTTGTTATATTGTTTTTAAAATTAATATACATATGAACCACAAAATGGGGGTTTGATTGTCATCATTTTTATATAGGTCAATCTCATCAAGGTAGCATGTGAAATGGAGCAACACATCTCAAAGGAACATGGAGGCATGAATATGAAGGAACATGGTGCTGTGAATATGGAGGAACATGGAGATGTGAGTATTGAAGGAGAAGACCACGATCCAACGAATGATCATCATCATGCACCATAAAACACATTTGAAGATAATGGTACGAATGCATTGATCCATGACACATTTGGTACTAGTGTTGCTACTACTGATGATGATGATTACAATTATGATGATGATGATGACATTGCAGTCATCCATGATATACCTCTACTTGAGAAGGAAAACATGGCCCTTTACGAAGGATCCCAATCAACTCTTATCTTTGTTGTATTGTTAATGGTGAATTTGAAGGGTATGAATGGTTTATCCAACATAACAATGCCATGTATGCTAAGGTTTGTAATATGTGTCATTATAGTCTATAAAAGATGAAATATGTAAGATTAAGATTGTTTATACTAACAACTTATATATTTTTTGTAGATTAGTAGGTGACTATTTGTTACCACCATCAAATATTCTCTCGCTTATACTGAGAATTATATGCCACTATGAAATATATTAGAATGTAGTATCAAATAATAGATTCCTATCCTAAAGATCATGTAATTTATCATACAGAACACAAAAATGCAATAGAATTCCCTAAATGCCATACAAGAAGATGTGAAGATGATCAAGTGATAGAAAAGGTGCCTTCCAAGGTTCTTCATTACATCCTCATTATTCCACATCTTAAATGATTATTCAGGTGCAATAACTTGGCACAATTTATAGATTACCACACATGCAATAGAAGTCAAGATGACATTATTTGAATGCCTACAAATGGTTAAACATTTATGGGCATAAAGGAAAAGTGGCAAAACTTTACAGAAGAATCTCAAAATCTTAGGCTTTTTCTGGTAGCTAATGGTGTCAATCAATTTGGAGAGATGAGATCTATATACTTGGTGTGGCCTATTTTTGTTATCAATAATAACCTTCCTCTGTGGATGTCAATCAAGAGGGAGCACACTATGTTGGGAATGATTGTTCTAGGTATTTTATTATTTTATTTTTACCTACATGTAATTATAAGTCTTGGAGTGAAATGAACATAATAATTATCTTATGCTTTTCATTCAAGTAGGTAAGTACCAAGTGGAAAAAAAAATTTAAAAAAAAAAAAAATATATATATATATAGTGCCTCTTATCAATGAGTTGCTAGTGTTATGGAATGGTTTCACTATGTATGATATCTCTAGATCAATTGGACAAAAAAAAATTCAATTCCATGCAATGCTTGTGTGGAAAATTCATGATGTCCCATGGTTGACACATTTTTTTGGTATGTTATGCTGAAATATAGTTGTATGTGATAATACTAATTTCAAAAATGACCATATTTAATCTAATTGTATCATTATCTTGTAGGTCTTCAAACAAAGGGTAATTTTCATGTCCAATGTGTCGTAAAAAGATGAAATATCATCATTCCAAAAGTTTAAGAAATAAGGTATTTGATGAGAATAAGCACTTCCTCTATAGAAATCATAAGTATCAAAGTGCCGAAAAAAATATTTTCAATGGCAAAGAAGAGATGACATCAAAGCCACAGAGAATGACACCCCACCTATGGCAATTGGAATATAATAGAATTCGAGGTAGTGTCACTCTACCTAATGGTTTATGTTCAAAAATTATATATTTTGATTGTGTAATGTTGGCTAATTATGTAATTTGATGATCATGAAGGTTGTCAAGGCATCATTGAAAACCTTCCAAAGGGACTAAAATGTTATTCCAAAGAATTTAGTATGCTTTCATACTATGAGAAACTACAAATTGTGCATTTGTTTGATACTTTGCATATTGGAAAGAATGTAACAGACACACTATGAAAAATATTGGATGGAAGGAACAATAAAGAAAACCTTACCAAATTTTGTTGTGACATTCAGGATTACAATTATGCAATGAAAAATATAATTGAATCAAATAGAAATGGAGACTAGATTAATGCAAGTGTCCTTCCTTGGTTATTAATAGAGCAGTAAAGTAATGCCATAAAAGAAGTCATACAAAAAATTTGATTTCCTATAGGATTCACTATGGATATAAGAAATTTCATATCAAAGAAAGATGAATTTGGGCCAAGGCTGAAAATGCATGATTGGAATACCTTCATCAAGGTAGGTCATAGTCTTTTGTATTTACAATATATTTGTGAAACTGTATTCAAATTTTATTATATTATGTTAGAAAAGAATGAAATGATTAGTTGACAATTGTTTTAGTATTTTCTACCCCATCACTCCCAAAAAAAATTGACAATAATATCAAACAAGTGATATATGATCTTGGAAAATACATGAGGTAAGAAGTGATATTTTTTCAATATATCAAATGAGTAATATATTGTAAAGTCTCTTATTTATATATTTTTATGTCTTGAATCCCTTGTAGGTGGTTTTCATCTAAAGAAATTCATAAAGAAGATATTAAATATTGGAAGAAAACAATTCATCTAGTAATATGTGAAATGAAAAAGTGTTTACCTTCAACTTTTTTCAATGCACAAGAATGCTACCTCATACACCAAGTTGAGGAGATTGAATTGTGTGGACCTATACATCCTAGGCCAATGTGAATGGTTAAGAGACACTTGAAATTTTTGAAGCTTTTGGTTTGAAAAAGAGCACGTCCTGAGGGCTCTACAATTGAGAGATATATGGTATACCAAATGATGGTGTACATTACTCAATATCTTCCTAATCTTGCAGCAAAGACCCATATAGATTGTGTTTGGGATCTCAACTCTATTAAAAAAATTGAAGGGGAGTCCTTGGTTGGGAATGGTAGATTTAGGAAAGTGAAAGGTGATAAATTATGAGATGTTATTGTAGTTAATTAATTCTTAATGTTCAAAATAAATCTATTGTAAGTCATCTATTTACTTTTGTATAGTTGCTAAAGAGTGGGATGCAATATAGTTGTTTATTGCAAACAATCAAGATTGGACGATAGAATGGATTGAATGATTTCAACATTTTGGTCATAGATTAAAATGGTAATATGTGTCTTCATTGGTTAAATGAGCTCATTGTAATGGAGATCCCAATATTACATAAAAGGAAATAGATTTATCATATGGTTTAAGAGATGTCCAAGTACTTATAAGTTTGTTAATCAATCACATGTTTTTGAACTCTTGATGCAATAATTTATACATGTTTGACATTATTGTAGGTAATACATCACAAGGATATGTTATGAAATGGTTATAAATTTTAATGAAACAAAGAGAACTTGTGATTTTGGGATAAGTGCATTCTTCCAGATGACCAATATTTTATCTAGAAATTACTTACATCCTTAAGAATCTCAAAATTGATACTATAGAATTTTGGTTGATATAATTGACTATTACTTTAATTCCCTCAAATTATTTCTCTTCATCATCAAATGGTATAGACTATGACTCAATCAAAATGATCTTGATAGAATTTTTATTGAGCATGAGAATGGATTTCCAATGATTAATACAAGGTTGTTTGAGCCAGTTGGGGATGAGCCCCATGTTCTTTCAAGCCAATGTGAGTAGGTATTTTAGTCATTGGTTTCACATAAATTGGTTTGGTCTTTTTTCAAAGATATGATCCAAGAGGAAGGCTAATAAAGTATAATGTGATGGAAGAAGATATTGAGGAAGATGAAGAAGTGGATCATGATAGAGAGTTAGTTGATGATGCTCCTGATAAAAATATTGTTGCTATTGATCACAATGATGATGCTTCTACTGATCATGATGATTATGATGATGATGATGATGATGATGACCATGATAGTGGTGGTGACAATGTTGATGATGAGATGGATGAAGAATAATATTAATGATAGGGAGTTTGATTAGCTAACATTGGATGGGGGTTTGATGATCAATGGGAAGAATAAAATGTATAGTTATGTGATCAATGCTTATGCTATTCAATATTCAATTCTTGATAGATCAATGATTAATTTGATTAACTTGTCGTGTAGCTTTTACTTTTTATAATTCATATGTGATGCTAATATTTGATGTAATTTTGAGTATATGTATCATGATTTTTTTAGCTAACATAATACATGGATATGCCTCTGCAAAAATATAGGGAAGGACAAAAAAATAAAAACAAAAATGATTCATGTGAGCTTATGTAACATATTTATGTAACTTATTTGATAATGAATGATGTTTATGTCTAGATGTTTTATTTATGCTCTATTGAATGTTCATGTTCATGTTCTAATGAATCTTATGTTTTAATTCTAATGTGAGTGTTGTAATGAAACTTATGTGTTAATTAATATTATCATGTGGTAATTCATGAAAGTTAAATTTTATTAGTAGAATGAATGAATTTTAGATGTTAAAGGGGAATTTAGATGTTAGAGGGATGTGGGGCCAAATGAGCTTCCACCTTTACATAGTTTGCCCTTATTAGTAGAGAACATTTAAATATTCTCAAAACAAAGTGAAGCTCAACATTAACCTATGATTACATGACAACTAGCTATGTGAATCTATTGGTTTCAGGCAATGCAAAAGGATGCCATAGTTCAATATATAATCTCAATTCATATGCATACGACATCAGGTGGAGCTAAATAAACCCAACATGTTTTTATTTTTGTTAGAGGTCTTTAATTAGGTATTTAAAGTTAAAATGATTTGTGAGAATATAAAAATATTAAAAACTATAATTCAACTATTTTTAAATACCTATATGTTACTAATGAATAGCTCCACATTGGATATGTCATTTTCTATGACATCCAATGACCACAATCTCTGAGTTTTCTCTAAGTTGACTATACATAGAACTATACTATTCAATACCTAATAATTCATGGTTGTTTATATTCTAACCAACCTTGGAAAAATACTAGGTATTTATTATCAAATACCACCTACCTTTGTAAATCAAAACCCCACAAACCAAAATTTAAAAAAAAAACATAATCAGGGTATGAAATGAAATGACATAACTGTTAGATGATCATATGAAATAAAATCGTCATGTGAGTAGAAAGAAACTAAAAATACATTGTGTATAGATTAAGGTATGAAATTAATAATTAACTAACCTCTAAATTTTTATATACTTCTCAAATGGCTCATTTTCTTGAAGTCACTTTTTAAGCACTTAAAGTCTCGTGGTCTACTATTATGAGTAAATTGCAAGCATTACAATCCTACTTTCTTTCTATGTATTTTCTATTGGATTCATATAATAAATTGTTTGCTTTGGCTACACTAAAGTATTGTCAATTCATTACCTATATGTTTTTTTTTAAATTTAATATTAATATCCACATGTTTGGTCAATTATATGGTGTTTGAGAGTGCTTTAGAATAAGAATGGCATTGGGTATTGAAAACACACAGAATCCATGAATGGACACAAATTGGACAACATGGAAAATTTGATACTTGAGAAACATGCATTACAATAGAAACATTTGAAAATCTTAGTTTCTTGGTTATTGAAAGCACCACATTATCAGTTTGAATGAGAATAGTAATAATATTCCTTTGACTAGATATCAATTTTATTATGTGTGTCGACTAGAGACAATGAAGTAGTGGCCATATGAGATCATATTAATAAATTGTTCTCTCAAGCCTATGAATTATCAACTATTAAATGTGAATGTAAACTAATCTATATCTCTACCTTATAATAATCTTATATGAATGGAGTTTCTATCACATTGTTGCATTGCATGTTGGTATGTACATTTCTTCTTTTAAGCCTGTAGAAAGTTGATAGCCCACATGGTAATACTTTTTTTAGAATACACAATTATATAGCCCACATTCCATACATAATATCAAACATGGGAACTTCTATAACATCTAGTGATATACTAACAACAATCCAAAATTTCTTCTTCCAACTGAAGAGCATGTGAGTTAAAATAAATAATAATGAATGTATTACTAAAGTCCATGAACTATGCAATGATAGGCTCAACATATTACTAAACATATTAGCAACTAAGATTCTTATATGAAGTCTTCCTTGTCTTGTTTGGTCCAATTTTGGTTAGATGATGAGCTAAATCTTAGGTTGATAAATAAGCTCCAGATGCATGGTATGGTTGTGAAGTAGATAACTGAATTGCATACTATAAAATAGTATTGGGTGGAAATGAAAGGGTCACTCCTATTTTATTGCCACACCCACTGTCACACACTCATTTAGTCATTTTATTCTTTTCATCTATAAAAAATTATAATAAAAATTATGGTTAATTACTATTCCCCCACTCTTAAATCTCTTATGTTTACTATTAGTTAATCAACTTTGATTATTTGACACTTTTAGCTTAAAGAGCAATATTTAAGCCATTGGATCACTATTTGAAACCAATGGAAAATTAGTATGAAGCTATATAATGGGTATAGATTGGATGAATTCATTCACCTATGGTTGTAGGAGGAGTGGATTTTATCCCACCATATTGTTGTGGTAAACTTAAAATTACATTGCTTGCTACTGGATAATGCAGAATTGGTTGTGCATGAGGCTATCCTCCTGCATTGGCTTGATTGCATGTATATAATGGATAGAAATGAAAAGTGGATATCATTCCTTACCTTGGATACATTTGTGGGTACTAAGTTGCTCCATATGGATTGTAATAGTTTTGTATGTACATAGATCATGTGTTGTGAGCCAAAAATAATATATACATTGTGCTTAGTTTCTCATAATTATTGTTTGAGTTTATTTTGATGATGTTTTGAACAAAAATTTCATCATAAATCATGTAGTTTTGTAGAAGAAAATAAACTCGCACAACTATTATCAGAAGCTAAACACAATAATATTACGAAATGAATTATGTCTATAAGAATAAATATGTATCCAACATCAAAGTAGGAGGAAATACCCACTATATACATATCTTTTTAATTTGAAAAACCTATGGGTAATTGTAATCTACAAGATATGGTTGGTTGGGGAAATAGTACAATGATAAAAGCATGTAGGCTACAAAGTGGTTGTTTTAGCAGTTGACACCCCAAAGCTTAGACGTAGGGAGGTTGACATGAGGAGCAAGTAAGGATTCCATGATGACCTTCTTCTCACAGGCACATCATGATAACATGAATTTTTAGGCATGTACAAGGAGGTTCCAATAGATTTATATATTATCATGTCATATGATTTTCATACTTTCTCTGTGAGACAAACATAAGGTTTTTTATTTACCAAATCTTAGTTCCAATTAAAATTAAGGTGTCACATATCATGCATCTCTATTGAATTGCCAAGCTAAGCTTCTGAACTAATATCAATTGAACTCCCTTGAGAACTAATTCATCATTATAGATGATTAATATCACATTAACTATTCTTATAGTTCTTTTCCATTGTGTGGCCCAGTCATTCTTGTTGGCTGCAATAATGTCTAATATTTGTTATAGATGCTAGAGAGAATGTAGCTGAAAATATATGTTTAAGATATCACGAGGGAAGGATGGAATTTATTCAAAGTCACTTGATAATGATTTTAGTTTCAATCTTTCAAATGAAATTAATCTATTTGCCAATATCATGAAAACTTTACTTTTGTAGGATCTTATAATTTTTGCTAGGTATAGCCCATTTAAGTGCATGTGTAGAGTTTTGATTTCAGTGTAATGGAGAGCCTAAAGGAATTAAAATTGTTGGCATCATAAACATAACACATGACTTCATTTGTTTTCTTTTTCTAATTTTCAATATGAAAAATTTGTTTTATGCTACAATGGTTTGTTGAAAATTGAGAGTATTCCCTTTGAAGTTTTTACTTTTCATGTTGAACTTTAGTTATTTTAGCTTCTAATTATACATAGTTGTTTAAATATATAAGTATGGATGAAGTTTCCATATATGCACATCCTTTGTTAGGTTTTCTAGGCTAGTTATTTAAATCCCTTAGTTGTACGGTTTACTAAAGCAAAACAAATTTTACTTTTCTTGAACTCAAAAGGGTCTATATTAATGTTGATTTAAAAAAGGTTTTTAAACAAACCATTGGTATTGAAGAGGGTGGTCATTATTTTGCTAAACATTTTCTTTTACTTCAACTTGTCAAACACTTTCTTTATATGTTAAGCTCCAATCCACATGATGAAGGGATAATCATCATAGGTTCTCCAAAATTTATACTCTCTCCAAATTCTTCCTCACAATTTTTGAGAAAGGAGGTATAATGGAACAACATTAATTGAGAAATATCAGCACAAGTTTTTTCTAAGAACCCTATATCTTATTTAGTTACCTTCTCAACTAGACCAAGCTCTTAATTAATCAATTAACTAACACAAAAGGTCTCATTTATCTCAATTAAGCATGTGGATGAGCCCAACTCACAATCCAATATATGTTAGTTGTTATTTTGTGCATTGGAGAATCAAAGTCTTGGATAGTAGAATGTCTCCATTCAATATCACAACAAGGCACACTTTTAGCCTAACATTCCTAAGGTTATAGGTGAAGGATGTTATGAGGGTTGAACACATAAGGGAAATATGGCTTAATTGGTGATTTTTGGATCAGATTTGTTTTGTATAATCAAATTGCAATGCTAGAGCTTGAAGATGAGGATACAACCTTAGATTTGTATATTAATATGAAAGAGGATATGGCCTCAAAATTTATGAGAAATTTATTACTCAAAGACTCATGTATCTTGACTTGTTCAATATGTGCTATAAGTGTTAGTCCTTTGAGCATAAAATTAGGAACTTTCTCGAGTTCTCTTATCATGTCTCCTTTTTTCATAGTCTATGCTTTCATAAGTTGGGTTCACAAAATTCATGTATAAAATGGTAAGAAATATAAAAGCTTTCCCAATTCATGACACACATTGGAATATGACACCACCACAAAGAAAATATGATTAGCAAAACCATAGGAGTAAGGAGTAAGGGTGCCAATACAAGATCTATTCTTGAAGAGTTTATATTCTTTGTTTCTATGATTTGGAAATGAAATGCTAATGATAGATCAGATCTAATAAAGCATGTAAAAGGGAGAAGATGTAAGAACAAGTGCACTTGGAACTAAGATGGAGATAATTATACTTCAAATATGAGTTTCCCAAGTGTCAGAGTGTCATAACCAGTTGTAATTGATGATTTGGCAATCAAGGACCCTACAAGTTTTTTCTCCTAGAATTTTGTTGAAAGTTGGGATGGACAAGTTCACAATGGAGACTTGTCCCCAAGGACATTTTGACTATTGACTTGTCCCATCCTGTAATGACTGCCAAATTTTTAAAAAATAATTTTGCAAGTCATTGCAATTGCGACAGGTTGTTCTGATGGATAGTCATTGCTCCCAATGTATTGTTGTCACATACCCATTGTAATTTTGATGGACTAGTCCAATAGGTAGTCATCTATCCCACAAAACTTTTGTCGCATACCCATCGCACTTGTGATTGGCCCACTCTGATGGATAACCATCAACCCTAGGGATCAATCAGCTAACTTGTGACAACAGACTAAAATCTTAAGCCATCATAACTTTGATGATCTACTATCGCAATTGGGATAGTGTGAAGATGGACTCTTACCCTTGCCTTCTTCCAAGTTGTGACAACATCATCTATTGCAAGTGCGATGGATACCCTTTTCAACCCAATTTGTAATAGTAAAAGTCTGACGCCCGTCCGATGGGAGCCAATTTTTAGTAATTTCACTTGGGCAATGGGTGGGTATCTTAATTGTGATGGCCTACCATTGAAACTTGGGCCCAAATGTAGTAGTGAGTTTACCAAATCAAAGAATGACATGTGTCATAAATGGTCAAACCTAGTTTGACCCACATGGAGAAAAGGAGGGAAAATCCAAATAGTTCAATAAATTATTTTTTTAATATATTTCTAAAATAAGCATGAAAATCATTTTAAAATTAAAATATTTTTTTATCATATAGTGTTAGCTTTATCATAAAGATAAATATTTTCCAAAAATTAGGCCTGTGAATCAGTTTTAAACTTGGAAATTCTTTTGGCTGCCCTAGGTGTTTTTCTTAAGAAAGTATAGGCTTATTCTATATCATTGTAAAGGCCTTAGAGTATAACTTCCATATGTTTTGTTAATTTCTACATAGGTATCAGTGGGTAAGAATTATGCTGAGTTTTTTCAGAGGTGCTTCCTATGTAACTACATTCTGGTATGGGTAGTTTAGAATCAGTTTCTAGGAAAATAGTAAAATGGGTATTCACCAAATTTGGAGAGGGCTTTGGTGGTAGTATTATTTTTCCTCCAAAGTAGTCTAGTGTGGATTTGGAAAATTTTGA
Source organism: Cupressus sempervirens (assembly GCA_028749045.1). Classification (NCBI taxonomy): domain Eukaryota; kingdom Viridiplantae; phylum Streptophyta; class Pinopsida; order Cupressales; family Cupressaceae; genus Cupressus; species Cupressus sempervirens. The sequence continues at coordinate 675,958,453 of CM053792.1, read as the reverse complement.
CATCAAACTTGATGGTTTATCAAAAAGGTTCTTTTCTCATCATTCTTGGATATATTTTCAAAGTTTGTTGGGTAAAATTATGGATTTTATCTCATTTTCAATTTTAGAGAGAAGAAAGAGGCTTTACAACAGCTTTGGAGGGAGATTCAAGTGGAAAAATGTTGATTCTAGATTAGATCCAAGATTCCTTCCTCATTTATATCTTTCTTTCTTCTTTCATCGTACATGGTTGGTTCCCAAAATTTTGAGCAATTTGTCAACTGGGTCTCCACCATTCTTTCAAAATTTTCTCTCTTGTATGAACATGACCAATGAGATTTTAGTGAAAGTTCTAGTTTATTGTGTGTTTTATGAGTCTTTCATGCATCTTGAACATACTTATTTCAAAGGAATGAATACAAAGAGTAGAAAATTACTTAGTTTCATATTATGATTCTTGTCTCCCTACTCTGATGTTTACAATCATTTGTGGTTTATGGGAAAAGAACATAGATCTAGTTGCATCTCATTTTAGGTAATATGTCTTGATGTGATTTTCCTTTGATTAAAATAATCATGTCAATTCTTGACATATTTTGATAGGATTATGAGTTTCATGAGAAGGATGTTTGATAAGTATGAGGTTCAATTTGAACATTGATGTATGATTCACAAAGTGATAGGATAGATCTGATATCATGATGTATGAGATAGATCATTGATACCCTGCATGTATGTTGTGATTTGTGGAATAGCCAATGGATAGGGCATTTATCAACTATAGGATCAATTTAGTTTCTTGTTTCATATGGAGTTTCAAGTTGATTCAAAATCAAATATCATTTATCCATTTTCTCTTTATATTTAGGAGTTGAAAGGATATCATCACTCAGCTTGTGGATTTCATAGGTTTTGTATCTTGTTATTGCATAAGTATAGGAGAAAAATGGTTTAATTTTCTTTTTATAGATTTAGATGTATGCTTTGAACTGGTACCATATGAACAAATCTAAATGTTTACCTGCCTAGGTTTTGCAGAGCCTGAGTAGAAGGAGTTTAGCTATATAGTTGGCATGGGTTCTTGGAAAATTATGTCCATCATAGGAGATAGCTTCCCTTAGATGCAATCTTGTCTTGGCTACTTTGGTAGTTAAAATCACTATTAAGTCAGGAGCCAATAGAATATTCTAGTAAAGGAAACAATACTTTCTTCATCTCATTAGCCACAAGAATATACCTATTTAGTCCACCATCATACATTTCTTTTCTATCATATTACCATGGTCTACCCAAAAAGAAATGACAACAATCCATTTCCATAATATCAAAAAGAACTTCATCATGATATGAGCCAATCTTTAATTTTATAAGACATCATTCACTTACCATAACCTTATGATAATATTGTATCTATACAATATGGTATAGTTTTAGGTGTTTCATTCTTGGAAATTGCAACTTGGAAACTAGCTTGTCTAATGCTAAATTATTTTAGCTTTTTCTATTAATAATGACCCTACAACACTTCCCTACAACTTTACATCTGATTTTGAAAATGAATTCCTCATCATTAGTTCTTTATTAGGTTCCTCATTACATAGCAATCTTCTAATCACTATAGCTTCTCCATCTTTTGGTTTATTTATTGATACAGTGATTCCTCTTTCATAAACATGTTTATACTTTTTCTACTACTCTTATTGCTTGAATTGTCATGAATGCACTCAAATACTTCATGACCTTATTCTCTACATTTGAAAAAAGTTTCTTTAAACCAAAAAATTTCCTCTTTTTGACAACGATAACCTCTAGGGTCTCCACCTCGTCTTCTTTGGTATAAATTTTCTTTTGTCTATTCTATCTTACCATTTTTTCAAGTGAGTAAAAGATCTACCTCCTTTTGCAATTATTCTACCTCTATCTCTCTAAATTTTTCAACCTCTTTCTCTCTGTCATTTTTCACACCTTTTATTTAACTTTTTTTATACCCTTGAAGACAAATGGTATGCTTTTTTAATGTTATCTATCTTGGTCCAACTAATTTTATCCTAAATAGTAGTCCAAAACCATTTTGATACCTTGAAATTATCTCAACCTCATCATCCATATGTCCAAATATGATATCCAAACTATATAATTATTTGATGTATTCCTTTATAGTATACTCTCTCTATTTTAGATTTTTCATTTTTATCAACAAGCTTACTTGATAATCACTAAGTAAAAATTTGCCCTTCAATTTATTCTCCATTTTATCCTAAGATTTGACTTTTCCATTTCCTCTATTTTTTCTATCTAACTCAAATGTTCCCACCATAAAGATGTATGTCCCTTCATCTTAGTACTAGAAATTCTCACCTTTTTATCTTCATTTATACTCTCATACTTGAAATACATTTCCATCTTAATAATCCAATCAAGAAATTCATATGAATCTAGCTTACCATTATAATTAGGAAAATTGAAATGTGGTTTAATATTAACCCTTGTTAATACTCTCAAGAATATTTCATCTCCTTTTCCAAGTATAGGTTATTCATTTCCTACAATAACTTATTTAGCTTCATCATTGCTTACATCATTAATCAATCTACCTTTTCTTTGGCTAGTCTCTACAACTTCTAATCTATTTGCTATATGTATCAATAATATCCATTACACCTAGATATGTTTTTGTCCTTCCACAAACCATTTTGTTAATCCTCCAAAATTATAGGCTAGACATCAACTCTTCCACCCTACATTCAAATCAACATAGGGATTCACAACAACAAGTTTAATGATCAACTCCAAAAGGAACATAACCTCAATTTGATACCACTTTATGCACTAATGTAATGTCCCCATTTTCAAGATCAATTCTAATAATAGAGTTAATATAAAGAATAAATAAATAAAATATAATTGTAGTGCCTACCCCTGGTTCACATTTTGTTATCATTGCTGAACTCTTTTAGAACTAGTTTTATGTTGTTGGTTAGCAACATTCTTTTGAGATTATCAGATATTGTGCTATGGATTCAGTTTATTATGTGATGAGATTACTTAGACTCTACATTTCATGTATGTATGATGATTATTTTTAGTGTTCACAATTATTGATGATGATCATTACATTGCTTTCAATTATTAATGATGATTAGTAAGATGATTTATTATCATATGTGCTTTCTTATAGATACTTACCCCATACTTGCATGTGTATGGTGTGTGTGCTTGTCTTGCGTGTTTGCTTTTGTATGGTGTGTCTGATGTGGTTAAGGAAGGGAGTCATAGTCACCTACTAGTCGAGATCTACACGATGCACCACTTCCTACCATTGTCTGTTTAGTTTAGTATATATTGTGTTTGTACATGCATGATTTTTATGCAAGTTGTAGGTACCGGGTATCGACTTCTCTGAATTGCCAGGATGAGCGTACCCTATCACATTATCTCAATGATAAGAGAGGGGAGATAAATTCTCAAGTCCAAATCCCAACCCTTTGAGCCATTTGTCCTAATTAGAAAATTAGGACAAGTATCTAAGTTGAATACCCACCGAATGTGTCAGATGACATATTTCGTGATTTTTAACCCTTTAGATTTATTTTGTATGATTTGTTCTATGATGGGTTTTCATATTTTATCTTGGAGGTCTATGGTGAATTTTCTATTAATTAAGTCTTAATAAATAGATTTAATTAATAAATTATTTATTTGAAAAAACTAATAAAATATCATGATCTTTGATATTTTGATTGTAATTAATTAAATGTGAATTATTGGGAAAAAGGAATTAAATAAAATAAAATTAGAAATTAAAATTAATAATAATTATAAAATAATAATAAAGTAATAAATAAAATAATAATAAAAGTTATAAAAATTAAAATGAAAGTTATGAAATTTAAATAGAGATTATTTAAAAAGTAAATTGGAGTTATAAGCTTGCATGGGAATTAACATGTGTCAACAACACGAGGGTTAGTGTATCAATTAAGCACAAGGTGTCTACAATTCTATGACTCATCAAAAAAGAATTGAAAAAGACCCATGCTTAGTTAGTGACACCTTTCAGTGGTTTCAAGAAGCATTCCAAAGGTTTCTTGAGAGCTCTTGATATTCAGGCATTCATAGAAGTTTAAATGAAAAGCTAAATGGAAGCTACAAGCTTAATGGAAGCCTCGAGCTACAAGCTAAAAAAAAATAGAAAATTCAAAGCTTACATGCATGGGAGAAGATTCATATGCTCATATATTTTCTACTTGCTTCTATGCTCCTTCTAGCTCTTCTAATCACTTGGAAGATTCGATCGGCTTGGATTCTTGAAAGAATTGTGAATGATGGAGAAGGAAGGGATTTTCTATGGACTTCTGAGGCATGGTAAATTAGCATCAGTGTCCAGGTGCACTCGTGATATTCTCATATTCCCTTTGTACTCTTTCTCTTCCTGTCTTCATCATATCTGTTTTATGTGTCTGAATACTCTCTGTATTTGAAATTGGAATCTAGATATTTTATTTGGATAAGAAGAAAACAATAGAAAAATCCTAGATCCAATTAAAGAGTAATAATTAGATCTTAATCAGGTTTGGGTTCGAATTTATATTGTGTAATTAGATAGACAAGATTTGAAATAAAAATAAAAATTTTATGATGAAAATTCGAATGATTAGATGTAATCTTTCTATCAATTATATTTTTAGATGCATATGAACAAATCCTTTTATGGTTAAATTTAGAAAACAATTACCTTTTTAAGAAGAAATTTTTAATTGTTCTATCGCTGCCCCTTGGATAGACCCGAACTCAGTCATTCCTAACTTTTTATCGGGATCGAATTTATTCGATCGCTCTAGTCAGAAGTGGCGCAACTTGGCCCTCTCCAACATATTTAAATTTCAGCCCAATCCAACGGTTCATTAGGGAGATATGGCCATCGTATTGAGACTGTTTTATTCAAAGACAGATATTTCTCCGTTTTCTATAATCAAGAGTTCTTTATGCTAAAACTTCAAAAAAATAATATATCAAAGCATGGAATGAATTAAGATATTATTGAAATCTTCCCTTATTAGAATCTTATTAATATGCATTAGTTTTATATGATTTATTATCTAATCTAATTAAATCAAATTTAATTAAGATTAATTAATAGAAGAAGAAGTGTAATTAATTACTAGTCAATCTATGTAAATGGATGAGAGAAAATTAAAAGAAAAGAGATACTAATGATTTAGTTGTTATTCATTGATTGGTTCGAATATCAATCATTATAATTGAATATTGAAATTATTAGTGAGTTATTATTTATTAATAATTGTTAAGTTTAACAAATTATTAATGAAAGATAGTATATATAAGTTTATATAATTATTAATTGATTCAATTAAGTTCAATCTAATTGAGATTAGTTAATAATTGAAGTATAGTATTAAAAATTTAGTTGAGATCAAATTAAGGGGGGAAAAATACAATGGAAATGAATTCATGTTATCATGAATGAAATTGTGATTAATGAAGTTGGTGATCATTATACTTAGAATCATCAAAGATTATTTTGGACAAATGATTACCTATTGATTATTGGTAAATCTTATCCGGAGAACGATTCTTAAGGAAGTTATATTTAATTTACTAGTGACATCATTGTTAGCAAAAATAATAAAAAATCTGTTATCGTAGATTTATTTTAACTTGTTATTAGTTATTAAACTATTACTAATCCTAATGTTAATGAAATGGAATATAGTTGATTGATAATTAGTTGAATCAAATGAGGTTTAACTAAATGATTATCAATAATACGGGTTTGTCAAAGAAAAGTTAGCTTTCATTGATAGAATGGCGAAGGTGGTCATTATAAATTTATTAATAAGATTTCCAACATAGCTTGTTATTAACAAGTTATTGAACTATTAATATGAATATTTGAATTGTAGATGACTTTTTACGTACAAACTATTGTTAGTTATTAGTCAACTGAATTTGTAATTATTAATTAAATTAATTAGAGTTAATTAGATTTAATTAATAATCAAGTTATGTAATAGTGTTTGAATTGATATGCTAATATCGATTCCTCTAGCAAAGTTGTGAAGTATTTACATCAAAGTTGATAAGTTGTACTCTCATGATTTGAATAACGACCTTAGATGTTTTAATGGTGAGATGTAGTAATACTGAATTGAAAACTATTAAATGACAAAAGTCATGGAATCATGTACCTATGTTAATTGGTAAATTAAATTGATCATTTTAATTAAGTTATAATCTTCTTAATCGAAGATTGATAATTAGTTCTTTTATGAATGAATAATGATCCTTTAATTATGTTGAAATGTAGAAGTAACATTAAGGGAGAGTTAATCAATTAGAATATGGATCTTAGTTAATAAAGAAAGCAATTTAATTAAAAGTCAGTGATGATCAGTTTAATGAGTAAATAATTATCTTTAAGTTATTCTTAGAATAATGTTATCGGGGAACAATTGGGTTGACTTGTAGGTCAAATAATGATAACTTTAAACACTTGAAGTATACTTGCAAACTGAAAATTGAAAACCCCTACACATTATTCAACTATGTGAATTTAGTAAACCAAAACATGTGTTTGCATCGTGTATTCTATATGCTTCTTGTTTTGGGTTTTGGGTTGACTAGTGTTGACCAGTCCTAAGTTGTTACCAGAGGCTCGGGGGTTATGAGATGTGATGGCATATTTATTGTATTTGGTCTCGATCTTTATAAGCCCAACCATGGTAATGTGATCGTATGCTCTATGAGATGTTTGTATTTACTAATTGTTATTGTTCATCAGTCTTCATGTGTGAAGATGAGATGTGTGTGTATGAGACACTTGAGCTAATCATTTTGAGTCATCGATCAGTTATCCTTGGATTATTTTCTAGTCACCATGATGGGACTAAAATGTGGATTTATTTTTTGATGATGTCATGTTGTAACATGTTTGACTCAACCATTTTGGAGTCTTTGATCAGTATGATTTTGAGATATTCTTGGTTGCTTGTTGAGAACCAATGGATATGTGATTTATTTTGAGATATATTTTGGTTATTAAGAACCAATGGATACTTATGATTATCAGTGATACCTTCAGTTGCCAATAGAGAACTGTTGTCGTCATGATTTTCTATGGATGCTTTTTCAGATGCTCATGGAGATTTGATGATTCTTATCTTGGAGATTTGATGATTCTTATTATGGATATTTGATGCTTTTATGCATATTTGATAATTTTATTATGGATTATCTTTTATGATTTTGAGATTTATGATTCCATGAGCTTAGGGTAGGTAATCTACTTGTAGTGTCAGGAAGTGGCTTGCAAAGGGGGCTAGGGCCCTAAGTGGCTACCAGGGTAACTCATTGTAAGTTTGGTTAATAAGTGATAACATATACACACTAAATGGGGATTAAATGAACCTAAAAAGATAATTTTTTTGATGTTCTCGTCCATGCCTTGAGCACTTGTATGGGCTAGGATGGGAGTAGTGAGAACGCATGGTTGCGACCATGCATTCCGTAGTATACCTCGTCAATATGAGAGGATACTAGTAGCCGCATGAGATTAGTATGGACCCATGGAGTTTAGCTAACTACCAAGGTAACTTGTACGTGATAATTGCGATGACACTTTCCCGCTTGCAGAGTAGGTTTCCTACATGTCATTGTGTGCCTCTGGGAATTAGATGTCAATTTTTTGTGTGTTGGAACCTTTGAGTTAGTATACTTTTAGGATTCTTGGACTTATAGAGATTTGTGCTTCGTGAATTGATATCCTGTTTGGGACTTGATATTATCTCCTCAGTACAGTGGGAGTGGACCACTTAGGTTCCACACAGTTGGGTGGTAGTGTATTTTCACTCTTATCATTTGAGATCTATCCGAGACACCGTGGCTGGAGTATCTTTGGTTGGTATTTATTCTTCATTATGTTTTGGGAGCATTATGATAGATAATATACCTTATGATGGATGTATTTATTAGTATGTTTCTTATATTGATGATTTGCTTTACTTTGCATATGTTAGTTGATGATTTATTATGCTTTACTTTGCATGTTAGTAGGATGTTTTAGGAGTGACATTCCTACTATGTTAATACCGATGATCTCTTCGGTGCTTTGGAATGTTACACACAGAGGGATGGCTAGGATCCACGATGGTCTAATGATGCTATTTACGGTTGGGAGGAACCGTGCACTTAGTTATTTATGTTTGTGATATATGGTTATCTTTTGTAATGGATGTTTATATCTTTTGTGATGATGTATCATGTATGATATGTGGTTTCATTTATATTATTGCATCATGGATTAATATTAGATGATGATGATGTACTTTATTTACTTGGATGTTTATTCTTTTAAGCTTTTCATACCCTATGATATGTACAGTGGATGATTGAGCTAAACTAAAATATAATTACAAAAGGACACTTGTATAATGTTTAAGTACATTGGATGTATCATTGTTATTTTATAAGGATGGGATGTTAGATGAATAGTTAATTTAGATGTGATACAACGTTAAGGGATCTTTAAATAATGTAGCCTGTTATGTATATATGTTATGTTTATTTTCATTTGAATTGTTGCTATTGCTTCCGCAAATGTTATGAATGGTTTTATCTTTCATGTTTAAAAAAAAAATTGTTTGACAAACTTAGTAAAATTCTTTGGATCCTTTGTCGGGGCATTACAATAATTATAATCACATTTGATAAAGTTAAATAGATAATAATACCACATTTATAAGGTTTAATTTATAATATTAATAAAAATAATAAATAAGTATTATAGCATAATTTAATATTATTAAATATATTATTTTTATCAAATTGATATAATATAATATTATATCAATTTCCATATAGTAGTACTATAAAAATAGTATAAACTTAGTAACTCTATTGATAAAACAAGGTAGATAAATTCTTAAATAAATATATTATGATGATAATAATAAATCTATTATTATAATATGATTATCATACATATATGATATATAACATAGTGAATGACATATAAATTTAATAATAAGTCTAATTATAATTAAAATATACATATATACTAATCATACATTTTAATATAAACAAACCAATATGCCTTTGAAGAGTCACAACCCCTACCTCATACTCATATATTAGAGAGGAAGATGCCTAAATTAGGGGAGATAGGAAGCATTTGCTAAAGGAAGATAGTTTGCATCACATCAACATAGGAGAAAAATGATGATAGAAGAAGAGGGAATATATCTTCTAGAGATTTTAATCAACCAAGAGACTATTGACTATGAATGGGGATGGATCATAGACTATTAACAAAGATGGACTATGAGGAACGCATTGACTATAGTTGTGGACCAAAAATAGAATTATTTTTGGGCATCAAACATTGTCATTTTTTCTTAGCTTCTCTTTAGCATGAATCATCATGGATTCAAACAAACAAAGAGTGATTATTAGGCTAGAGAATAGATACGTACATAAAGATTTAAGGTAGATAAATTGAATTGGTCCAAGAATAGTCAGTGAGGCATTGGAAATAATATAGAGGAAAATTCTCATTGATGGCAGCATAGAAACCAAAACAAGAGATAAAGACTAATAACAAAAGAGGCATAAGGATATTCAAGTTGGGGGAAATACAACAAGAGTTAGATCATTTACGAGCATCAAAGACTAAGAAGGAGAATCATCAAGGAGAAAATATTTTCAAATATTACAATCGATGAAAGCATTTATAAAAGGAAATGTATAACTAGTGGTCTACTATATGGCAACAAACCCTTGTATCTAGATGAGCGACTTAATGGACACATTCGAAACATTGACTAATGGTGGTTAGGAGTGGGCCCAATCACTCTTAACCAATACCATGAGACAAATTCATAATAGTGGCCCCAAGCTATTGGCTAAGAGTGGTTGGGCCCACTCCTATTAGTCAATGGTTTGAGTGTGTTGATTAAACCTAGCCATATCAAGATAGTGATTGCAAACCGTACAAAAGAATAAAATATCTTCATTGCATAGGTGGACAATCAACTACTATATTATGGTTTTTAGAAAAATTTTACAAGATAAGAACACATAATTCATGTCAGGAATTCATGCTAAAACCTGTAGCAAATAAATGAGATAGAATGACATTAATGGAGGATATTAATAGAGGAAAATTAGACCCCCTCATAAGAATCTAATAACAATATTGAAGAAAGAACATTTAGAGTTTGATATGATACTTGATAATATACCCATCCCTTCATTATTTAGTTCATAAATAAGAAATTGGAAGAATAAGGGTGAAGAAATAAATAAATTGTTCCAAACTTAAGTAAATCAAAAGAAGAGATATCTCAACTAATGAATGTAGAGATTTCAAAGAGATTTGTCCAAGAGTGAAAAAAAGAAAATATAGTGGAAAAGAACAAGAAATTGAGAGAAAATTATTAGATCTACTTTCATTCAACTTGAAATCAAATAATAATCAATTGGCAACATACATGCCTTTACACATGTCAAGCTACAACATGCCTTATTGATTATAATCTAAGATAGATACCTTAGATCTAATTACAATTATCTATTTTTTTAATCTAAAAATTACTACTACTAACACTCCATAGATATCATAAGTTATAATATATAGGAATCAAGACATAGATGTAGGCCTAAGAAAATATTACATTCCTAGAACAAAAAAATGTATTATAACCAGTAGTTTGAGTTCCAAATTATAAGGAACACACCATATAAGCTATGTAAGATCCTATGAACCATAATTTAGGTCTACACAAAATCCAAGAACATAAAGGTATGCACCATTGAGCATCACAAGCCATAGATTTTCATTGCATGATTGAAAATTCACCAACACATCCAAGACTAGGAAAGAACATGTTGGTCATGTTTTTACCTTGTGTTTTTCTAACCATGTTTTGCTATGTCACCACCAGGAGTTGCAATATTTTTATTGGTTGTGACATGGTGACCTCTTGCAAAAAGAAGAAACATGGTGGGGCCAAAAGTGAATACGATGCCACAAATTGTATCTGTCATTAATGACCCTTGTTAACATTATGTAAATTTAGATGTATCAAACACAGAAAAGAGTGTATCATGGAAAGAATGTGTGTTACTTCACGATGTCAAATTTCTTCAAAAAATATGGTGGTCACTATGTTACCATCAAAAATTGTGGGAAATTCGTCGATAGTGACATGGTGACCTCCTATGAAAGGAAAACACAATAGGACCTATTTTCAAAAAGGAGCACCAAAAGGTTTAATTGTAATAAATAACTATGCTAGTGTGTCAAGGTGGTTTAATGTCATATGTTGTGTGGATTTACACTCGAAAAAAATTCATGTTGTTTGAGGCCGTCAAATCTTCTTAGATCGACAGTGGGTGCCATGTTGGTATAAGGACTTGCTCAATCTTTAGTGCATGTGACATCATGACCAAAGGAAAATAAGAAGGAACCACTATAGTTGCATTAAGACACTTGAAAAATGTACATTGTTAGATCAAAGACGCATCAATGATGGTTTCTATGTTGCATGCAGAAGTTGCTTGATATTTATGCATAGTGACATAGTGAGAGTATGACACATGTCCATGGGAGTCAATGGTTCTAGAATAAGTTGCCAATAGTGGAAGGAAAAGATTATGTGGAGAAACTTGATTGGGTTGACTACCAACTTGGCAAATTGAAAGTGAGTCATTCACAATTTTATTTCTAGATCATTGGATTTTTTAGAATTGACGGTGTGTTTTCAAAATTAGAAGGTAATGCCACCTTATTTCTCCTTATAATTCATTTATGAAAATTTAAAGCTCCCCATGTGAACTAGAACCAAAGATATATGGCAAAGATTTCACCATTTTCTTCTCTAGCCATTGAAGAATTGTTCCTTGTGTGATTAAAGTGTGAGAGAATCTGTAGTATCTGTAGTGTATTGCAGAATTGTAGTGAAAGAGTAACAGAAGGCCAAGTAAGTATCCAAATCCATTAGATAGTAAAGCATTCTGGTATTTTGTGTCATTAGTAAACATGCCTTCAAAGAAAGTTTTCTTAGGAAAGATAGATTATGCGAGTAGAAATATACATGATGACTTTCTTAAACTATTTTTTGAGTCTACAATTGAGTTAGTCCAAGTCAAAAAGTTAGTTCCTATGAACCCTAGGCTTAAAATTTTAGATGGCTAGTATGACAAAGGGAATTGGGTTAGGGATGCTACCACCTCCAAAATAGGGCTTTATCTTTTCAAGAAGTGGTTTTCAAAGAGAAAATTATTTGCTCCACATGGGAATATCTAGAAATTTGATTTGAGAAAACTAGTGGTCCTTGGTGTTTTCATGGATGCTGACCTAGTCATAGCCATTGCTAAGAATTATGACCCAATAGTTAGAGTAGTAAGAATATTAGATGGGGAGTGCCTGATAATTATAAATGCTCAAAAAATTTGAGAGGTTTTTGATTTGGAGCCACTCTCAAGTTACCATGAGACCATTGACCTACCAAGACTAGAAAATGAATACTTATCTATGAGGGATAAGGTTAGGCAAGGTGCACTAAGGGCACACTTGGGGTCAATTAGAAATTTTTCAGTAGTCACAACATCTACTAAAGAGCCCTTTACAAAGGAATTTTTCACTTCTGGGGCCATAGAAATATATATGACTCTATATAGGGTTTTTGGCAAGGATGAACAAAATTTTATGCCAATAAATTTTATGTATATGATGACCCAAATTTCTTCTTTTGGTGTGGATATTATTTTTTATTTTGCATCCTATATAACAGAAGTGATCCACATAGGATTAGTTGGAATTGCAAAAGGTAAGGTGGAAAATACGTTTGGCCATTATTCACTATTAATGCACATGTCCCTGTTTAAAGGGGTAACATATTTTGAAAAAGAGATGGTTCTAAACTAAAAGTATGAAGGAGAGGCTCTACTAGTCTAGTTGTGTAGTACAAACATGACCTAGGATGTAGAGGAGGCCAGTTTTGTTAGGTTTGATAGATATTTTGCATCTAGCTTAAGATGCCTCATATTAAGGGACAATCCTAGAATCCCTAAGTTATTGATGGAATTTATTAGGCCTATGGATAATCCTTTTGATTTGAAAGTGTTCCAAAATTGGGATGATATCATACCTTACCCTATTTCTATAGTTTTTTTGTGTTAGCATGAATGTTGATGCTATGGGATAGCATTGTAGAACATTGTTATGACTGTGTTTGTCATTGATGACAACATAGTAATGAGTTTGTAAAGACTGACAGAGTAGCAGACTATGATCATTGTATTAAGGACAATACATTACATATCTACTTATGCATAGTTACCAACAAATACTATAGTATGTACTAGACACATGGGCAAGTGCACAAAACTTGAATCAACAGTGCATAAAAGATAGTAATGATATATTGAGAATCACATGGGAACCGAGCATTAGGAAAATAGCCCTTATTATATGATTGATACAACTCATTGTAATTGATATAAAGGGTTGTGCAATTAACTAGAGGTAGTATACTGACCGCTAGTATATAAAAGTTGCATGTGTGAAAGTTTGGGTATAACTGTGAACTGACAACATTAATTAATTGTGTATTTTATTTAATTAACATATGGTAAAATGTGAAGCTAACTCAAGGATTTAATATTGAATATGGTATAAAGGATAGATGTTTTCCAAGTTTTAGACGTCATGATTGAGATCGATGAGCAAAGAAGAGTTGCAAATTATGAAGAAACAAAGCAGAGTAATTTACTAATGTGTGTAGGTGACCTTAAGGGTTGCTATTAATGGATACAGAGTTCTAGATCTAATTACATGATCTGAAGGTGAAGAAGTCTGATGTACTAGATAGAGGAAAAAGATTGTCACACATCTATTATTCTAAAAGGAATAGTACTGAGGTCAATTGGATAGTGGGTTTGTTGATCTAATCCTTGAAGCTATTTGGATAGTGGGTTCAACTACCTTCCTCAAATCTTAGTAGGGTTGGAATCTCCTAATAGGGACTCTTTTACTAAGTGTTGTAATAGACTCCTAATAGGGTCCATCCTCTAACAAGGAATATTCATATTAGTACATTATTTTGTAGGCATCATTCCCACCAGAGTTTTCCCTCTGATCAAGGGTTTCTCTAGTCAACATATCTAGTGTAATTGTGTATGTGCATCTCTTTATGGTTGCTATTTACTTTGATTGAATGATTGAGATTGTTTAAGAGGATGAATATTTGAGATTATTATATAACTGATTCATTTCCCCCCCACCCCCCCCCCCCCCCCCCCCCCCCCCCTCTCAGCTATATTAGTGAACTATTATTTATAACAATTGGTATCAAAGCCTCAAGTAATTGAAGGAAAGTTTAACAACTTTGGGAGATCCATGGAGAATTTTTTCAAAAAGGAAAGTCTAAAATTTGATGCCACAAATAATGATAGATGGAAGGATAAAATAAAGACTCATCTCCTATGCAAGGGTCTAGGATATTGGCTTGTAACCAAGGCATCTAAAAACATTGTAGAAGAAGACAATTTTGAAAGTTGTATTGAGGAACAAAGAGAAGTAGTCATGTGCAACATAAGGGCAAGAGAAGAAATATTGTCTGCTCTACCTTAAAGTGAGTATAGCTAGGTAAAACAACTCAAAACATCTCATGAAATTTGGAAAACCTTAGAAGATAATTATGAGGGTGATACACATGCAAAAAGATTTAGATTAAAAAATCTATATTTTGCATTCCAAGATTCTAAGATGATGCAAGATGAATATGTGAGAACTTATATTGGCAAAATATCTGAGATTGTTGCAGGAATCACATCTCTTGGTGGAAAGAAATCTGATTATGAAGTAATATGGAAGATCTTAAAAAGTTTGACACCATCTTTCAAGACAATAACACAAATGATTCAAGTAATGTTACCTTGCACCACTAATTTCACCAAAGAAACATTGCTTGGTAGATTGGAAGCTGAAGAATTTGATCTGGAACAATCTAGAGAATTAGAAAAGGTTAAGACAACATTTAGTGCATTTAACATTAAACCTGGTCTAGCAAGGAACATAAAAGTGCTAGTAGAAGAAAGTCTATTGAGGAAAAGATCCAAAAAGGAGTGGCTCTTCTTGTGGAAAGAGAAAAGGATGGTAAGAGTATCTTTAAATGTTGGATATGTAATGAATATGGTCATTATGCATCTAACTTTCCTAAAAGAGAAAGGAAGTATAAGGGAAGATTCAAATAAGAAGACCTAGAAATTGTTTATATGTCAATGAAGAAGAAGAAGAAGAAGAAGAATCCAATCAAAGAAAAAGTGAAGATGAATTAGGATTCATAGCTATAAAGGAGGATGATCTTGACAGAGAAATCAAAGAAGAAAGTGTGCTAATCTCACAAGTTGAAAGGAAGGATTGGATCATTGATAGTGGTTGTTCACATCACATGACTGATGATATGAACAAATTTGTCAAATTTAGAAGCCATGATGGAGGAATTGTTAGAGTAGGAAACAATGCAGCCTGCCATATCACAGGTACTGGATCTATCACACTAGATGGTAAAACAAATATTGATGATGTTTATCTTGTTGATGGACTAAATTATAACTTGTTAAGTGTTGGACAACTTATGGAAAAAGGTTACCAATTTTAGTTTGGTAATGACAAATGCATTATCAAAAACAAGGAAGGAAGACTACTTGGTATTGGAACAAGAACTACAGGTAATGTATTTCAATTAAACTCCATTGAAACAACATGCTTGGTAGCTAAAGTTGATAATAGTTGGTTATGGCATAGAAGATTTTGTCACAGTAATTTTGATAACGTTGTGAAAGCCAGTAATACACTTGTTGTGATAGATTTACCTAAAATCACTAAGCCCACTGACATTATTGGTAAGAAATGTATCTTGGCTAAGTAGAAGAAAGTCTCATTTCTTAGCAAGCAATTTGGTACTACACAAAAGTTGGAATTGGTTCATACAGATCTAAGTGGTCCTACAAGAACAAGAGGATTCTATGGAGAAAGGTACTTTACAATTTTATTTGATGATTTTACTAGGATGATGTGGGTGGGTTTTCTTAAAGAAAAATTAGAGGCATTTGAGAAATTCAAGATATTCAAGAAAAACGTGGAGAATGAATCTAGAGTTAAAATCAAGAGCTTAAGATCAGATAGAGGAGGAGAATTCACTTCTAGAAAATTCAATATCCATTGTGAAGAGCATGGTATCAAGAGACAACTATCTTCACCACATACACCTAAGCAGAATGAGATTGCTAAAAGAAACAAATCAATTGTTGAAGCAACAAGAGCTATGTTATTTGAGAATGATGTACTAAATTTTTTTTAAAGGGAAGCAATCAATACAACAATATACACACTAAACATAGTGTAGATTAGAAAAGGTATGGAGAAAAAACCTTATGAGCTATGGTTTAGTCACTCACCATAAGTAAAATACTTCAAAATATTTGGAAGAAAATGCTACATCAAAGGAGATGATGATATTGGTAAGTTTGATCCAAGGAGCACCGAAGGTGTTTCTTGGCTATTCGTTGAAGAGTAAAGTTTATAGATGTTTCAACTATAGAACAAAAACTATAGTAGAGTGTGAAAATGTTAAAATTGGTAAAAAAATTTGGTACTAAGGAAAAAATGATGGATTATAACTCTAATGGAGATTATTATTCTGGGATGACCAACAAATCCAATGAACTATTTCTCAAAACTAGCAATGACTTGCAGAATAATGTGGAAATTGAAGTAGTAAGAGAAGAACAGAGCATAATACCTGAAATAAGAATTGAAGTAGCAATTCCTACTCAAAATAGGAATTTGATAAGAAATCATCCTACTAATCAGATAATAGGAAATAAAGAAAAGGAAGCAATGATAAGAAGTAGAATTAATGAAGAACTATGCCTAATATCTCAAGTAGAACCAAAGAGCACGGATGAAGCAATCAAAGATGATCATTGGATAAAAGACATGGAGGAAGAACTTCAATAGATAATTAAAAATGACACATGGTAATTAGTTCCTAGACCAAAGGACAAAAATTTCATTGGCACAAAATGGGTATTCAGAAATGAAATGAATGAACAAGGAGAAATAATAAAGAATAAAGCAAGACTTGTATGCAAAGACTACTCTCAGCAAGAAGGAATTGATTATGAGGAAACATATGCACCTGTAGAAAGAATAAAAGTAGTCAAAATTTTCCTACCATATGCCAAAAATAAGAATTTTAAGGTATATTAGATGGATGTTAATTCAACATTCTTGAATGGAGAACTTGAAGAAGAAGTTTATATTGAGCAACCAGAAGGTTTTCCTTTAATAGAAGAGAAGGACATGGTTTGTAAATTAAAGAAAACCTTGTATAGATTAAAGAAATCACCTAGAACCTAGTATGAAAGGTTGGACAAATACTTAGTAGAGCTTGGATTTGCTAAAGGAATAACAGATAGTAACTTGTACTTGAATGAAATAGAAGATAGTTTGCTAATAATCATTGTACTTGTTGATGACATAATTTTTGGAGGAAATGATGAAACTAGTAACAAATTCTCAAAAGACATGAAGAATGAGTTTTAAATGAGCATGATAGGAGAAATGGTATCTTTATTTCTTAGACCAAGTATTTGAAAGATTTGTTGAAAATTTTGGTCTAGAAAGTTGTAAACTTGTTGGAATTCCTATGGTAACTGGTCACAAGTTATCAAGTAAAGATGAGACACCTACTATTGAGTAAAAGAAGCACAAAGCTATGATTGGAAGATTGCAGTATTTGACTCATAGCAGACTAGATATAA
This sequence comes from Cupressus sempervirens, assembly GCA_028749045.1. Lineage (NCBI taxonomy): Eukaryota > Viridiplantae > Streptophyta > Pinopsida > Cupressales > Cupressaceae > Cupressus > Cupressus sempervirens. The sequence goes on along the minus strand of CM053792.1, from coordinate 675,940,624 downwards.
CTAATGTAGTTGGAATTGTGGCAAGATCTTAGGCTGATCCCAAAGTGTATCACTATGTAGTAGTAAAGAGGATATTCAGATATTTGAAAGGGACATTAGATTGTGACATTTGGTATGATAGAAGTAATGATTTCACTCTTTGAACTTATATAGATGTTGATTGGGTTGGAGATAGGGATTATAGAAAAAGCACTATTGGAGGAGCATTCTTCCTTGGAGGAAGATTAGTTTCTTAGCTCAACAAGAAGCAAGATTGTACCTCACAAAGTACTAGAGAGGCATAGTATGTTGCAATAGTAGAAAGTTATAATCAAGTCATATGGATGAAACAGATGATGAAGGATATTGGAATTACATTTAGAGAAATTGTTATCATTTACTGTGATAACACAAGTATAATTAACATGTCTAAGAATCCTATTTTGCATTCTAAGACTAAGCACATAGCTATAAAGTATCATGTGTTGAGAGAGAAAGTTGTAGAGAAAGAAATCAAATTGGAGTACATTTACACTAAGGAATAGATTGCAGACATTTTCACAAAGGCCTTACCAAAGGATACATTTGAGTACCTAAGAGGCATGCTTGGGGTTATGCCCCTGCCTAGTTCAAAATAAATGATGTAAAAGTGCATCAGTCTAGGGTATATAGCACCATTGTTAAACTAGATTGAATGTTGATGCTTCTTCAATGGGGGAAGTATCTGTGATGAACAGAGTCAGTCAAGGACTCTTGGTAATAGGTAATTCATATGTAACAATATCTTTAGAAACTTGCATTGTTTATAGAGATATATGCAAAAGTTGTAAAGTAATAGACTAGCTTGTGGTTGTGTTGATAGATTATTGTATGTTCAAACAATTGAACCATTTATGTACTATCTTTGACACTGATGTCAATGGGGGAAAGAGTGACATGAAAAACATTGGAGAGAGTTTGTACTATGGGGGAGAAGTGTTGCAATAAAGAATTTGCATAAAGCAAGATCCGATTGATCAAGAGACTTACTGGTATTCTTAGAACTAGATTTTTTTCATCTATGTTTCCATCAATGCCAAAGAGGGAGATTGTTAGCATGAATGCTGATGCTATGGGGGAGCATTGTAGAACATTGTTTTAACTATGTTTTTCATTGATGATAATATAGTAATGAGTTTGTAAAGACTAACAGAGCAATAGACTGTGATCTTTGTATTAAGGACAATACATTACATATCTTCTCATGCGTAGTTACCAACACATACTATAGTATGTATTGGACACATGGGCAAGTGTGCAGAACCTGAATTGATAGCATATAGAAGATATTAATGATATACATAGAATCACATGGAAATAGAGCATTAGGAAAATAGTCCTTATTGTATGATTGATATAGCTCATTGTAATTGATATAAAGGGTTGTGCAATTAATTGGAGGTAGTATATTGACTACCGATGACATCAGCAAGTGTGCAAGTATGCAAGTTGCACTTGCGAAAGTTTGGGTATAACTGTGAGCCTACAACATTAATTAAATGTGTATTTCATTTAATTAACATATGGTAAGATGTGAAGCTAACTCAAGGATTTAATATTGAGTATGATATAAAGGAAAGATGTTTTTCAAGTTTTAGAAATCATGATTGAGATCAATGAGCAAATAAGAGTTATGAATTGTGAAGCAGCGGAGCAAAGTGATTTGCTAATGCATGTAAGTGACCTTAAGGGTTACTATTGATGGATGCAAAGTTCCAAATCTGATTGCATGATCTGAAGGTGAAGAAGTTTAGCATACTAGATAGATGAAGAAGATTGTCACACATCTATTTTTCTGAAAGGAATAGTACTAAGGTCAATTGGACAATGGGTGCATTGATCTGATCCTGAAGCTATTTGAATAGTGGGTTCAGCTACCTTCCACAACTCCTAATAGGGTTGGAATCTCCTAATAGGGATTCAAAGTCTCCTAACAGGGACTCTTGTACTAAGTGTTGTAATAGACTCCTAATAGGTTCCATCCTCTAACAACGAATATTCACATTAGTACAATATTTTGTGGGCATCATTCTCACTAGAGTTTTCCCTCTTACCAAGGGTTTCCCTAATCAACATATCTAGTGTAATTGTATATGTACATCCCTTTATGGTTGTTGTTTACTTTGATTGAATGGTTGAGATTGTTTAAGAGGATAAATATTTGAGATTATTATATAACTGATTCACACCACACCTCTCCCCCCCCCCCCCCCCCCCCCTCCAATTATATTAGTGAACTATTATTTCTAACATTTAGGGTATATGGTTTGCAAGGGACTTATCATGTTGCCCTACCAAGTACCTCTAAAGGTAGGGATAGCTAAAATGCTATGGAAGATAGGTGGGTTGGAAGAAACTTGGTTGGTTGGTAGATCTAGAGGTTCACTTTTCCTTACTTGTACTATGGCTCACCATTTTTTTATCACTAAGGGTGGTTGGGTATTTTTGGATCAGTACAAGATGGTTGTGTCTCATCCCCATTTTTGTGACATTGAGGGATTTTTTGACGTGTTCAAAAAAAGGGCTAAAGTTGGTGTAAGAGACCACCAATTCTATTTCCCTGAAGATATTATAAGGAATGAATTCTCTTAACAAGAACAAGAGATCAAGAAGGAAAAGTGGAGAGCTTACTCAAAAGTTTTGGAATTCATTCATTTTTTTGATAATAATTATTGGCCTCTAAAGGATGCCAAAATAGAGGCAGATAGGTTGAATAAACTAATGATCACTTTTCCTAAAATTATGGATGTCATGAATGAAAAGAAGCTATTATTTATTAATTATTTTCTTGAGAAGGCCAAAGAAGTTATGAGGAGGTTATCATTTACTCCTATAGTGGGATCAGGGTAGTTAATTGTTCAAAAGAGACCTGGTTACAATGTGATTTAGAATAAGAAGGTCATTGTAGATAAAGGGAAATAGATAGTGGGATCAATCAGTGTTGTTCTTGAGGAAACACCGGATGAGCCCACTCCCAAGAGGCAAAGAGTTGAAAAGGAACAAATACCTCAAGTTGAGAAATATTCACCCACAAAGTCCCCATTAGAAATAGGAGATGAATAGCTCACTAGGGAGCAAGTGGAACAATTGGGATCCCAAGGGGGGGTGTTCATTACTCAAGCATTGTTAGAAGAGGGAAATCCTCAAGAACCTCCAATGCCAAGCCTTGAGTTAACAATGGAAGACTAAAGAGGAAGAGAGTTGGACCCTGTAATGGAACAGGCCAACCATGAATTTGTCTCTAATGATAATTTTGTTAAATCTAGAGCCTTTTACCAATTTGCTTGGAGGACAAACATTGGAATGTTTGAAGAAAGATGCAATAAATTGAGAACAAATCATCCAAAAATGGAAGAAGCAAATGTGAAAAATCAAATAAAGGAAGAGATGATGCAAGAATTCAACATCTTGACCCCTAAAGAAGGGAGACAAATGCTAAAAGCATCTAGGGATTTGCTACTACCCAATTGGGATATTGCAGATGAAATGGTTTTTAATTCTTTGTAAATAAATTGAGTATAGAGGAAAAGGGGAAGAAAGAAATAAAAGGTGCTAAATTTAGTGAGGATCATGTTGCATTGGTTATTTGGTCAATGAGAAAAGGATCCAAGACTAGCTCTTCCTAGGCTGATGATACTAGCTTGACAGGTAGCCTAAGTGTGAAAAGAATTGAAGAAGCTATCACTGAGAAGGCAGCAGAGCTAGGTGTTGGATCAACCAATCTCACCTTAGCCACAACTCAAAAAGACAAGAGAGAAAAGCTTGAGCTACATGAAAAGTATGAGAAAGTCTTGGCTACATACAATAAAGAAGTTCAAAAGAGGATTGAACTAGAGAATAAATTAATGGGATGACCCACTAGGCCAAGAATTACTTATCCTCACCCACTAGTGGAGCCTTTTAAATCCACTCCTCTTGTTGAGATTCCAGATACACCACAAGGGCCATTGTATTATACTACAAAGGATTTTGAATAAGAAAAAAGAAAATTATGGGCATTACATGTAGAATTGAATGTTCAATATGAGGATAGGTTGAGGGGAGTTATTTTGTATTTAGTAAATAAAATTTATTGGCCATCCTTCTATTACCAACTAACGAAGGTATTAAATACGTGGGAAGAGTTGAATGCAGGTAATGATGCTCTTAAGCCAATTGTCAACAAATGGATTAGAAGAAATAAGGATGTTACTCTTCTGTGTTTTTTTAAATTTTTTTATCTCATGAGAATATAGAGAAAATTTATGATTTAAGCAATGAAATGTCATATTTTGATGATAAAATATTTTCATTGCAAAGGAGAATCATAAGCTATCTTGACAAGTATAAGAGTGTCAATTTTGAGTTGTTTCCACATGCTATAGACAAAAAGAATAAGCTTAAAAATAAATATGAATGGGCCCAAGAACTGAATGATTTATTGTTCCTACGAATGAATAAGGTAATAAATGAAAAAGGAAATGCATGGTGGGCAGCCATGATTGAAGAAGTTGTAAAGGTTCAGTTATTCTTTGATTCTTTAAGACTTGATTTTGTTGAGGTTGACAAAATTAGAGAGTATGTGATGAAAAAAAAACATGATATTCTACATTTTGATTGGCCAGATGACACACTTTTTGACAAGTGGGTGGTAGATTTAGTTCATTCAAAGCAATTGGAATATGCTAAAACTGATGATGAAGAGATGGAACAAGATGAAGTATAGATAATTGATACATCAATAAAAGTAGAAGAGGACAAGGAAAAGAAACCAATTGTAGTTACTAGAATGGAGCCCTAGAATAATAACTTGGCAACAGAGCAACCAATGGTGATTGTCAATCTATTAGTTCAATAGGGCACAGATGGAATATCTCAAGTCTAGCTCAGCCTACAAGTACTAGAGCAATGCCCCCGACATGCCAAATCAGTGATCATACACCTCGAAGGTGAACAAAAATAGCAAGGCCAATTGTGACATCCTTTTGATCAAAAGGTGCAACAAAAAATGGTCCCACAAAAGAATATTATGATGTAAAGTCTTTCTTGTTGCACAATTTTTTGTCTTTTATGATAGTAACATTGTAGATATTTTGTTTTCTTAAGGACAAATGCCAGTTCCTCTATGCCTAGAGCTTGTTTCATCTCATACTATATAAGTGAGATTCCAAGGCTAGAGGAGGGGTCTGAGTCATTTACAATTTTAGTGTTACTAAGTATTGTTCAGTCTAGTCTTGATGCAAACTTTGTGACTTATTTTCTCCGCAAGTATCTAAGAATACATTGATGTTATAGGATCTTGATGTCTTATCTGGAGTTATTTTGAGTCCTATTACAATTGTTATACAATATTCAAAGGAAATTAATATAGAGATGAACTATCCCCAAATATTTTCTTCTTGAATCTTGTCTCCAATTTTATTACCTGGTTATCTTGAAATTGCATAAGCAAAGCTTGTTCAATTGAATGCAATTTTTTAAAGTTGTATATCATTTTCACTATTGCTTTTAATTCAATGAATTAGGTAAATGCTTCAATGAATATGATAGGGTTTCCATGGTAGTAGGAAGCATGTGTATAAGAATGAGTTTCAGTGAGAATTGCTAATAATATTGATTATAATGCAGTCAATTAGGACTAGAAATTAGATAGACTCTAAATCCTAATGGATGAGGCACTGATCTATTAGTTTAGTCTCTAGATGGAGAAACCATGAATAAGCATTAAGCTTAAAATCAAATCAAATAATTTTTTCCTTAATGTTTGAAGAATGTCAAAGATGGTTAGCACTTGTTTACATTTAAATCTCTAAGTCTTAGTTAGCTGCTATTTCCTAGAATTAATTATAAATTATCTAAGAAGAATTTTAACCATTCTACTATAAGGGATGTGTATTGTTGTAAAATGTCATGAAATGAATGAAACATGTATGCAGTATTAGATTGAAACATGTATGTAGTATCCCAAAAAAATTTATAACTGTTTATGGGAAATAGCTAATCCTTATCTTATTGTGATCTTTATTATCTTGGTATTAAGTATTTTTTTCCTTAATAGTGTAGAAACACCAACAGAACACACTACCTAAGAGAGAGAAAAAATCATAACTTTAGAGACAATTATCTAAATAAGTTTTGAACCTAGTAAGATTATCTTATAAATGTTTTGATTATAATCCAATCATCACAAATACTAACTTGAATAAATAAATAATTGTACAATCGATCACATATATTGTACAAACTGGAAACAACTAGAAGCAAATATTTTTGATTGATGAAAGATTAATCCAAATCCAATATGATCCTAAATAATTTGTATGTACCTAATCAAAATTTGTTTCCTTTGTGTTAGTTTTTATGCATTGACATTAGTATAAAAAGAAAAAATATATATATATTAATATACTAGTGCACATTTACATTATGTTTTCAATTAGACTAGTTTTACAATGCATATATTATGTATATTAATTTTATAATTCTCCCCTAAGGCTCATCCTATCCATCAGGAGGTATTGGTGCAAGAAGATAACATTTCTCTTAAACCATATGAATATGATGATGATTAGTCTCTTAATGTGTAAGTCTCCCATGAGGTTACCTCGGTGAAAGATGATGTTATTGTACTAGATAAAATTTATATGGTTGTCCAATCCCTTTTATGAATTTTTATCCTTTATTAATTTGAATACCATTCCCTCTAGGAATGAATCATTAATGAGTTATGCATGTCCCTCCCTACAAATTTCCCTACTCATGAAGATAATCTAGGGGAAGATGATAATATCCTTAATCATCTTCCTTTCATGAGTGAAACTTTTATGAAACCCAATAAAGTTAATTCCATATATCCTCTAGGAATTAAGAAGCATAAGATTATTTTTCTCCATCAAGATGTTCCTAAATCTTTTAAAAATGTGATTTTGGTAAGAGTTGTTCAACAACTCGATTATCATGTAGAAACTCACATATATAATATTTGAAACAATAAGAGAAATATGCTTAAAGATGATTTAAGAATTTATGTTGGACCTAATGATGCAAAATCCTTATTGACATATACAAATACAACTAAAACTAACAAAAACATTATGTTCTCCCAAATTGAGTTGTTTTCTTGAGAATTTCAAAATAAATGTGATCCTCTTTTGATTGTGGTCATTATCAAGAACAATTCTATTAGAATAACCTTGGCTGATAAAGGATTTGGTATTAATGTTTGTAGCATGAATTTGTTTCATATAATAAACATAGATCCCAATCTTATTCAAATCAATGATTATCTCTCTATCAGTGGCTATGCCATTATTTCTAGAGAATCATTAGGCACAATAACTTTTTATTTTACTATAGGTATTGTTACCTTACCTAGACATGTACATTTCATGGCCAATAAGAAACTTATAATCTTCTTCTAGGGATATATTTGTTGCATTCTATGGAAGTGGCCCCTTAAAATATTCATTATTGGTGTCAAGTTCATACATAATAATATCATGTATACCATCAACATTGTTCATTTACTAAAAATATGCATACACTGGATCATTCTTCTATTTCTTTATTAGTGCAATTCAATGCAAAAACTTTCACCCCTTAAGAAAAAATCCTAGGAGATGATCAAGATTCATTAGACTTTAAACATCTTTCATGGGAGAATATATAAAGTTCTTGAGTTTAAACTTGAAGTCTTCAAATTTTGTAGTGTGTCACTTATTTGACCCTCTCCTGATAAAATTTTAAGACATAATCTGAACATAATTTAGGACATATATAATAGAGTTAAAACTCATGATAAACCCCCATAAAACTTTCCTACTAAAGGGTTGGGTTTCTGACCTTCTCCTTCATCATCATCCCCTACTTTATTCTCTAATACTCATATATCTTCTATGTTTGAATTTACTCAAGATATAATTTTATCTAATCTTCTTTGTGCCAAATATATTACTTGACCCAAATAAAATTAAAAAATATAGACAAAATCTTGTGAATCTTCATTTTTGGTATGTATCACTGATATCATGATAGCTCTATTAATGAATGTCAATATTTTCACTATAAAATTTAGAAACTTTTTAATTATGATATTATTAGTGAAATATGTAACAATGACTTTTATTTTAATTGTGATTGTTTTAAATAATATTTAATCCATTATTATATTTCTCTACACTATGTGACATAGTTAGCCTCTCCCTTGGGGGGTCATTTTCATTCATGGTGGTATGATTCCAAGTTTAATCATTATTTTTAGAAATATTATAATCTTTTTTATTATTTTCTCTATTTCTAAGTGGAAATTTATTCTTTCAATTTCCCATCCTTTCTAAGTGTTATTTTTTCACACTATATCTTTTGATTATAGATAACTATTATAAATCATACAATATGTTATTACAATTTGATATCACATCAATTACAATGGATACTTCTTTTTTTGTGATGTGAAATTTCATGTGAATTCCAACTCCAACATTCACTATGCAATCACTAACTATCAATGTATACCACATTTGATATATTATAGTTTGTAGATTGTTTGACATTATGTGTTGTATTTCTTAACCTTGCTTTGAAGATTGTTGAGTAGGGAGGGAGAAGTTGACTAGAATGTCACCACCTGGTGGTGGTGACTTAGAGTCATGACTTATGAGTCACTATCATTGAGTCATGACAAAAGTCACTAAAATAGTATTTATTGCTCAATAAACCATCGGTGAATAATATGCCAAATTGTGTTTTAGATAAGACATTATATATATATATATATATATATATATATATATATATATATATATAAGAATGAGAAAACACATAATTTCCAAGGAGAATTTTCCAATTGACTATAAAAACCTAACACTACCTCTTAGCCAAGAAGGATAAATATAAATTGATGATCATAGATAATAGACTATCAATATTTTAATCAACTCATATTAATAATATCTAAGCTCTTTATTCTTAAGCCTCACAAAAAGCATACTTACCAATATATCTAATATGTATTTACACAAACAACTCAAAGATAGACTTTAATGATATCTAAGCACATAGTTGTAAGTCTAAAAAAATACATGTTCTCATGATTTAAGTATAGCACTTACACAAAATGAATATCAAAAATTCAATATTTAAGAATACCACCTTAAATAACTTTCACAATGGTCATTTAAAGGTCATAATTTTCATAAGAGGTACACATATCTTATTAGATCATTAGAATGTGGTGATCAATTTTTATGAGGCTCATCCTCATATTTTTCACTCATACCAAGTTCTCTTCTAAAGTGTTCAAATTTTGATTTAGACAGTGGTTTAGTAAAAATATGAGCATTCTAATTCTTTGTATTAATGTATCTCATCTCAATCAAATCCTTCTCAACCATATTGCATACATAGTGGTATGAAATCTCAACGTGTTTTGATCTATTGTGGAAAACTAGATTTAGAGAGAGCTTAATAAAACTTTGATTATCACAATAAGATGGTAGTAGGTTCCAATGGTTTCCCACATAGATCAAAAATAATATTCCTTAGCCATACTGCCTCGTTGGTTCCCATTGAAGCTATAATGTATTATGCTTTAGTAAAGCTATGAGCTATTGGGGATTTCTTTTTACTAAACCATGATATTATGGTTGATCCTAAGGAAAAACAACATCCTAAAGTACTCTTTCAATCTACCAAGTTTACTGGTCATTTAGAATCAATATAACCTCTTAATATTATATCTACTTTTTTATATTTTAGACTCTATCCAATACTTCCACAAAGATATCTTAAAATGTGCTCTACTGCTACTAGATGAATTTTCTTGGGGTCATTCATGAATTGACTTAGGGTATTTATAGTATAATAGATATTAGGTCTAGTCTTATGAAATACATTAATGACCCAATGATTTGAAAATAAAGAGTACGATCAACATTATCACTATCTTTAGATTCTTCTCTTAGTTTTAATAAGTTTAATTCCATAGAGATTTTTAGATATTTGCATTCCATCATTTCAAATCCTTTTAGTATATCCAATGTATACTTCCCTTGATGTAGAATAATCTCACCAGTAAGTTGCTATACTTATAATCCTAAGAAGTAGTGTAATAAACCTAGATTCTTCATGTCAAATTCAAAGGCCAAGTCATTTTTTACACTTTTCTTTAAGATATTCTTCCCTTGTAATCAATAAGTCATCAACATAAAGTACCAATATCACCATATCCTCATTCTGAATTTTGAAACAAATTTGGATTTGCACAATTTTTGGAGAACCTAATTTTGGATAGATGAAAATCTTGTTTATTTATGGAGGTGTAAACAAGATACTAAGGTGTGTGTGTGTGTGTCGGGGGGGTGTGTGAATTAGAATCCTTAATACTTTAAACTTTTCACAGATTCATCCACATCTATTATTAACATGTATATATAAAAGTTCTAATGTATACTTGTTATAATCATGTAAATTGGTTTAGTCACATGCATGAAAGTAAAAACACATAACACAATATTTGTTACCCAAAAATCCTCCAAGGTGAAGGTAAAAATGGAGCTGGGATGACACCCACAAATCTTCACTACCACAATAATAAAGTTAACCAGTAAAGGTTGTAATGTTTGACCATAAAATATGATCTACCTTGTGAGGAGTTTGTCCTATTAAAGACTTAAGAGACTATTAGGTCTCACCTTGTTAGAGGATTTAAAACTTACAACTAAGTAAAGAATCTATTAGGATATTTACAAAGATCTATTAAGATCATTTTATTAAGAGAACTACCCTTATTCAAGTTTGTTAAAAATGATTTAGTACCTAACTCTTAGTTTTCTCTACGAGCTGATTTTGAGTCTTCTCCTTACTAATTGATCCCTTCTCTAATCTGATAACTCTTCTCTTTTCCTTTCATTTCACCACTTATGAATAGGTCACTTGCTCTATTAGATGGTAACAAAACCCTTGAATGACTTTGAGTTTTCTCATCCCTTCATAGTATAATGCATCATGTCCATACATATACTCTTTTCTCCTTCTTCTCCCTTGTCAAGTATATGATCTAGGTTAATCACTATTTAAAGATTTTTGTAAAGAGTTTTCTAGATGGTTCCATGTTTTTCCTCTTCATCATGATCATTGAACATAAAACATAGGGATATGTGATCCACATCATGTAAATATTTTATAAATATCTCTTTAAAACTTAAATAATCCTTCCAAGTCATCCTAATAAACATTTACCTCAAAGTTTGTTCCATTTCTCACTTTTATGTAAACTCTACATTGCTTGGCTTTTACTATCTCTAATGCTCGACATTATTGTTGGATAGCCTTCGTTAACCTTCTGATGCTTGACATATATTGTGCTTGGCACATACTATATTGCTCAATACTTGCATACTTGGAATTCACTTTGTTGCTAATGACTTTCTTGGTTACTGATGAGCTTGGTACATATATAAAATTACTCTATGACCATACACTTGCTTGGATCCTATAGATTTTCTTGGGACATACTAGCTTATGTACATGAATTGGCCTATGTAGAGTAGTTTGGTCATAGTGATGATCTTTTAACTCTTCCTTATAAATGACTAAGTGGTTGACACTAATAGATAGAAATGGTTAGAGATACATACAATCTCCCCCTTTAACATTAGTGGAAAAAACATTTTTCCATATTTATATCACTTTGTCATATTGAAATATATACAATACATTTGTACCTCAACAAGATCATACTCATGATCTTACATGCTTGGTCCATAGCCATACATGACAAACTATTCAATCTACTTGATTGATAGAATTTGTGAGCAATGACTCTCACTGAAAATTCTACAAGTGAATCAGAGATGCTTGTGATGGAAAAACCTCATTCATTCCACTCAACTCTTGTATTTGCCTCAATTTCTTCTCTACTCAAGAATTGCATGGTTTTCTTCTTATCTAGGGTTGGATAACCTATAATCCCATGTTGCATTTTCTTTGTAATCTCCACTAGTCTGTTATGTAACTAGTACTTCATATTATGAAATTTGCTTGGGATAACTTTAATCCATTTGATTCTAAAATTTCTCAGTAATTCTAGGGCACAAGTTAACCTTTCCTCTCAATAATCTGAAACTCATCCTTAAATTTTTTTTCATTACACAACTTTTCAAAGCTTCCATAATTTCATAATCTATGATTTCTCCAATTTTGCACATATAATAGGTTTTGACATCATGGATCATAATGAATTTACATGGTATCAAAGATAATGCACCTATTGAGTCACCTCTCACAAAAAAAATTGTAATAGCACAAAACTTAGGTGGAGGATAGGCATCACTCTTCCTCAATTGAACTTTACTAACCTCTTAGATAATTCTAGAAAATGATGAAGCTTCCACAATCATATCTAGAGTTTGATGTTCTTCCTTCTCTAGATACTCAACACTTGTTCACACTCTTTACTCGTTCAAACTTCTTGATCTCTTATGGTTTCTAAATCACTATGTGTTATTCAGAAATATGAATGAAAGGGTAGAAAAATGTATTCAAAATTTGTTATATATCTCCCTTTTGATTAATTAGGGTCTCCATTAATTTTGTGTACTTCATTGAGTGGAAGCCAACTGTCTTGGTTGATACTAGCATCTTTGCATAACAACTCAATCTCTTCCATAACCTTAAGTCTTATTGAAGTGCTCAGTCTATGTTTTAATACTCATTCAATATAGATATTTTTTTGATACTCAAAAACCTTTGACAAATTTTTTCTTATGCATCTTGTATATGCAAATATGGAATTTTGACATATTTATGTAAGGAACTAAAGTATGATATATCATTTAGGTATATAGTTCCATACATACCTCTCTTTTCCTAGTTAGAGATGACATGATCACCTTCTCCATTAGATTGGTTGACCTAAGCTCCATTAGCTCTACTATTTCCACCTTCTATTTTCTTTTTCCATTTATGGTTTATTTCATTTCTTACTTTCTTAATATCGATTTGCATTTTCTTTATCCTTTGTCTAGTTTTTTGAATGTACTTGAGTTCTACATTTCTTTCTTTGATGACCAAGCATGTGACATTTGGAACATGTATTGTTAGGTGCATAACTCTTCTTCTTTTGATCTGGCTATTAGGGTTTTATCTTTTATCAGAATTCAAATTCTCTATGCCCATTTTTTTATATAGTTATAGTAGTATCCTTCAAATCTAGGTGTAGTAGGTGTATTCCTCAATCTTGACCTAAACTCATGTACTTGATGTCCTTGTTTCTTGTAATAGAAATAGTAACTAGTAAACTTATGTTCAGAATTTTTTTATACCATGTTTTCTTTGACAAATATTTGATGTATGTCCAATTTTTCTAGAGTGATAGCATGGTTGTTTGTCCTTTGGCTTTGTATTTCTCATTTCTCCATCCTTAGATGATTCTCCTTTCTTAGCGCAAGAATATCTTGACCAATTAGAATAGATTGATGACTTCATAATTTTTTCAAAATACTTCATTACTTCCTTTGGTTTTTTTATTTTCTCCATAGATTCCTTCTCATTCTTCAGTATGTCATTATGTAATTTGAGACTTACAATTTCCAAATTCTTGTGATTCAGTTTCTAATTCGTAAGCATTGGTTGATTCATCATATCCATTTGGGTATTTATGAGCTTCTGCACATCTAATATCCTTTCTTTAAGTCTGGTAGCCATTATCCTTTTGTCTTCTTCATCCATAAACCTATCTTCTTCAACTTTCCTTCTTTATTTAGTCACTTCACATAATCTCATTAACTAGATTTCAAGTTCTCTTTTTAGTGCTCTTATGTCTTCATTCAAGAGTTTGTTCCTATTAGGTAGAGTAGCAAATGCTTTTTCATTTAGATTGATTGTTTCAAATAGTCATTCAGTCTCAACTTCTTCATAAGAGTATTTTTTTATCTGGATGGCAATTTTCTTTCTCCTTTTTAGGGAATCCTTTAGATCTTGTCTTTCCTTCTCAATTTTGTGCCATGTAAGTTGGATGTCAATCACCTAATTATGTCCAGTTTGAAAGCTTCCATCTTCAAGATCTAATCTCCAAGCCTTTAAACTTATTTTAGAGAACCAATTCTCTAATAACAATTGTTGATTTATGTAGGTGTAAACTAGATACTAAGAGTGGGGCTGAATTAGAATCCTTAATACTTTAAACTATTCACAGATTCATCCACATCTATCATTAACATGAGCATGTAAAAATTCTAATGTAAACTTATTGTAATCATGCAAATTAGCTCAATCACATGCATGAAAGTAAAAATACATAACACACTATTGTTACCCATAAAGGCTCCAAGGTAAGGGTGCAACTAGGGCGGGGATGACACCCATAGATCTTCATTATTATAGTAATAAAGTTAACTAGTTAATACTATAATTTTTGACCATAAAATATGATCTACCCTATGAGGAGTCTATCTTGTTAAAGAATTAAGAGATTGTTAGGTCTCACCTTGTTAGAGGATTTAAAATTTAGAACTAAGGAATCTATTAGAAGATTTACAAAGATCTATTAAGACCAATCTATTAAGAGATTAACCCTAATTCAAGTCTTTTATAAATGATTCAACACTTGTGATGTAGGAGCATCCTAGATGTAAGGGCAATCTTGCATCATCCAAAAATATTTTATTTTCAGTGTTTTCTATTTTAATAAGGGCTAGTAGACATGGTGGTTACTATTTATTGGAACTTGTTATTTTTATTAATTTTGTCATATGAGCTTGGAATATTCTCATTTTCTATAGGAAGGTTCATTTTAGAGATATAATCCTACCATAAAAATCTCATTGGTCCAGCTTAAGTATCAGAGAAGTTATTGCATATTTTCAATGGAAAAATTTGCAGAAAAAATCTTTAGTCTAACCATTGGAGACCTTAGACTGCCCGAATGAGGTCCAAAAACTCAATAGAAGGGCACAAGTGTGGTTCTAAGCCTGTAGATTAGGAGCTGGCATTTTCAAAAAGTGGTTATAATTACCAATCAAAGCAACAATTCATGAGTTATGGCCTTCTAAAGTTGGACTGACTAAAATTTCTAAAATAATTATGAAAGAAGTATTTGGCCAACTCTATATGTTTTTTTAGGGTCTGTCAGCCATAGGTATTAAGTTTGACCATCTAGAATCTTCTTGAGCAGCATAAAACTACCTATTTAAGAAAGGCCCAAACATTGTCTAGGACAACTCTTGGTGATAGTTCACAACCTGTCTTGCAAATTATTGTACTAAAGGCACCCATGTGGGTTAGCATATTGTACTTATGAATTTTATAATTCCACATTTTCAGTACAAATAAGAAGTCCATATTTTGTTCTTGCATTTTTTGTTGTTTCTTTGTTTTTGTTATGAGTTTATGGTATTAAGGGGAACACCCTGTGTAGTGACTCTCCCATTTGACTTTTGTAAGTCGTCCTGATGGATGCAACCTTGATGATCTTTTGTTGTGATGGGATCATGATTGTGACCTTGAGTGGTCTACACCGTTGAGGTGTTTGGGTTTATGTTTCTATATCAGTTGCTTTGTTTATTGTTTTGACTGATCTTTGAGATTATGATATGATTTTTAGTTCACTGAGGTTTGTGCCAGTGGTTACCAGGATCAGTGTGGTATCATGAGGTTGTTTCGTGATTACCTTGAGATGTGTGTAGAGATTGTACTATGTTCTTTTAGCATGCCACACGAGACTAGGTTCCTGTAGCAGTGGTTAGTCATGTTTATGACTGTGTTTGCTTATGTGTTTTAAGTGTTTTTTTTAATGCAGTGTAATCAATCATTATTAAATGCTTAAGTAATTAGAGTGGATTGTTCTTGTGGGATTATTTGGTTATGTGTTGTGGGCATTTACCTTGTTATATTTCTGATTAGAGAGATATTTGTTACTCATGTTATGTTTATATTTGAGAGGACCTGAGGGACAAATGTTACATCTTGATTCTAGTATCATATATTTTAGACTACTATGTTGTTCAGTAAATCATATTGCATTATGATGCCATTTTGAAATGACAGTGTGTTTTATGATGATATCTGGTTATCTGGTATTTGGACATACCTCTGATTTTGTTATGTGATGGATTTAATGCTATGGTTATTTACTTCATTCCTGCGTTGTTATGCTTTATGCGAACGTGAGTGATGTAAATAGATTATTTTAATATAATTAAATAAATGGTTAAGTTAGGTGATTTAATGCATTTATTTCTTTGGCTATGTTATTATATACAATTGCACTTGATCGTGTTATTTAGTGTGCAGGATTATATCCCTGGCAATGGCACATGGAGTTAGTGATCCAACCTTTCATATTTTACCAATGTCGTCCTTGTATGGTCGACATATCCTTTATTAAAATGTTTAATTTAAACCTTTCGATGATTATTAAATCCGAAATCATTGCATTATGTGATTAGACCAGTAAGCGTGTTTGTGCATTTAGAGGTTCGCATTGTCGCAAAAGTTGTTTAAGGTGATTTTTGTGTTTTTGGGTTTTTGGGCTATTTATTTGATTTATTTTAATTGTTGGCAGCTTTTCCATAGATGAATTCCTATTTATAGAAATAGACTATTTTCGTTTGGGTCGATTCACGGTTTAACTAGAGTGGCTGGTTAAATGCCCTAATTGATTATTCACCCAAAAAGTGAATAAGTATCCAAAGAAGAATTTAATTCCTCACTTCTCACTTTCAAATTGGAAAGTTGAAGAGTAAAACCCAAAATCCTCTTCATGAGGATTTACTATTTTGTTCATTGTGGGAGCTACCGGCGTGGGATCATTGCGAGGTTGGGCTCGTTGGATCTAGCTCGAGGAAACTTTGGATTGCTGTAATTTTCAGCTACTTCTGCAAGATATTTATTTTATAGTTCAGATTCCCATTTTTCCCTTTTGGCTATGAGGTAGGGCTTTCCTATTTTATTGTTTCTAATCCATTTCTGCTTCTATTTTTGGTAGCCGTTTGTTTGGAGGCTGAGAACTAATGTTCCCCTCCATTTTTGTATGCTAGTTCTACCCGGTTGGGCGGGTATGAATATTTCCCTATTTTTTAGGATGAGGGTTTAGAAATTTACGTCGTTATGCTGGCCATTTTTGCATACGGTGTCTGATTCCATTTATTTTTGGATTTTTGGAGTTTTTGAAGCCAAAGGCCAAATGGGTTTTAATTTTGAAGTTTTCTAAATTTTTGGGGTTTTTACCTCATTTTGTGTGCTGCCCTATTTTCTCGAGTTTTCTTGGCACAATGTGGGTCATGGACCTTGATGATCTATTTGGATATCAGTTAGACCACTTTTGCATTTTTATGTTGCAATGGGATGCGTGTTGCATCCATACTCCTGATGTTGTGTTCGGTTGAGTGATTTTATACTTGTTATGGTTTTTGTTGGACCTTTTTTTTTGTTTCGTGAACGCTAGGATTCATGTAGAATAGATACTCTCATATTGAGGCCGGTTGAGTGAGTTCATGATGTTTGGTCTTTTTACATCATTGGGATTTGTGTAGAATCCATACTCTCAAATTGAGGCCGATTGAGTGATTTCATGATGTATGATTTTATTAGCTTTGGGATTCATGTAGAATCTGTCCTTCCCATGTTGCTTTTAGTTGGGTGTTTTCTTTTCATTGTGTTCTCATTCTTGTCCCTGTGTTATGATCTTCATGATGGTGGCGCACCACACAAAAGTACGTGCGCGTACATTTGTTGGGTGACTTGCAAGGCCCGATCTTCCGTGAATTTGCTGAAAGTTATGATCATTGGGGTTGGGATGGGAGTATGCATGCCCATGGGCACTTGTTGTAGGATGAGCATGGGTAGGGTAGGGTAGCATCTAGAGGGGGCTTCTATCTCGCAGCTCGGCATTCATGGCACCAGAGGTTGACGAAGGATAAGAAGTCTTAAGCAAGTGATAACTAAATAAAATGTGTGATTGTTAATAAAACTTAAGATAACTAAAATGTGTGAGCACCCAATTAAGTTTGAGGACACAATGTGCACGAGCACTCATTTAAGTTTGAGGACACACGATCCAAGCTTGGGCTTTTCGATGCCAAGTGACTCTCCAAGATGTCAGCCCCTACTTAGTAGCCTTTTGACTGTTTGACCAGGACCTGTACTCCTTGCATTATCTTAGGTTCTTGGTTGCAGCCATCATACTGTCTGGCGTGAGTGTTAGCCATGGATGTTCTTTTATGTGTTTTTGGTTGGATCATTATCTCCATCAGCACAAAAAGTGTGGACCTACGTGTTCCATGTGGTTGAGAGGCATAGCTACCTTTACCACTACTAGGGATCGGTGTACAGAGATGATCTTTTGTCCTAGTGCGACCGTTGTTGGATGTCTTCACTTGGTACTTCAGGTTCCAGAGTATGCTTTCTTGTGATTTATGCTTTCATTGGGATGCTTGTATATCATGTTTAGATGATGTTATTTTATTTGGCACATTCCCTTATTATGATGTTTAGCATATGATTAGATGTTGTGATTTTCTTTAGTAGTATATCTATTGCTTACTGCTATTTAGCATGTGATAGGTGATGTTATCTACTATAGGATTATCTTATGTGTTATCACTAGCATGTTAGATTTTCTTATGCTATTATTGTTGCATGTTTTTAGTAGTGACGTCCCTATTATGACAGTACTGACGATCTAGTCGGTGGCTTGGGATGTTATGCACGGGGGATGGTTAGGATCCACGATGGTCTTATGATGCTATTAACGATTGGGAGGAATCGCGTACTTAGTTTGATTGTTCAGCTCTCTGAGATGTTTATTTTAGTGTGTTTTTTGCTGATGTAGTTGAGATGGATAGATTTTCTTCTTTCTATGTTGTTCTTGCACTTGAGTGTTCATTCCTCAATTTGCGTGGATCTGGTACTCCCTGGTGTGGAGGTTCTTGGCTCCATTTTGGTTATTTTTGCTTCTGCGAGTGTTTTTGTTTTCTATGGGCAAAATTTGTTTAACATCACGCCCATGCAAACTATGTCGTATGACAATGTAAAGTATCGCACGCCTTCTTGAAAAATTTCATACGACACTGGAAGAGTGTCGCATGCCTTCTTGAGAAATGTTGTACGATGCTAAAAAGTTTTGCATGCCTTCTTGAGAAATGTCGTACGACACTGAAAGAGTGTCGCACGCCTTAAGGAGAAGTATCGCCCTCCCTTAGTAAAAAGTGTCGCACAGTTTTTGTGAAAAACCTGCATGTGCCATCAATAGGCACTTTTCTTCATGATCGAATCTTTTTGAGAGTGGTTTTGGATACCCTTTTGGGCATTCTTTGACCCTATGCTGTTACATTTTGAATTCTATTAGTTTCTCTTGAAATTGAGTTTTCGTGTTTCTGTTTTAGTCTCTTGGGGTTTAAAATATATTGTTTAAGTATAAGTTGATGTATATTTAATATCTTATTGACATATATTTAATTTCTTATACTCAAGATATATATTAAGAAATGTGACAAATCATTTGAGATAGGTTTCAGACCTCTTAGAGATAAGTTATGGATTCTAGGAAATTTCAGGGCTTCAAAATTTCAGGTTTAGCCAAATTTTGAGATTCTGCATTTTACCCCAGCTTGGTGTTTTTTTGATGAGTGGTCATTTCTTGTGCCCTCATCTTATTGTGGTGGTTGTTGGCTTTTGTTTGGGTGTGTCAGTTGGGTAGTGGTGTTCAGAGATTTGTTGGTTGCCGAGATTGTGTTGAAGTCTTCCATTGCGATCTTTGTGATCCCTGTATGATGTTGTCTTGTGCATTCATAATTGTAAAGAAAAAAATATCTTGGCTTGATTTGAATCCTTGTTTCCAAGGATCTTCGGGTGGGGCATTACACCCTACATCAAGTGGTATTAGAGCTAGAGTTCTTGAGTGTGTAGATAGATCACTGATTGTGAGGTATTTGCACGACCATGGTTTGGGTTGAGTGTGTAGACATATAGCTGATTGTGAGGTAGTTTGCACTAGAGTTTTAGTGGAAGCACAAAAATGACTCCACGAAGAGAGCATGGAAAAAGAGCTATAGCTGTTACACCTGAGGGTTTTTGAGCCCTCCAAAGGCAAATGCAAGAATTGGAAGAACAAATGTGAAGAGGAATAAATATTTCTATAATAGATGAAAGCAAGGAAGAGGACAAAGTAGAAGAAAATGTTGAAGTAGAGGTAGTTCTAAATATAGAGGAAGGGAGGCTTTTTAGGACCATCTCCAAGATTGGAAAAAGATCAAAGTTTGAAGTTCCCACATTTTTCAGAAATCTTAATCTAGAGAAGTTGATCAATTGGATCAATGAACTGGAGGAGTACTTTTAATATGAAGGTATTGAAGATCCTAATAGGATCAAGTTTGTGAAGGTAAAAATAAAGGGACATGCAAATATCTGGTGGCAGGAGATTCAATTGGAGAGAAATAGAAAGGGAAAGAACAAAATCACGAGATGGGATCAGATGAAAGATAAACTAAAGTGATAATTCATTCCCATGGATTATAAGATTGATCTGTTGAAGAAAATTTAAGGGTTGAAGTAAGTGAGAAAATTTGTTTGAGAGTATACTGAAGAGTTCTACCGAGTTCTCATTAGAACTAACCATACAGATGCTAATAAGGAGAAAGTTGCCCATTATCTTAATGGGTTAAGGCCTAGCATTCAGGATGAGGTGAGTTTGGTTCAAATTTGTAGTATTGAGGAGGCATACCAGTCTTCCCTAAGAGTCAAGGAGAAATTGAGCAAGAAGTTTGACAATAAGAACATTGGAAGAGGTTGTAGTGGAAGATCTAGTAGATGACCTTATGGTGTTCATAATGATGATAAAAAGAAAAAGAATAAGGCTAGAAGTAGAAGTCATAACCAAAAGGGAAACAATTCCAATCAATTCCATGATTAGAACAATAGAGATTAGAGAGGAAGAGCTAGAGGACAAGGATCTGGAAGAGGAGGCTTCCATGGAAAATGTTTCCACTACAGAGAAGAAGGGCATAGAGCATTTGAAAATACCCAACACCAAGGAAGGACAAGTCAAAGAACAACATGCTAGGCTAGAGTTATACATGTTGATGAAGATGCTAGATCCTCACATTCTAAAGATGCTGAAAGAGGAGAAGTCATAGTTAACTGGAGAGTCTTGCTAAGTGGGGAAAATGAACTTGAACAAAGAAGGAGCTTGTTTCACACAAGGTGCAGATGTGAGGATTAGTATTGTGATGTGATGATTGATGGTGGAAGTGCTGAAAATCTAGTGTTAGAAATGATGGTCACCAAGTTGAAGCTGAAGAGGTAGAAACACCCATGTCCATATCGTATTTCTTGGGTGCAAGATGACCACAAGATCATGGTCAATGAGTAGTGCTCAATGAAGTTCAAGATTGGAAGCTTCCAGGATGAGGTACTATGTGATATTATACCTATGGACATATGTCATATTTTTTTGGGTAGGCCATGGTAGTTTGAATAACATGTTGTACATGATGGGAAAGCAAATACCTACACTCTAACTAAGGATGGAGTGAAACATAAGATGAAGCCATTGAAGGATAAAGAAGAAAAGGTATGTAGTGCTGCTATAGTATGTTTTGTTGATGGAAAAGAGTTTCTTAAAGGTATGAAGCATGAACATTTGTGTTTTTCTATAATTCTTAAAGATAGTAAGGAAGAAGTAGAGGAGCTACCTACAGAAGTTACAGATATGTTGGGAGAGTTTTATGATATTGTATCAGACAATGTACTTAATGGATTGCCCCTAGTGAGGAAGATCAGTCACCAGATGGATTTGGTTCCAAAAGCCAATTTTCCAAATAAAGCAATGCACAAAATGACACCAAAAAAAAGTGAAGAGTTGAACAGGAAAGTTCATGAGTTGTTGCAAAATGGGTTGATTTGAGAGAGTCTTATTCCATGTGTTGTACTAGTAGTATTAGCACCAAAGAAGAATTGAGAATGGAGGATGTGTATAGATTCTCACGCTATCAACAAGATCACCATAAACTATAGATTTCCATTGCCAAAGATGGATGATATTATGGACTATTTGAGTAGAGCTCAGTATTCCACAAAGATAGATCTAAAGAGTGGGTACCATTAGATCCATATCATAGAAGGTGATGAGTAGAAGACAACTTTCAATACAAGGGAAGGACTGTATGAGTGGTTAGTCATGCCTTTTGGGCTAACCAATGCACCAAGCACTATCATGAGGCTCATGAATGGGGTATTGAAGGAGTTTCTAGGTAAGTTTTTCATTGTTTTCTTAGATGATATATTGATCTTTAGTAAGACATTGGAGGAGAATTTGATTCATATTCGCAAGGTGTTTGATAAGTTGGGAGCAGAAAAGTTGTTGATAAACCTAAAGAAGCAGTGTTTTGTAAAGAAAGAGTTGGTGTACCTAGGATTTGTAGTCATGGGAGAAGGTATGAAAATGGACCCAAAGAAAGTGAAGGCTATCCTCAAATGGCCTACTCCAAGGAGTACAATAGAGGTAAGATCTTTTCATGGACTAGCTAGATTTTATAGAAAGTTCATAAGAAGCTTTAGCGGGTTTTTATGGACCCTTGACTAAAACAACGAGAGGAGATAGGAAAGATTTTAAGTGGACTATAGGAGAAGATAAGAGTTTCAATATATTGAAACAAAAATTTACTAAGTAGCCTGTTTTAGTATTTCTTGATTTTAACAAGGTGTTAAAAGTAGACAGTGATGCTAGTGGTACTGCAATAGGAATTGTTCTGAGTCAAGAGGGTAGACCTATTGCTTATTTTAGTGAGAAGTTGAATGATGCAAAAAGAAAATATTATGTTTATGATCAGGAATTTTATGCTATAATTCAAGCATTGAAGATGTGGAGACACTATCTTCTTCCTAAGGAGTTTATTTTGTATATTGATCATCAAGATTTTTAATATTTGAATAGTCAAGGAAAATTGAACCAAAGGCATTTAAAGTGGGTTGAGTTTTTGTAGAGTTATACATTTTTTTTGAAACACAAAAGTGGTAAGTCTAACAAAGTTGTGGATGCTCTTAGTAGAAAACAACTTTTACTGACAAAAATATAGATAGAGGTGGTTGGGTTCAAGGGAATTAGTACTTTGTATCCAAATGATCCTAATTTTGGTGAAGTGTGGAAGGCTTGTATAGAACCTATTACACTTGATAGGACAAAGTTGTTGGATTTCAAGATCCAAGATAATATGTTGTTCAAAGGAAGCTAGTTGTGCATTCTCAAAAGTCCAATAAGAGAGAATCTCATCAAAGAGAAGCATAGTGGGGGATTGGCTGGACATTTTGGCAGAGATAAAACTATAGCCTTGGTTGCTAAAAATTATTACTAGCCACAGTTACAAGAAGATGTGAAAAAGTTATTGAGTATGTCAAATGGAAAAAGGAGTTAAGTAGAATACAGGGTTGTATCAACCATTACCTGTACTAGAGAAGACATGGGAGGATGTTAGCATGGATTTTGTTCTTGGATTACTGAGGACACAGCTTGGGCATGATTCTATTTTTGTGGTGGTTGACAAGTTTTCAAAGATGGCACATTTTACTCCTTGCAAGAAGATGAGCGATGATGTTCATATAGCAGAGTTGTTTTTTAGAGAAGTAGTGAGACTACATGGTCTAACAAAGAGTATAGTTTTAGATTGAGATACCAAAATTGTTCGATATTTTTGACATACATTGTGAAAGAAGTTGAAGATAGATCTAAGGTTTAGTTCATCACAACATCCACATACTGATGGGCAGATAGAAGTTGTGAAATGTAGTTTGGGAAACTTGCTGAGATGCTTGGTTGGAGATAAACCAAAAGGATGAGATATGATTTTACCACAAGAAAAAATTTCATATAATAATTCAGTCAATAGGAGTACTAGTAAATCACCATTCTAGATTGTATATGGGAATAGTCCCAAAAAAATTTCTGAATTGAAGAAGTTGGATAAGGGAGAGATAAGTAGTGCTAAAGTAGAAGATTTTGTTGAAAATTTGAAGACCATTCATGAGGAGGTGAGGAAGCACATCATAAAGATAAATACATAGTATAAGGCTATGGTAGACATGAAAAGGAAATATAAGGAATTTCAAGTTGGAGATGAAGTCATGGTTCATTTGAGAAAGGAGCATTTTCTAGTAGGTACATATAATAAGCTGAAGATGAAGAAGTTTGGACCATGTAAGATAGTGAAGAGACATGATTCTGAAAATGCATATAAAGTGGAGTTGCTTGGTCAATTGAATATTTCACTAGTATTTAATATTTCAGATTTGATAGAGTATCATGAAGGAGGTGATGGAGATGAAGTTGCAGAAGAGCAGTGGAGCATTCTAGTAGCTAGTTCAGCTACAAAGGAGATTGAGGAGATACTAGACAGTCGGGTTGGAAAAAGTACCAAAAATAGAACTTATGAGGAATATTTGGTCAAATGGAAGGGTAGACTAGTTGAAGATTCATCATGGCTAGCAAGTGAGGAGGTTAATCATCTTGGTCATCCTCTAAACACCTGAGACGTAATGGGGTCACTTCTCAAATTACCCTAGGTGTAAGGGAAATCTTGCATCACCCAAAAATATTTTATTTTCTCTTTTCTATTTGAATAAGGGCTAGTAGACAGGGTGGTTACTATTTATGGGAACTTTCTATTTTTAGTAAGTTTTTCATATGAGCTTGAAATGCTCTCATTTTCTATAGGAAGGTTCATTTTAGAGATATAAGCCTACCATTAAAATCTCATTGCTCTAGCTTAAGTATCAAAGAAGTTATTGTAGATTTTTGGTGGAAAAATTTGCAAAAAAATCTTCAGGCTCACCATTGGAGGCCTTAGAGTGCCCAAATGAGGTCCAAAAACTCGATGGAAGGGCACTGGCGTGGTTCTTGGCTTGTAGATTAGGATCTAGCATTTTCAAAAAGTGGTTATAAAAGCTAATTGGAGCAACAGTTCGTGAGTTATGGCCTTCCAAAGTTGGGCTACCGAAATTTCTAAAATAATTATTGAATATGTATTTGGCTGACTTTATATGTTTTGTTAGGGTCTATTAGCCCTAGGTATTTAGTTTGAGCATCTAGAACCTTCCTAAACAACATAAAACTGCCTATTTAAGAAAGGCCCAAACATTGTTTAGGATAACTCTGGGGGATAGTTCGCAACCTATCTTGCAAATTATTGTACTAAAGGTGCCCATGTGGGTTAGCATAATGTACTTATGAATTTTGTAATTCCACATTTGTGGTGCAAATAAGAAGTCCATATTTTATTCTCGCCTTCATTGTTGTTTCTTTGTTTTTGCTAAGAGTTGATGGTATTAAGGGGAACACCCTGCATCAACTTGACTCTTGATTTTCTTTGCAAGTTGATTTCAAGTCTTCTTCTTACTAACTAATTCTCTCCTTTGATCTAATAACACTTTTCTTTCCCTTTCAACTTACTACTTATGAATAGGTCACTTGCTCTGTTAGATTATAAAAAACCCTTGAATGACTTCTAGTTTTCTCATTCTTTCCTAGTATAATGCATCATGTTCACACATATACTCATCAAGTATATGATCTAGGTTAAGATCATCACTATTTAAATATTTTTGTAAAGATTTTTCTAGATGGTTCCATGTTTTGCCTCTTCAATGTGATCATTGAACATACAACATAGGGATATGTGATCCACATCATTGAAATGTTCTATAACAACCTCTTTAAAACTTAAATAATCCTTCCAAGTTGGCTTCATAAATATTTACCTCAAACTTTGTTCCATTTCTAACTTTTATGTAAACTCTATGTTGCTTGGTCTTTACTATCTCTGATGCTCAGTATTGTTGTTTCTTAGCCTTTGTTAACCTTCTGATGCTTAGCATATATTATGGTTGACACATAATGTATTTCTTAGTACACAAACTAGCTTACAAACTTACTCATGATACATATATATAATTTCTCATGATTGATGACTTTCTCAGTCACTAATGAGCCTGATACATATATAAAATTACTCTATGACCATAAACTTACTCATCTCCTATAGATCTACTTGATACATACTAGCTTATGTACATGACTTAGCCTATGTAGAGTAGCTTGGTCCTAGTGATGACCATTTAACTTTTCCTTGTAAATGACTAAGTGGTTGATACTATTATACAACAATGGTTAGAGATACCAATAGATCTATCCATTCATACCAAGCTCTAGGTTCTTTCTTTAAACCATACAAGGCTTTCTTTAATTTGAATACATTTGTTTTTTTTATCATGTACCACAAATTCTTTAGGTTTCTTGAGGTAAACTTATTCTTCAATTATTTAGTTTATAAAAAAAATTTTAACATCCATTTGACAAATTTTCCATCCTTTGGAAGAAGCAATAGCTATTATGGTTTTGACAAATGTGTATCTAGCCACTCGAGCAAAAGTTTCTTTATAGTTGATTCCTTCCTTTTGAGAAAAACCTCTTGCTACAAATCTACCTTTGAATTTTCCAATGCTCCCATCTAAAGCATGTTTAATTTTAAACAACCATTTTGAATTAATAATTGATTTATTTTTGGGTCTAGGAACAATTTCCCAAACTCAATTCTTTAGGATGGAGTTGTATTCCTCTATCATAGTTTCTTTCCAATTTTGATGTTTCATGGCTTCTTCCATGTTCATAGATTCAAAATTTAGCAGTCCATTTATAAGAGAGACATAGTTAGATAATATAGTTGGCCTTTTCCTTTCTCTAATGGATCCAAAAGGGGCAAAGATGGTTTTAGCTTCATCCATTAACTTTTGAGCCCATAAAGGTCTTTTCTTACATTCTTTAGATACTTTAGAAGTATCCATAGGTTCTAAGGAGATATCTTTTTTCTATTTTATTCTCCCTCTAAATCTCATGGAGTGAGTCTTTAATAGGTTCTTCATTATTTTTCTCATCTTCTACTTTATATCTTTTAAAGGTAGTATCTTCATCAAAGATTACATCTTGAATTAACATAATATTTCTCTAACTAGGAATGTATATCTGATATACTTTAGATGTTTTGCTTTATCCCACAAAGATTCCTCTTTTTCTAGAAGGTTCTGTAAAGAAAGGTTCTATTTGAGTTGTAGGGATTTGAATGTCCTCTTTTGAAGAATAAATGTCATTTTTCTAGAAGGTTCTGTAAAGAAAGGTTCTATTTGAGTTGTAGGGATTTGAATGTCCTCTTTTGAAGAATAAATGTCATTGTTCTGAGCTTTTAACATTTACTCTTCTTGTAAACAAACAAATTTGATTTTGTTGAGTTTGGAAACTCTGTATTGAGATCATAATTCTTGTCAAAAAGTTTCCCATGATTTTGTTAGTCCTTTTAAAGCCATTATAATAATTTCTTTGTCTTCACATATGTGCCCAATTGTAGATAGTTGATTTCTTAGTTTGGTAATTCTCATGAAATATGAAGAGATAGTTTCTTCTTTTTTCATTTTGATATTTGAGATATTATCTCTTAGAGTAATTATCCTTGTGGTATTGTTGATTTGAAATATTTCTTCTAGAGCTTTGAGCATTTCATGTACAATGTATAATTCATAAATTATTAGAATTAAATGAGTCTTAACACCATCCATGATCAATTTCATGGATTTAGTGTTATATATCTCCCATTTTTCTAGTTTATCACCTCCCTTAGGTGTAGGATTTGAGTCTTCAATGAATTTTTTTAGACCATTCTCTTTTAGAGTTAATTTCATTCATAGTTTCCATCCAGAAAAAAATGAGTCTCCTTCAAGTCTATCCTCTATTATCAAACCATTAGTCATGATGATGGTTATAAATAGAATTAGTTGATAGTACTACAAGATATATCTGAACAAGATCATTTCTCAACCTTTCTCTAATACCATGTTAAATTTTTAGACTATATCCTATGATTATATTCTTAATGTTATACTACTTAAAGATTCTATTTCAAGTTGAGAGATGGTTGATTGAATATAATGGATAATTATTATAAGTTGTACAATATGTTAATACAATTTGAGATCAATGCAATAACAATGGATACTTCTTTTGTTGTGATGTTAAATTTCTTGTGAATTCCAATTATTGCATTCATTATGTAATCATTGATTGTTAATGTAAATTGCATTTGATATATTGTAGTTTGCAAATTGTTCAATGTTATGTATTGTATCTCTTAACCTTTGTTTGAAGATGGTTAAGTAGTGAGGGTGGCATTGACCAAAACATCACTACCTGATGGTGGTGCCTCATAGTCATGACCATTAGGTCATGACTTATGAGTCACTACCATCAGTGTTGACATTCTAGTCATGTTTGTTATTAGTAACATACACTATTTAGATTGTAAGCATCTACTAATCATATTGTATAGTTAATAGTGTTAACTAAGTTCTATAGTTGCTACCAAGTCCCTTGGATAGATTTTATTTTGTGTCAAGCGGTTACTACTAAAGTGATAATCAACAGTGTAAACTGAGCATCTCAGTGTATGCCAAGTTTACTAGTGCAAACCAAGTTGTGCAGTGCTTACCGAGTTAAAAGTTGATGTGATATGAGTCTAGTGCTAACCAAGCTACTTAGTGTTAACTAAGTGACTAAGTTTATACCAAGCTCCTAGTGATAGCATTAACCAAGCTATGGAATGTGAATCAAGTGGTTTAGTTTATATGTCAAGTTTCATAGTATTTGTCGAGTCACCAGTGTAGATTGAGTTCAAGACTACTTGGAAGTGATCAATATGGACTGAGCTTCTACATCTACCAAGTTCTTGAAAATGTTGAGCATTGACAGTGGATGCCAAGTATCAAAACCTCACCAAGCCATTCTTCAAAACCCAAGTTTCTACACTTTGGCCAACTTTATGATTTTTGTGTAAACTTGTATTATGGCTAACTTTGTAATTTGTAAATTGGATTGGTATATATGTAATACATTGTGACACATCCAATATGATGATATGATGTAATGTAATAAGCAAAGAATAAAGAAGAGTGAATTACAAATGCTAAAATAGCATAAGGAGCAACATATATCTATCTATCATAGCAAGGTGATTTGTACACTCATAGGAATCTCATTCGACAAACCAAGTTGAAGATCAAAGATCAACTATTGCTTTATCCTAATAGGTGGATCAATCTAATCCTTTGACAAGGTAGACCTAACAATCTTGTGTAAATCTCTTTACCGAGTGCATACTTCATTATATGTTTGTAAATCCTTTTGCAAGGTGGACCTCGCAGTCCTTATTGCTCCTAACCGGGCAGATCGTCAGAAGTGATCATTTTAAGCCATAACAGGCCAAATTTATACTACAGTACTAAAGCTTGTGGATATCATCCCCACCCTAGTTTTACTTTCTATTTGGAAGATTTTGGGTTCACCAAATTGTGTGTCAAAAGTGTTATGTATGCTTTAATGTTTTCAGTTTCTCATGCATGCAATTAGATCAGAATACTCATGAAGGATTAACTGCTAATTAAAGATTAAGTTTTATAAGTTAATGATTCATTTCTCCCCTCTCAATAACTTAGCCTATCATAATATTTCCAACAATTAGTATTAGAGCTTTGTGGTTTTCAGAGAAAAGTTTAATAGCTTGAACAAAGATAAAAAACAATGGAGGTATTTAGACTTGACAAGGCTATTGACAATGAGAAGCTAGATTTGGAATTAGCTATTGGACAACTCAAGAAAGAAAAACAGCAACTCTCTCAATCCCTGAAAAGAAGAAAAGATCTTGCAATCTAGATGAATGATCAACTCTACATTAAAGAAAAAATTAAAGACATCCATTCAAGCAATTTAGATGAAGCCAATGAAGTAATCAAAGAACTATTAAAAAAAAATAGTACTCTTCAAGAAGAAGTGATAAAACTAAGAAGAGAGCAAGAAATTTAGTTAGTAAGATTGTGTGAAGTCATGGAAGAGAAAAACAAGATCAAAGAAGAGATAGAAGGAAAGAACAATGAAATTTAGCACCTATCCCTTCAGCAAGTAGACTTCATTAATCAACTCACCAATGCAAATAAAGAAATCATGAATCTAAGATTAGAGAATGAAATATTGTAGAATGATCTAAACACTGAGATGAAAACCAATGAAAGAATGATGAAATTTCAAGTAGACATGAATCAATTGAATGAGAAAAGTCATTACAAAAAAAAAGGAAAAGTAGGAATTGGATATACAGAAGAAGGTAAATCATCCAAACAAGAAGCTCAAAATAATCAAAAACCTACTTGTAGTCACTTTGGTAAGATAGGTCATACATCAAATAAATATTGGAGTAATGGGAAAGAAAAATTCAATGAAAAATGCTACAATTGTAATCAGCATGGTCATAAAGAAAATGAATGCAAAGAAAAATGAAAATTTGAAGGAAAATATCACAAACGTAAGAAGCATGGAGACAAGTCATTAGAATGCAAAACTAAGATATTGAATCCAACATAATAGATTGTAAAAGCTATATTCAATTGGGACTACAACACTTGGTGCAGATGTCATTACTATGAAGAATTTGGACACATTGGAATGAATCATGAAAAACATCACATGAGGAAAAGACATACTACCAAAAGATGTTTCATTTGTATAGAGCTTCGTCATCTTGCCAAGAACTATATGAATACTAGAAGAATTGAAGATGAAAAGAAGGCAAAAGCTAATAACATCGAAAATAAAATGAGACAACAATGGGTTCCAAAATAATCTAAAAATTCTAGTCTAAGAAATGATGATCAAGTCACTTAAGAATTGGGTGACTCCACCAATTCCACTTGACTTCTCAAGACATTGAAGAAGGCATCTAATATTAGTTCTAGTTGATAGGATGAAAGATCCATATCAGCATTCAAGAGGCAAAGGGATCACCGAGTAAGAGATGGTAGTCACTACCAAGTTACTATCCTTATCGAGTTAAGTTAGGTTGCAAACTCTACTAAGAAAGGTCGGGAGTAACTAAGTTTTATATGGTTACCAAGAAACAAAACACTATCAAGTATTCAATGCAAGTATAGTGGATGACAATCTATCATTTGAGCAAACAATCATACCAGATATTTATGGTGAAATATGATAAAAAGGGTGAAATCAAAGTCATTTATCACCATGAATTTTTTAGAACTATTTGTGTAGAGTGATCTTCTAAGCAATCAAACAATTCGAGCAAATTGTTATTGAAATTTTTCATATTCTCTCAAACCCTATCGAGTGAAGATGGCATCTACCACTAGCAAGTATAAGAGAGGTTCAGACATGTTGGTTTGAAGTGTGGAATGGAAGGCACTAGATTTCAAGTTGACTCTTGCAGTTGTGGAAACTCTAGATCTGAGTGGTGCACAGTCGCAAATTCCTCCAAAGGTACTGTTAATTAATTATATTCATTTGCATTTCAAATGTTCTATTCAAGATATCAGAACATTGGAGATGGATTATTGTTTGAAGGAATTATGCATTGATGGTGTGTTGAAACTTGAGCATCAACATCTTGAGAAAAAAGGTTTAACTCACATTCCTCATATGCCACAGGATTTCCAAGTAAAATGGATAAGATTTATCCTTAGTCATGTGCACAATAGTCATCTATGGCTGGAACAACTAGTTTTGATAACCAAGAAGATGATACATAGGATCACCGGTCTTCCCATGTTGACAAAGGCAAAAACAACTAAAACCCTAGGTCGGGTTGAACTAGAGAAGAAAACCCTTGCCGAGTGGGATAGAAGGGGAATGAAGATAAGATATGTTACTGACATGGAATTGAAGTTTGGTATACAAGTCATTGCCCATAAAATCTACAGCTCAAGCAGGTTGAACAGTGTATCTTGTAAAGCAGTTGATTTAGCATATAAGGTGGTCAAGAATAACCTTTCTCTTGACCTTGCCAAGTTACTATTGAATCAGTTCAACAAGAACATGGAGAGCATAAAAAATCCCAAGAATAATCCATGTAAGTTTAATTCACTCTTGACTTGTTTATTTTTCTATGTTTAGAAGTTCTTCCCATCAAAAGGAATAGTAGTTTGGAGAAAAGATATACCCATTCTATATCAGATTAATGAGTATAATACTGAAATGGGACAACTACTTCGATGCATTTAAAGAGAAAATGAATAATAGATTCAAGATTCCAAAGAAGTTAGTTTAAGATTATAAAGATGATGTTTGTTTCATGGTTGATAGTGACAAAGTATACATTCAGGTAGTTAGGCCAAGAATAGCATGGGTAAAACCTCTTGGATATGAGGTGAACATTGATGAAACCAAAGACATAATTGAGGAATTGATAAATGAGCTTGTTGAACCTAAAGCTACTTATTTTGGCACCTGTGATGAGGAAAAGGCTAAGATAGAATTGGAAATCAAACTCCCTCGTGTAGTTAACAAGGGCAAGAAGAGGATTGCCAAACTAAAAACCAATTCCACTCTCTTGTTAACTAAAGGAAAAGGAGAGGATGAAGAAGCAGAAGATGAAGAAAATTCAGAGGAAGAAGAGCCACTCAAGAAGAAATGTAAAGTAATTATTACCAAGCTTGCCAAGACATCTACTATTATGTTCACTAGGAGATCATCTAGGAAGAAAGCGAATAAAGAAGGAGGAGACATAATCTTCAAGAGGTCTCCACCCACCTTTGAGGAAAGAATAAAAGAATTAGAATCAAGATATGATATTACAAAATTCAAGGCACTAAAATATGATACTAGGAATATAGAGGAATGGAAGCAAATAGAAGATATATTACTATCCAAGATGAATAAGTGGAAGTAGTCACCTAACCAGCAAGCTCAACATATACCTAATGCTTTGATGGAAAAGATTAAGCCAAGATGGGAGCATGCCATGCAAACTGCAAAAGATATATATGAGTAGACACTGAGGCAACTCATACCAAATTTTGATGACAAGGAGGTGAAGGAATCTTTGAAGAAAAATGAAGAAAAGTTAATTTTGAGATTCAACACTTGTCTTGTACTATTGAAAGATACAGAGCATGTTGTGAAGAATTCTATAAACACGTGGAATAATGTTTATTTTCTTCACAAGCCAAGTGATTTTGTAGTTAGTGTAAGTGATAAGGATGATGATGATCAAGAGAAAGATTAAGAGAAAGATATTGAAGAGGTGACTAATTTTGATAATGTGGATGATGAAGAGGAACAGGGGTAGGAAGCTACAAGGAAGATGCACAATATATTAGGAGACCAATCAGTAAAGATTGTTTTAGTAGTCATAGCCTCACTTCCTCATTTTCCTAGCAAAACATTGAAAACACCAAGCCTAGAGATAGCCTAAGTAAGAATAATTATGACTAGCACTGAAAGCATAACACTCGATCAATCTTTGTACCTATCCATCTCAGTATTTCATTGATAGAAGTGGCAAGCACTTCATCTACTAAGCAGCAAGAACTTCCCTCTACGTCAATTTTTGCTACATCTAGTATTTCTACTATAAGTATTTTAACAATGAGTTCAGTATGCACTTTTGCAGTGAGTCCTACCATATCTACAATTATTTCCATTTCTACCATGCAAGTAATAACTGCAAGGAAAATTGAGACCAAGCCTCAACCGAGCACAAAATTTTTGGGAAAAGGCAAAGAGAAGAAATAAGATATAGATCTTGATGAGGAGATTGTCATTCCTAAATGGGACATCTCAAATCTAAATCCTAATTAGATGCATGTTTTTGGTGAACTTCTTCAAAAGAAAGCCAAGTAGGCAATGCTTAGAGAGGAAAGAAACAAGGAATTTAAGATAATTGAGGATGCTAAGAATATTCTAGCAGAGGCTCTAAGGATAGTGATTGATTCTTCTCAACCAATTTTGTATCAGTTAGTAGAGGTGGTCCATAAATATAATAAAGACTTGGATGGATAGAAAAAATTGTTGTAGAAAGCTAAGAAAAATTTTGAGGATAAATTTTTAGAACTTATTGCTCAACAAATTGCTATTCATCAAGTAGTATTATCTACTATTTTAGGCTCTCTAGAGACCTCCTACATCAATGTATCTTTACTTTTTGGTAAAATTTGTGATACATCAATATTCACTAAGGAAATAAAAGATAAATTGTCAAGGATTCATGAGGATCTGAAGGCAAGTGCACAATAGTTGCAACTTGACCCAAGTTCAAGCTCTGCCCACTTCAACGGGATCAAATTTTTGACAAATAAGTAGGCAAAATTGCTAAGAGAAGAGGCAAGAATAAGATTAACACTGATAGATATTTAGAACATGATTCTCCCAAAAATGGATGCACTATAGAAGCACATTGCATATTCAAAAATGCCCATCCATGACAATAACTTCTCCATTGCAGACCATATGATAGAATTGCCAGCAGAAGTGCAGATTGCATTACACAAATGCAAGGTGTTGGAAGAGAATTGTGACAATAATTTGGCACTTATCTTGAAGTTACATTCAAATTTCTTATCACATTTTGGCATTATTGTATAAATATATTTTGTATAAATCTTTGGCATTAATATAAAAAAGGGGGAGAAGAATGGAGAAGATGTAAGGAGAAAGGGGGAGAAGATTGAAAGATTTTAGAGAAAATGTATATTGTACAAAGGGAAGAAGATGTATTTAAATGTATATATCAGATGTATAGTATACTATATATTATGTATGGGGGAGGATTACCATGTACAAAAATGCATCTCTTACAAAACCAATTTTGAAAAATCTAAAAAAAATAGTATACTCTACTGAGTTGGAGACATAAGGTGATAGATATAAAATGTTCTTGAACATTCTTGAATTCAGTTTTGACTGATAAGTGTTTTTTTCACTAATGCCAAAGGGGGAGATTTTTGACATTCCAATCATGTTTGTTATTAATGACATACACTTATTTAGATTGTGAGCACTATCAAGCATATTGTACAGTTAACAGTGTTAACCAAGTTTTACAGTTGCTACCAAGTCCTTTGGACAAATTTTAGTTTGCACTGAGTAGTTACTACTATAGTGATAATCAACAGTGTAAACTGAGCATCTCAGTGTATGTTGAGTTTACCAGTGGAAATCAAGTTGTGCAGTGCTTACCAAGTTCGTAGTTGATGTGATATGAGTCTAGTGTCAACCAAGCTATTTAGTGTTAACCAAGTGATTCAGATTATACTAAGCTCATAGTGATAGCATTAATTGAGCTATGCAGCACTTTGAATCAAGTGATTCAGTTTAGATGCCAAGTTTCACAGTACTTATTAAGTCGCCAATGCAAACTGAGTTTAAGACTACTTGGAACTGATCAGTATGGACTGAGCTTCTATGTCTAATGAGTGCATAATGATGTCGAGCATTGATAGTGGATGTCAAGTGTTAGAACCTTACCAAGGCAGTCTTTAGAACCTGAGTTTCTACACTTTGGCCGACTTTGTGATTTTTTTGTAAACTTGTATTGTGGCTAACTTTGTAATTTGTAAATTGGATTGGTATATATCTACTACATTGTGACATATCCAATATGATGATATGATGTAATGTAATAAGAAGAGAAGAAAGAAGAGTGAATTAAAAAGGCTACAAAAATATAAGGAGCAACAAAGATTTATCTATCACAGCAAGGTGATTTGTACACTTAGAGGAATCTCATTCAACAAACCAAGTTGTAGATCAAATATTAGCTACTACTTCATCTTAACAGGTGGATCAATCAAATCCTTTAACAAGGTAGACCTAACAATCTTGTGTAAATCTCTTTACCGAGTCCATACTTCATTGTATGTTTGTAAATCCTTTTTCAAGGTGGACCTAGTAGTCCTTATTGCTTCTAATAGGGTAGATCATCAAAAGTGATCATTGTAAGTCTTAATAGGCCAATTTTATACTGTTGTACTAAATCTTGTGGGTATCATCCCCACCCCAATTTTACTTTCTATTTGGAAGGTTTCTAGGTCATCACATTGTGTGTCAAAAGTATTATGTATGCTTTAATGTTTTTAGTTTCTCATGCATGCAATTAGATTAGAATACTCATGAAGGATTAATGGCTAATTAAAGATTAAATTTTATAAGTTACTAATTCACCCCTCTCTCAGTAACTTAGCCTATCATAATATTTCCAACACATTGGGTCATGAATATAAGTCACTAAAATGATATTTATAGCCCGATAAACAATTGGTGAATAATATGCCAAGTTGAATTTTAGATATAACATATATATATATATATATATATATATATATATATATATATATATATAAGAATGAGAAAACCCATAATTTCCAGGGAGAATTTTCCAATTAACTATACAAATCTAACATTAAGGATCCAAATTCTCTTGGTTAAGTAATATTTTCTTATCATGTGATGTAACATCCCTTCTTATATGTAATTTATTGTCTTAATTTAGGGATTCTCTTATGAAATATGTGTGAATTATTGATCACAACCTCTTCCTTTTTTTAGATTTCATGTCCATTATTAAAAAAATATCTTTATTGGGGGCTAAAATTATGTTATCATTATTCAAGAATCCATTCACCTATAAATAGGGAAGGTTTGAATTTTTGTTCTCATTCCCTATATTTTTCAATAAAGGATCCCTTTAAACTTGTATGATATCTCTCTACAATTGTCTCTTATTTTCCTCATAAAAGTTATGACCTCTTTTGGCTTGGATTGAGTATTTTTTAATGGATATATATTTTGTGTTGAAGATGTCTATCCTTGTTCTTCTTTTCCTTAATGTGTGAATATAATCCTAATTTTCCATATTTAATGTGGATGGGGTAGGGTCTTATAGGTCCTTATTATTGTGAATGTTTTGTTTATTATTATTTTAAACATTTCAAGTTGAGTATAGGATAATAATATAATTTTCTAGGGTTAGATGACTCTTTTTTCCATCATTTAGCAGATTACATTGGATACAATACTTTCCTTGGTTATCCTTGGGATTGGTAAAACTATCATAACACAACTTCTTCTTATCACATATGGGCTCTCCTCAGTAAAATATGAGTTGACTAGCATAACACATATTACTAGCCCATAAATCTCTTTATACCAAAATATCTTGTAGGATGGGTTGACTAGCATAATATAACTTGTTTTCAATTTTTCCTCCTCGATTTGGATGGATCACTTAGCATAAAAAAATTTCCTTCTATGATACCCTTTCTCTCTCTCCTTTTTGGTCTTTTTGACATGCTAGTTAGGTTATCATGGAGTCTTATCTCACCTTTGTCATGCACTCTTTCTTTTTCTATGTGACCACTTATTCTATTGTAATATAATTCCAATAATGACATTAGTGATTGATACATTTTTATTATTTAGCTCCTAACTATTTTAATTGAAGCTTTAGTATGCTTTGGTCTTAAGTTTTTTTAATACTTTTGTGTGTCGTTGTATGAGATTCTATGAGTTAAGATCCTTATTTTGGAGGTTTGTTCCCTTGAACTTAGTAGTGTCTTATCTCCTTGCCTTTCCCAATGGTCATATCTCTCTATTTCTTCTACTCTACCATGAGTATGCATGTAGATTCATACTCCCACTAAATTGGGGGCTAAATAAAGAATCATAAATTGTAAACACCTTGCTAAGGTGTACAATTCTATACTTATTTGGCACCTATTTTAGTGTGCTCTAATTCTTTCATGCATCATAGAAATTTGTTAAACATTTAATAGATATATAAATACATGTCCTCTCTTAAATATTTCATCTATTTAATTAATAAGAAATCTAAATTATGAGTCTTTTATTAATTAAATATCATCAAATATCAATGAGGGCCCTTAATTTTGGGTATGCCCCTTTAATTATTTGAATTTAAATACCCTATTAGCATGTGTAGCCTATTAAACATATTTTTTATTATTAAACCTTGACTTCATGCACATTCTTAAGATCCCAATAATCTTGGTGGACTCCCAACTTAAATTTGAGCCCAAAATTGCTAGTATAAAGTGAGTCAATGGGTACAAGGTGGACCAAACTCATCCTGTACATGGTAACTTGTGTCCAAATTTGGGTAGTATATTTATTTTTGGGTTTTATTGGGATCCTTAATATTATTCAACCTTGTTCAAGTTTTGGGCTCCAAATTAGCTAAGTGGTGTATAAAAGCAGTGCTAACTCCCTAATTTTAGTAGTCACAAGAAATTAAGATCCGATCATATCTTATTGATTCAAGTCCAAACATTAATTCTTTCAAAAAATCAAGCATGCATTCAAGGATCAATTAACCATATCAATAAACCAAGGTATTTCATCCTTCATTTGTGGAAAATATTTAACAAATCATTATGCACGTATGTCTTTTATGATTTCCTTTTAGGTATTTATATAGTCTTGTTATTGTATCAATACGTGTAAACCCAATTTATGACTTGTATTTGCATCATCAAGGTATACTAATTTTAATCTCTCTTATCAAGACTTTGATATTAAAAACACACTTCCTTTCTTTTCCATTTTTCTTTACTACATCCTATTTCCCATTTTCTATGAGCTAATGATAGGTGGCACAAGTATAATATAATTACAAAAAAGTCTATCAAAGATAATAAACTTAAGTTTCATCAATTTTGGTTAGTCTAAGGAGAGTCAAACTTTCCCTAGACCTCTAATTTTTTTTATAAATCTAGATTTACAACTCACGTCCATCTTCATGCTTAAAAACCTCAATTCTCTTTCCATCCTTGTATTATTGTCACTCCCATTTTTTCTAGTCATTTTTCAACTCCATAGTGAATGATTATTACACTCTCCTTTAACTTGAACCTTCTTTAGCCTTGTGGATCATATTCATTCCAATGTAAGTATGAAGATAGGACTAAGCTTCTTAGATTGTCCATATACACAAGTTAACTTTATTACTTCCCTTATAGATACTTTATTGAAGACATGAATGAGTTGTAAAAGGGATTTACACATGTTTTTATATATTTTGTTACATCATGGACATCTTAGGATCCAGATAAGATGAGTGCCACTTTATTAGTGGTTTTTAACATGTGGTTTTGTAACACCTTTTGATAGTTTCACATATTGTATCTCCTATAAATTAGGTGTGTGAGATAGAGGTCTAGTGTAAGAGTCCAATTGTATAGCTACCTCTAGATATTTGAATGGTGATAATCTTGTGCGAGTCCCTATTTGCAAGCACATTTTAATAATTTTTTAATTTTTCAATAATATATTTGACAAATTTTTTAGTGTGGGTTTTTTTTTCTAAATGGATTTTCCTCATGTAAATCATTTTGTTGTGTTATGCATGTTATTTCTGTTTATTTATTTAAATTTAATGTAACTCTTGTAAATATCTAAGAAAGTTTATACATAACCCCATTGTCAAGATTAGTGTACGAAGCTGATATACTTCCTTAATAGGATACCACTTGTTGATTTAAGATACAAAATATATTGTTATAAAATTTGATTTATATGACAAATTCATACTAATGTTAGCACTCATAAGTTATAACTTTTATCAAATTAAAATTTCCCCTTTAGTGGATTTTATCTCTCTTTCTACCATTCAAGAAAAAATAAATTACAATTTTGCATTTCTCTTTCAGGCTAGTGCTTAAGTTACATGCAACAATTCCTATTAATTTTATGATTCCATCTTTCCATTTTCCAAGTAAGATTGTTTTCTTATCTCAAGTTGTATTGTTTATTTTATTCATGTATAGTAAGACCATTTAAATTACATTTTTCTACTATTCCTTGATAAATGTATGTCTCTAAAAATTTGAAACCTTTACAAAGATAATTCATATGAAGTTTGAAGGTCCTACCATCTTTCTTGAAAAGGTACTTCTCTAGTTGATATTGTCATGGTGAATGTTAGGAGAGGTTTATATTATCAATTTAGATATTAAATCTTGACCTACCTTGATCCCCTTTACTCTAAGGGTCCCAAAATTTTATAAGAAGCATTTGGACATGATTCTATCCATATTATTATGAGACCACTCCATTTCAAAGGTACATCTATGTCTACTTTTAACTAACATTTAATAAATTGTTGATTTGTAAATCTTAAGAGTACAGTTTAGGCATGAATGTATAATATCTTGTAAATTATCTAACTACATATAGAAATTATTAATTAGTGTCATTCTACTTACTGATGTTGTGGGTAAATAAGTAGTTGGATAAAATGATGCTTAGTTTCACAATACGATGAAAAAATGTTGTAACTATAAGCCCAAGGCAACTCCATTTGACAAAGTGATGGCATGATATTGAACTTTTGATTTATTAGGCAAGTGATAATATGTGATATCATGTTAACTTAGGTTATGACCAAACCACACATTCCAATTGTACAAGTGTAAGTCTCTTTCCATTATGTACCTAATGTTACGATAGGTCAAAAGTACCAACATTGGTTAAAGGCCTCAAAATGTTTGATAAAACCTTCAAAACATGTGATAACAATAAAATACAACATGGATAGGCTATAAATTGACTCCAAGACTTTCAATTTCCTTATCTCATAAACTGATCATGAAACTAGGCACAAAATATACTAGCCCCCCAATAGACAAATTTGCACATAACATTTGAACCAAGATAGGTCTCTAGAAGAAAATTGGATTTTTAGATACCCATTTAAAAGATATTACACATTTAAAATTGTGGATGGGGTTTCTTTGAATATTGTTCTCTTAAAATTGACTATTAATTTTGTCTAAGGTATTAAAGTAAGCAACAAAATGTGTATTTTTACCATAACATTTTTCGTAAAACCAACTTAGAGGACCCAAGACCATTTTTTAATACATATTTGATATTTCTATAATATATAGCAAAATCTTGTGTAACAAGCAAAATTTTGAAATGCAAGAACAAAATCAAGTTTTTTTGCTTCCCAATAGTTACAATAAAATTGATCGGTATGACATATTTATAAAATTATCATACTTATTATTGGATACAACCACCTCTTAAACTTAAAATTAACAAAATGTCACTTGTTGCCAAATTTGTAACAAAATTAGTATTGACAACTATTTGTCAAATATGACTACTTTTCAAAAAAAAAATTATGAGCCAAAAAA
Source organism: Cupressus sempervirens (assembly GCA_028749045.1). Taxonomy (NCBI): domain Eukaryota; kingdom Viridiplantae; phylum Streptophyta; class Pinopsida; order Cupressales; family Cupressaceae; genus Cupressus; species Cupressus sempervirens. The sequence continues at coordinate 675,899,599 of CM053792.1, read as the reverse complement.
ATGATCTCCCATGACCTTAACTACTAAAATTAGGTTCAAATAGGTCCAAAAAACCTTAATACATGATAACATACCACTTTGAGCATATTGACAACTTTTTGCTCCTTAATGACAATATTGACAATTTCTTAACAACTTTGCACCATGAACCTAACAAGGGTTTTACATTACATTGGATGACTAAATATATTTTTAAATGGTCCATAATATCTTATTTTACATGAAACAAAATGGAAATTGAATATTTACCTCATGGAGGCATACATGGCATTAGGTGCTTCTATACCAATTCAATAGCTTTAGAAAAATAATAGCTCATATATCGTTTACATGTGTTATCATGCCTTAACGAACTAACTATATAATTAAAAAATAAAAAATAAAAACCTACCCCTTTAGATTCATCTTTTCTTACTCTTTCATTACCTATATCATGTAAGAATGAATAATCTATGGATATGAACTATAATGATAGGATTTTTAAAATGATCCCCTTTTCTCCCACTCTCTTTACTATACCATTATAATAAAATGAAGTATTTGGAAGAATGCATTGAAAATAACACTTTTGACCTCTTATTATCATTCTTGTATTGTAAATTGATGATATTTTTCTCCTTCAAAACCTCCCACCAATCATCAAAACCATTTGCTAATAACTAAAAATTATCATTATTGTTGATAAAACCAATAAAATATAATCAAATTTTAAAATGACAATTTAAAAAAAAGGGTCCAAGCTTACAAATAGTTAAACATGGACTTTACCTATCACATATACTAGAACATAAAACACAATGTCAATAATGAATCATTAGCTACTAGAAAACTTATAAGGACCTTCAACATATTGAAAACACAAACTAACTAGGATTTCCATATTGAGAAATGAAAAAAAAAAAATCATTACATTCTTAACACCTTAATCATTAAAGTAACTATATAAGGATATATCTTGTCACATCTCTCTAAAACTTGGAAAAGAATTAAAAAAAATTAAAACATGACTTATAATTTTAAAAGGAAATGTGGTACTTAGGGTATCAGGTAACTAAAATGTTTTGTTAGCACATAAGTTATCCACTTAGTTTTCCTCTTTGAAAATATTTCCCAACCCTCTATATTCAATTATTTTGGGAAATATAGGTCATATTCCTACCTCTTTCTGGTTTTTAATTTTATAAAAAATATTGTATCTTTGTAACATGTTTATTTAAGGAAAAAGAATAATTATTGTTGGCATCTACATGTATAGTTTGATCCCAAGTAAACAACATGGCCAAATTGCTTCATTTATGAGTTGGTATTGAGAGGTATACCATTGGCTCATGTGTATAGGGGGTTATATTAATAGAAAGAAATTCCATAAAAAAAATTGGCATTAAACTCATATTGACAAGACAGTATAAGTTAACCCGATGAAATACAAATGAGTTGTAAGCATCAACATGAGTTATCCCAATGAGAATTCAAAAGAAAAAATATAAACCAATGAGTGGATTTGAAATCATTAAATTTACAATAACCTTGTGTAAGTATAATCCAATCTAAAAAGTTATTCAAAAAAGTTGAATGATTAACAAAGACCTTGATTGACATAACATATAGTGATAGTTTCATCGGTGTAGTAATAACAAGTGGTAAAGGGATGCTGACATCTTGCTAATGGTTGATCAGGCCATTGGTAAGGCTTACACTTAAAGAGCTTTGTAAACAATATGATGTATCAAAGTAAGTCTCACCAAGGAAAGTCATCAACATTACTTATGAGTTGGGGGTAAGTGTTTTAGTATTTATCTGACATGCGATAAAGAAAATGGTGTAATCTATAGTGATTAAAGGGACAAATTCTATTATATTTGGTATCAAAAATATATGTTGATGAAGAAAAGTATGGACATTGGTCAAGGTTATACTAATAAGCATACTAGGATAACATTACACTATGGGGAAACTTTTTCCAAGTCACACTAATACTCGATGAGATAATCAATAAAGCCTACACTGATTGAGGAATCATAAAGCTATTGAAAAAGAAATAAAATGGTCTCATTGATAGTAAATATACATAGTAATACTTGAATTCATTGGGAATGTATATATTGATATGTTACACTAGTATATTGAGAAAAGTCTTATCGATGAAATCCATCAGTATAGTTATTTTAATTCTAATAGAGATGTATCAATCTCCCATGACTTTGTCTAGCTAACCCATATCGATGAAGGGAAAGAAAAAATACTTAGGAGTAGTGAAGAGGGATTTTTTTATGGCACATAAGTATAACATATTTCAAAGAGAACTATACCTATCCACAATTATTCTCATATCAATTTCAATTTTCAAAATTGAAGCCAAAAGATACAATTAAATGCTCAACATCAGGTAGATTAATGAGGTTACACAAGGAATATTAATGATTTGTTTCCTCTCTAATTGTTAAAATTAATGCATTCAAGATGTATTCTAAAGTGAAAAAAGTAAGAGAAAATATTTTTGCAAAGAAAGGAAGAATTGCAAGCTACCAAAGTTAGTGAGTGAATTTTGATTGTAAGTATGGAGGCATCTAGTGTTTAAAATAGGAAGAGACCAAATAAGAGTAGAGAATAAAAGGAAGAGAAAAAATCAAGGAGAAGGTCCCAAACAAAAAATTGAACCAAGAAATGATCGATCAAATGCAATCCCCTAGCCCTAAATCATGAAGGTCAAAATAATATTTATCTAAGAGAGACCATTTAGAAGACAAGTATAGATTTGTTGGGGGTATATTGGCCAAACTTAATTGGTATGAATTATTTTCATTCCATTACTAAAGGGAGATAAACTAGTTCTACTCTTCCACTTATGGATGATGAATATTGGAAATCTCACTTGTTGGAAATATAGGAGTAATTGAGAGGGGGGGTGAATCAGTTACCACTAAAATATATCTTAGATCCCTTAGATGTCAACAATAAAATTTAGACTGAAAAAATTGATTATTGTTGTTATTTGGTAAACACATAGAAAATGTTGTAACTCAATAAATGTAGAGTGTGAATTACTTTTGGAAAATCTTAAAACATTAACAGTAATTAACTTGCAAGCATAAGAGAGATAACATGAACACATGAGACACCAGGATTTAACGCGGAAACCCAATTTGGAAAAAACCACCAATGTAACTAGTTATTGTTTTCCACTCTTCTAAAGTGAGCCCTATTAGGAGCCAACCCTATTAAGGGTTACAAAACACACTGTTAGGTGTGACCTTTTTAGAGGATTTAATCACCCTGATAGGAGTAGCCTTGCAAGAGGTTTTAAAATAATTCAATGGAATTTCCACCTTGTTAGAGGACTTACAATTGGCTATTAAACCAACTCTGTTGAGAGATTTTAGTTCACTGCTACAATGGTTAGAGAGTAACAATGAAATGACCTAATTGTGATACAACTAAATTGTTGAATCCAGATCTCTTTTCTACTTAAACTTGATCCTTCCTGATCAAATTTTACTTTTCTGCTCCACAAGGATACCTGCTTGTCCTTCAAGTTCACTCCCTTTCTTTTCTTTTCAATTCAATCAACACACTTGCACACACACTAGAAATCTCAACTTGATGTTTTATTTATACATTCTAGATTGTCAAGTCAACCCAAGTTGAAATTACAATAACCAATATTCATCATCATAGTCGGCTAGAATCAATACATAAATTAATTAAGCTTCATATGTCAAAATAAGAAAAATACTTCGCAAGCTCACTCTACTCAGTAGAAACTAACTTTGGAATGATTCTTTGTGTTAACTAATAGAAGCTCAGTTAACACTACAAACTTGCAAAAATTCTTTGGCAATTGAGTGAACTCAACGAATACTTACTCTGTCCATCTTTCCCTTTGTTAACTAAGTAAGCTTGGTTAACACTTTTTTCTACCTCAATTCCTTTGATGCTTGACTGAGCTCAATAGACACTATCATTTGTTCAGAGTAAACCTATGAATGCTCTGTAGACAAGGAAAACTATCTTCATTGACCAAGTGAGCTCAGAAAGCATTGTTTGTCAATTGATATGACATTTATATAACATCAAAGACAACATAAAATTAATCAGTTGTATCCAAAAATCTCCCTTTTTGGAATTGATGGAAACACAACATGTCATAGCACAATGAAATTTTGAGAACAAGACTCCTTTTGACAGAAAATTTCTCCCTCTTTGATTTTACACAAGAACTTCTTCTTTATGCTTCTTTTCAAACTTCTTCCTCTACAAAATTTTAGAAAGATAAAGATATGGCAGTAAACTTCTGCCTCTTTGACAACACATACCAAAGACAACATATGCCAAATGTGTATCAATGTACCTTGAGTACTGATTCATATGCAATATTCTCTTGATTATGTTGCATCAACTAATTGATCTTTAGTTTGGTTCTGTTTGATGAATCACTAAACTTTATTAATGAGCTTTAGATAGGGGAATGACCCCTAACTTACCTCTTAGATACAAGAATGCATCCTTAGGTAATGGCTTGGTGAATATGTCCACAATTTGTTCTTTTGTGTGGACATATTCCAATCTGATTTCTTTGTCCTACACCAGTTCTCTGACAAATTGATATTTTATAGCAATGTGCTTTGTTTTGGAATGCATCACTAGGTTCTTTGATTTGTTAATTGTGTTGGTGTTATCACAATACATGACGACTGGCTCTTTGATTTCAACCTTCATTCCTTCTACTAATTATTTGAACCAAACAATGTTAGAATAATTTACTATTGCTGCTACATACTCTACTTCTCTTGTGGATTGAGATGTGCAGTTTTGTTTCTTGCTTGTCCAAGATACCAACCTTTTACCAATAAAGAAAGCTCCATCACTGGTACTTTTTCTATCATCAATATTTCCTACCCAATCAACATTAGTGAATACCATTAGGTCTAGGTTTCCTCCAAATTTGTACCATAAGCCATAGTCTTCAGTACCTTTTAGATATCTAAAGATTCTTTTGATTGCCATGATATGATTTTCTCTAGGTTTACCTAAGAATCTTGCCACTATCCCAACTACTAAGGCAATATCAGACCTTGTGTGAACTACACATTGTAGCTTTCCAATCATTGATCTATATAAGGTCTAATCTTCTTCTTTGGAGTCATCATCTTTAGTAAGCTTGAGTCTAGTACACATGGGGGTATCAATTGGTTTTGAATCTTCCATACCAAACTTCTTGAGTATCTCTTTTATATACTTGGATTGGGTGTTATAGATACCATTTCTATTCTATTGTATCTGTAATCCAACAAAGAATTTTATTTCACCAAACATGGACATCTCAAACTCTTTGTTCATTTGTTTTGAAAATTCTTTGCATAGGTAATCATTTCCTATAAATAGAGTATCATCCACAAATATCTCTGCCAATACAATTTTGTTATCTGGTCCTTCCTTGATGTATAGACTATTGTTATCATTTGTTCTCTAAAAACCAATCTATATCAAGTAGTGATGTAGCTTTTCATACTAGGCTCTAGGAGCTTGTTTGAGACCATATAGTGCTTTATGTAATTTGTAGACCATATCCCTTTTGTCAGGATCAACAAAACCTTATGGTTATTAAATGTAGACTTCTTCATCAAGAATTCCATTTAGGAATGCACATTTAACATCCATTTGATATAATTTGAATCCTCTATGAGTTGCATATGCAAGTAGGGTCCTAACACCTTCTAATCTTGCAATAGGAGAAAAAGTCTCACCATAATCAATTCTTTCTTCTTGAGAATACCCTTTACACACTAATCTAACTTTGTTTCTTGATACTTGTCCATCTTCATTCAGCTTATTTCTGAGTAACTATTTTTCTCCAATCACATTTTTATCTTTAGACCTAAGAACAAGAGTCCAAGTTTTGTTCTTTTCTATCTATTCTATTTCTTCGTTCATTGCTTCAATCCAACTTTCATTTTATATAGCATCCTTAACACTTCTAGGTTCAAAATTAGCAAGTACACATGTACCTTTTAATTTTCTTCTTGTCATAGTACCTTCTAATTTATGTCCACTAATCTAATCAGGTGCATGATGCCTTCTGACATAATTGGCCAATACAGGTTCTTTGCCTTTTGAATGAATTGTACTGTCTTCATCTTAAATTTCAACTTTAGGCTCGAGTCATTCAAACTTCATAGGTATTGACTCAATAGCTTCAAAATGTGACTCAGGTCCCTGTGACTCAATCTATACTTCTTTCAACTTGGTAGCTGTGGAAGACTTGGGAGGTGAAGTCTCGTTATTGTTAGATGTGCCTAGCAATGTATCAAGTTTGAAATAAATAAATCTTTTATAATCTCCTAGTTCCCTTTTGCTTTCTTCTTCAGTCTTTTCTGCAAACTCATCAATTCTCACATGTGCACTTTGTATGATTTTATGAGTAGACAAATTCAAACATTTATATGTCTTCCTTCTATACGAATATCCTAAGAATATACTTTCATCACCTTTTACATCAAGTTTTCCTTTTCTAGACTCTTTCAAGATATAACATTTACTACCAAATACTTTCAGGTAACTTACATTGGGTTTGTAGCCATACCATAATTCATAGGGATTTTTATGTGAGTCTTTCTTCAATTTTACTTAGTCCAAAGTATGACATATAGTGTTGATGGCTTCCTTCTAGTATTTGATAGCAACATTCTTTTCAATCATTAGAGTCCTTGCACAATCCATGATGGATATGTTTCTTCTTTTAGCTATTCCATTCTGCTCAGGGGTACCAGGGGTTGATACTTGCCTTTTGATTCTTCTTTCAATGCAAAAATTATTGAATTCATTGGAGATGAATTCACCACCTTTGTCTTATCTTAAGCATTTCAATGTTTTTCCTATTTCTTTTTCTACTATTTCTAGATACCATTTGAATTTTTCAAATGCTTCTGACTTTTCTCTAAGATACATAACAGTCATCATTTTGGAATAGTCATCAACAAAAAGAATAAAGAATTTTTCTCCACTATAACTTTCTATTCCAATGGGTCTACATAAGTCAGTATGCAAAATTTCTAAGACATCTTCAAATTGATAGTTTTTTCTCTTAAAACTAGTCTTTCCCATTTTGTTAATTTGACAATTTTTGCATAAAACAACATCTAGTTTCTTCAAACTAGGGATACCTCTTACTTTTCCGAATTTTCTTATCTTGACCATATTATCAAAGTTTACATGACATAGTCTTCTATGCCATAACCAACTTTCTTCCATTTGAGCAATAAAACATGAGCAATCACCAAGATCAAGATAAAATAGGTTATCTCTTGTTTGTTTGCCTAATCCAATCAAATTCCCTTTGTCATCCAGTAATCTTACCTTGCCATGTATGAATTCTACCTTGAATCCAATGTTGATTAGTTGTGCCACACTTAGTAGGTTATGTTTCAGTCTTTCAACCCAATAGGCATTGTCACATAAAAAGTTCATTGGTTAATGATATGCGACCTTTCCCTTTTATGCAACAAGCTTCATTGTTTCCAAACCTTACACTACCTCCATCATAGTGTTCAAAGTGTTCAAATTTTTTTTTGTCTCCAGTCATATGATGTGAAAATCCACTATCTATGATCCATGTGTCATTTTTACCAACATTAGAGATAATTGCCATCTTATCTTCTTCTTCATCGGATTCATCTTTTACAACAATGTATACTATTTCATCTTTACTGTTATCAGAATCTTTAGCCATAAAAAAAGTCTTCTTACCTTTGTCTTTGAAGGATTTTTGACTTTTGGATTCCTTCTTGCCTTTGTACTTGTGGCTCATCTTCTCATATTTTCTTTCTCTATTTGGGCACCTGGCAGCAATATGACCAATTTCTTCACATGAAAAATAGATTAAAGGAACCTTACCTTTATACTTTCCTCTACCTCTAGAATATTTCTTTGCAATTAAAGCTTCAACAACTTCATGATCACTATTAGAACTTTCCTATGTTTCCTCTTCACTTATTGACTGAATGTCCTTTATTTTCTTCCCTTTCTCTTTGAGTGAAAGGTTAGTTTCAAATGGAGACTCAATATTTTTGGAAACTGGAACATAATTGTCAAAGTTGTCTAGCTCAAAAGCTATCAATCTTCCTACTAAGGCATTCAAACTTAACTTGTGATTTGGATCACATCTCTTTTCTTGAATAGCAGATACTCTAATTGCATAGATAAGAAGCAATGTTCTAAGAACTTTACTTGTAACAGTTTCTTACTTGATTTCTCCTCTAGAGGCTTTGATTGCACTAACACTAGCTTTGATTCTTTCCACATATTTGGCAACATTTTCATCTTCTCTCATTCTTATTTGATCAAACTATCCTCTAAGGCTTTCTACTTTGGCTCTCCTTACATTGTCATCACCACCATAGATGTCCTTTATCTTGTTCCACATATCAAAAGTAGTTTTATAGTTTTTGATCTCATCAAATTCATCATAGCTGAGAAAAGATGCAATATCAATCATCATGATGTTATTTTTCTTTTTCTCAGTAAGATCTCCAATAGATAATGTACTATTAGGAGTTTTGTATTCTTCATCAAGGTATTTTCATCTTGAATAACTAATGGTAGCCAGATGAAGTCTCATGAGTCCGTACCATGCTGAAAAGTTGTCTCTGTTTAGCTTTGGAATCTCTCTCTTGTAAGACATCCTAATCTTTAGTTTAAGTCCTTGAAACCTTTCCTGCAAGCACCAAATACTCTAATAAAAATTATTGGAAATATAGAAGGAGTAAATGAGAGGTGGGGTGAATCAATTACCACTAAAATATATCCTAGATCCCTTAGATGTCAACAATAAAATTTAGACTAAGAAAACTAATTACTATTGTTACTCAGTAAACACAAAAAAATGTTGTAACTCGGTAAATGCAGAGTGTGAATTACTTTTGGAAGATCTTAAAGCATTAATAGTAATTAACTTGCAAGCATAAGAGAGATGACATGAACACATGGGACACTAGGATTTAACATAGAAACCCAATTTGGGAAAAACCACCAATGTAACTAGTTACTATTTTTCACTCTTCTAAAGTGGGCCCCATTAGGAGCCAACCTTGTTAAAGGTTACAAAACACACTATTAGGTGTGACCTTATTAGAGGATTTAATCGCCCTACTAGGAGTGGCCTTGCAAGAGGTCTTATAAACATTTGATGGAATTGCCACCTTGTTAGAGGATTTACAACTGGCTATTAAACCAACTCTATTAAGAGATTTTAGATCATTGCTATGATGGTTAGAGAGTAACAATGAAATGACCTAATTGTGATGCAACTAAATTGTTGAATCTAGATCTCTATTCTACTTAAACTTGATCCTTCCTGATTGATTATTACTTTTCTACTCCACAAAATACCTTCTTGTCCTTCAAGTTTGCTCCCTTTCTTTTCTTTTCAATTCAATCAACGCACTTGCACACATACTAGAAAACTCAACTTGATGTTTTATTTATACCTTCCAGATTGTCAAGTTGGCCCAAATTCAAATTACAATAACCAATATTCATCATCATAGTCAACTAGAATCAATACATAAAGTAATTAAGCTTCATATGCCAAAATAAGAAAAATACTTTGCAAGCCAACCCTGCTCGGTAGAAACTAACTTTGGAACAATTCTCTTTGTTAACCAACAGAAGCTTGGTTAACACTGCTAACTTGTAGAAATCCTTTGGCAATCGAGTGAACTTGGTGAATTCTAACTCTGCCCATCTTTCCCTTCATTAACCAAGTGAGATCGGTTAACACTCTTTTCTACCTCAATTCCTTCAATGCCTAAGTGAGCTTCGTAGACACTATCATTTCTTCAGAGTAAACCTATGAACTCTCTGTAGATAAGGAAAACTATATTCATTGACTAAGTGAGCTTGGTAAGCATTGTCTATCAATTGATATGACATTTGTGTAACATCAAAGACAACACACAATTAATCAATTGTATCCAACACTCATTATGTCCAATGTGTTTGTAAACATCTAGCTGATGGAAATATTATCAAGGAATTCTAATTCAAAAAGAAGATGTTCTCTAGGTGCTTAAGGTATTGCTTTCATTTATTTCTCTTTGGAAACATTAAATGGTATTTAACCTAGATAAATCTATAGTATGCCATTATCTTTTTAAATAATTGGAAGAGCGATACAATAGGATGGACACTACATAAAGAGGATGGAAACTAGTAATTAACAAGGACAAAAAAGATGTACAATTATCCCTCTCATGGAGGAGGATGGACTACCATTTAATATGTTCTTATTTAGGCCATATTTAGAATAAACCTATTTATCATGTAGGTAGGTTAGGGATGTAGAAGTGTCAAATCTCATGAGTACAATTATAATTCTATACCTGAAGATCCTTGGAAACAAGGATAAATAAAGGAAAATGTGTGTGTGTGTGTGTGTGTGTGTGCATGTGTGTGCGCACACACACATGTGCGCGCGCGTGTGTAAATATATATTAAGATAAGCATGGATACATGCAACTACAAACATAAGATTACAAATATCACAATGAGAGACAAAATACCAAATGACAAAATATCCCCAAGCATTTATCACTTACAATGCATTCATTTTAAAACCCAAAGCACAAATTATTAAATGTTTGAAACATACAAATTCATTCCAATTAACATGATGGTAATTTAAAATACAACTCCTCAAATGACTCAATATCTAATTTTTCAATATCTCAGAAGATGTGGGATCTAAAAGAGTATCCAAAACCTCAAATTGAATTTTTAGAAAGAAATAATAGACACTCATTTTTTTTAGTGCAACAAAATAGCTCTAGGATCATGCAAGATAGGGAGATTTTTGCACAAGCTTTCCCCACAAGCTAGGAAATTTCACTTTAAAAGCTCACACTAGACAACAAGGTCTCATGTAAGACTTGTTGGACATAAGAATGAATGATGGACATTGGATTAATAGTTTTTCAATGATGGAAAAATTACTAAGTTATAGTTAGTATCAGAGTAAATGAGAAATCATGATTAGAAAAGGTATAGAAGGAATTATTAGAGAAGGTCAAGTGGAAAGTTTATCAAATAAATTATAAAGGAATTTAGAAAGTTCATCCAATCCTATGATCTATGCTCAAGATTAAGGTTAGGGCTATTGATCACAATGATTCAAGTGAGTGAAAAAGAAAGAAAGAAGAGAAAATGAAGAGCAAAGAAAAGAGAGAGATTGCAAATACAAAAATTTAATTGATTAAAATGGAAGGAACAAGATTATCTAAAAAGATTAAGGAGAAGCAAAATATAGGTCAAGCTATCTTCTCTATTACCTAACAAATTTTTGCAAGATTTACAAAGTCTCTTACAAGACTATTGAGTTTTTTTGTGAACTCTTGTTAAAGCCTCTAACCAGGTGAATGCCTAAACAAGAAGGATAAAATCTCTTAATAGAGTACTCATAATAGGATAATGATATAATTAAAAATATATTAGTCACTTTTCATAGAGTGGGTTTCTTAGAAAGAAACACCAATGTATACCTAATCAACAAACCTTTTTTACTACAATAAAAAAGTTGTGGGTTCCATCCCCATTGTAGTTTTTCCTCTAAATAAGTGTTTTCTATGATAAAAAAATTATTGTGTTATGTAAAACAAAATCATCAATTTTTATATAATTTTGTACATATGGATTGATTATGTTTAAATGGTTGAACTGTTGGGTAGATCTAGATTTTCATAATGAGATTGTTACAGATTATCAGCTAAAAGTAAACATTTCTAGTTGTTGTCTAAGTATTGATTCACCCCTACCCCCCTCTTGATAATTAACCTTTCCTACATGGAATTAACAATTGATATCAGAGATGATTCTCTTGGAATAAGTTTAGTAACTTGAGAGTAGATCTAGAAAATGGAAAGGTACAAAAAGGAAAGACAACTTGAAGAAGCCCTAAATGAAGCCACAACTCAAAATGATGAATTAAAGAAGAAACTAAAAGTCTCATTTTCCAAAAAAAAGGAACTATAAAAAAGGTTATAGACAAGTCTTGAATATTTAAAAGAACTTTCACATTATAGTACAAGTTCAAAAGAAATTGATACTATAGTAGCTGATCTATTAGATAGACACACTATTCTTGAAGAAAACTTACAACAAGAAAAGAAATAACTTGAAAGTAAAGACATAAGGATTATTCAACTAATAGAAAAAATGAGGGCTATTGAAGATGAAAAAGGAAGACTAGAAACTGACAAGAAAATACTAGAAAAGGGAATTAAATACAAAGATAACTATTGAAAAGAAGATTGTTGAAGTAAATAAGATTTATGAAACCTATCATGGAACAATCATTATTTTGTCACTAACGTCGAACCTACTACTTGTTGGTAATACAATTGCTTACTTTGGTTTGAATGCTATCATTTGATTGATTGATGAAGAGGATTTGAAAAGAATGGATAACAAGATAATTTAGAGAAAGGTAGAGTTATATGGTGTATACAAGGAGCACTTGTTGATCTTAGATTAGTTTTGACAAGTGTCTATACACGTAAGTCATTTACTTAGTTCATGTCGAACACATAGCACATGTTGATCACAACATGTATAAGTTAGAGCATGTTGAGTCAACATTGAGTGTCAAGACACTCATGTTCTGAGTCACTCAAGTGTCAAGCAGTCAGTATGTGCCGAGTGATTTAGGAGCCAAGAAAAAAGTGCATGTTGAGTCATTTAGATGCTGAGTGATAGTATTGAAATCAGTATGTACCAAGCATCAAGGACATTAGATGCTTAGTAACATAGTTTTTTAGTAGTTGTTTATATTGCCAAAAACTACTATGTAAACCATTTTTTAGCCAACTTGTAGATTGAATTACAATATTTTGGTGATAAGGATGAATCTTAAGTTGGAATCCCTATGCATTACATGCATCCAATTGGGTAAAAGAAAAATTGAAGTGGCAATATGGGCGAATTAGAGCCATTGATTCATACCTAACTATAAGTCACCTAGGTCTTCTTAAGGAAGAAAAACCCTAAACTTTCTATGAGTGTGAAAGGGAATGAATAAATAAGAAAGGAGAGGTTTGCATGCACAAATTAGGACATCCATGGTGAACAAGGTATTATGATCAAAATTTTTTTACAAAATTAGTTAAAGGAGAATAAAGGAGTGAAATAGTGAACAATAGAGAGACATCTAATCAATAAGGATCAAGTACACAATAGGATAGAGGTGATCTATCATCAAGCATGAGAGTGTTAATCCCAGGATTATTGTTCAGACATTCTAAAAAGGTGAATCAATTAAATCCCTTAACAAATTAGTCCTAACAAGCTATATTGAAATCCTCTAACAAGGTGCTTACTTAATTGTAAGTTGAAGTCCTTTAACAAGGCACACTTTTAATAGGGTGTTGAAATCCTTTAACAAGGTAAGACCTAACAATCTTTGTAAGCCTTTAATAGGGTAGACCTTTCACAGGGTAGATCATGGTTCATAATCAAACATTGTAACCTTCATTAGACACACTTTATTATCATAGTAGTGAAGATTTTTGGGTGCCATCCCCACCCTAGTTTTTCCTTCTCATTGGAGGGTTTCTAGGTAATCATATCTTGTTTCATATGTACATGTTTTACATGGTATTTCAATTTACTTATTGAATATGTGAGATAGATGTGTGGTGAATATTTTATGGGTCAATGTTTGAAGCACTAATTCAATCCCCCCCCAGAAGTTTACCTTTCCTATTGTAATTCCAACAATTGGTATTAGAGCCAAGTTCTCTAAAAGAGAATCTTTGCAGCTTTGTGGAAAGATCTTGGAAATGGAAGTCTACAAGTTGGGAAAATCATTGAGAATGAGGGAATTGAAATACAACTCATTCTACATCAATTAAATGAAGCAAGAGATTATCTAAAGAAATCATAGAAGAGAAGGAAGGAAATCACCATTGAGGAGAAGGAAACACAATACAAAGAGATGGACTCTACTAGCTATTTGCAAATGGAGACTCCAATAAATTTGATGCAGCAATTGTAGATCTAATGGAAAAGAACATAAACCAAGTTTAAGAAATTAGAAATCTCAAGATAGAACAAGAATCACATGCCATATTACTATGTGAGGTGATGAAACAAAAAAAGAAAGCAATGGAAGAAAAAGCCATGATTGAAGATGACAAAAGAGTTTTGACTAGAAAATTGGAAGAGAGATCATTAGAGGTAATCAGGATTGCTAACATGTACTTAGAAACTTTGGGTCAACTAATGAATTCCAACCATGAACTAAATGCCAAGGACATTGAGATAACAACACTAAAGTTGCAAAATGAATAGTTGAGCAATGACCTAAAAAGAGAAAAGGAGTTTACTAAAAGTTTCAATAAACCTAGTAAAGCCATCAAATACTTTGAACAATTGATGAAATCCCCTAGATCTAAAAATGATACATCTAGACTAGGATACACAAGTACTGAAGAAGAAGAATCATCCCAAAGTGCTAATGAAAGGAGTAACAAAGTTAGGAATTCCAAACCTACTTGTCATAATTGTGGTAAGAAAGGACATACTGCTAATGTATGTAGGAGAAAGATTGTAAATTAGAATGTTAAGTAGAAGATCATGGGTTACTACCATAAGTGCAACAAACAAGGTCATCAAGCACATGAATGTAGAACCATGACCATGCATATTCAAAGGTTTGAAGGATATTGTTACAACTATCAGAAGTATGGACATAGAGCTTTTGAGTGTAGATCCAACCCAATATGGTCATCAAATAAGAAAACAAAGGTAAAGAAAAATTACAACTTTTATAATTGAGACTATAATACAAGGTATAGTTGTCACTACTATCAAGAGTATGGACATATTTTTGAGAACTATATTAGAACACACTTTAGGAGTGACTACAAAAGGTGGTTGAGTCAAACCACATATTTTAGCTATTCAAAGACTGGTCACATCAGTCAATATTGTCCAACAAGGTTAAAGGCACCAATTTATGAGTTCAATAAAGGCAAAGGTAAGGAAGATATTGAAAATTTTAGAAATGAAATGAAAAATACATGGAAGAAAAAGGAGGATTGCGGCACATCAAGTGGAGAAGGGATCACTATACCCAATGGGTCAGATGATCACACCTCATCAAACTAAGCAATCAAGAGGTATGTGGGACTAATATTTAAAATTTATACCATACATTAGTTCCAAATGATTTTTTTCTAAAAAGATTACATAAGCATGAATAAAGATGCAAGGTGTTATTAGGACTCAAAGAAAAATCTATAATTTTTGTCAGTCTTTCATGTTACTGCAAAGCATGAAAAGTTTCCTATGGTTGCCAAGTGAAATTCTAGTGGATGCTAAGCTAACAAATTGAATAGATTATGTCAAACTCATAATGGTTTCTAAATGAATGGAAAGACAAGTGGATGCTGAGTGAACCAAAAATTAGTTGATGTCAAGCTTACAATTGTGTAAGCACTTACCATTAATTGCATTATTTTAAAGGGGTATTTGATAAATTTATGCTCATTTAACATCATTCAAATTTGAGAGAGATAGAAAAAAGAGCTAAAAGCAATCTAAAAATTTCATCCAAAGCATTTGTAGGAGATTTGAGTTGTTGTTCAACTTCATTTCATTAGGATTTACAAGGTATTTATCATGTGTTGAGCTACATTGTTTCAAATTTTGTAAACCCTAGATTTATAAAATGGCATCTAGCTCCTTGAAATAAAAAGGTATTGAGGGAAAAGAGGTTTTAAATTTTCATTGGGTTAGCAATGAGATAAAACAACTAATTTTCAACGCCATTCTAGACATAGCATACAAACAAGATCCCTTCGATGCATTATCTATAATACCACTGCAAGTTTTAATGATTCAAGATGTTAGAAAGTGTTATAATTGAAAGATTGGTAGTATTGGTGACATGGAAATTAGAGAAGCATATGGAAAAATATGTTAAAATGGTTTATTGAGGGAAGAATTCAAGATTTTAGAAAAGAAAGGGTTAAATCTTGGCCTAGATTTCCCTAACATTTTCAAAACTGAGTGGATCAAGATTGTTTTGAGTAGAATTCATGATAGCTCAGTGTGACTAGATAATGGACCAATCAAAATCACAAAGAGGATAATTCATAGTGTAATAGGGTATCCAACCCTACAACAGCCAAAGACTATGAGGAGTGAGTCTAGAGAAGTTATTGAAAAGAACATAGGGTCTGTGTGGAACAAGAGAGGAATGACCATAGACACCATCACAAATCCTCTAATATCTTTTACAATAAGGGTAATTACACATAATTTTTATCAATCAATTAGATTGACCAGTGTACCCTACATTGTAGTGGATATGGGCTACAAGATTGTGAAGAAGTATCATACATATGATATTGTCGAGCTGTAGCTACAATAATTAATTGAAAACTTAGGAGCAATAAATAAAATAAAGAGTGCATAGTGTAAATCAAGATCTATTTTGGTATGTATCTTCTTTTATATACTAAACACATTTCCTACATTTGGTATTGTTTCATGGAAGATAAATAGGTATGTTGCAATTCAAATAGGAGAGTTCATTGACTAGTTAGGTGAAAAATTTTAGTCATTAATGACTAGTTATTTTGAGGATTTCAAACAATTCATGAAGAAGAGATTAAGGATTCCAGTGTTATTAGTCAAAAAACATTATGATGATGTTTGTTTCCTAGTTGATGTTGATCACACATTTTTTCACGCAACAATTTCTAGAGTAATATGGCTAAGGCCATTAGGTTATGAGATTAATATTGATGAGGAATTTGTAGAAATCACAACATTAATTGTAGAAGAAGTGGATAAAGATGCCAAAGCTTTTGGTAACTATGAGTTGGAAAAATCAAAGATTACTATGGATTTGAAGACTTTCTTTATCATTAGAAAGAAAGATAAACTGGTAAAGAAACTGAAAGAGAAATTTGGTGAAGGTGTCGAGGAGGAAGAAGAAGAGGAAGAGGATAAAGAGGAAGAAGACACTTAGATTCAAGCACCACTTCCATTGACACAAGGATAAGGTAAGGATCAGTAAGAGGAAGAAATAGAGACTGTAGAAGGTGTCAAGGAAGAAGGATCCAAGGAAGCACCTATTCCTACTAATTAAAATAAGAGAAAGGCCAAGGAACAAGTAGAGACAAGACCTGAGAAGGTTGCTAAACCTAGCCAGCCCAAACCTATAGCACATACCAAAGGGGCTAGTACATGTGTTATTACACAAGAGGCTAAAGAGAAAGCTAAGCCTATAGAGCAAGAAGGTGGAGCACATAAAAGACCCAGAAGAAAATATGTTGCTTAGGTTGAATCTAACAAGGAAAGAACTAAGTCTGATGACAACAACCAATTCCAAGTGGTGAGTCATAATCCATTTTCAGATTTGGATAACTTATGTGAGAATGTTAGAAATAATTTTGACTTATCAGGTTTCTCTCACATTGATTTTGAAAATCTTGGAAAAATTGAGAAGAATCAAGTGGAGGAGGTAATATATGCCATGATGGCTACTTTTAAGAAGGCTCCTCTAGATATTTCCAACTCCATACCTAAAAGCCTATATGAAAGAGTTGAGCAAAAATGACACTATTTTTTAGATACAAAGAGGTAAATCAGGGAGACATCCCTCACCCTGCTAGAACTCAACAAGGCACAAATATCTAAAACCATAAAGAAATATGTTGTTATATTTGTTCCTAAATAGAGTATATTCAACATATTACAAAACAACATAGAGGATGTTGTAAAGAAGGCCACATAGATGTGGAAAATCATATATGGGCTAGCCACAGTCAAAGCAGGCAAACAAGAACCTATTGAGGTCAATGATGATGAAGATGATGACAATGAAGAAGGCATAATTGAGGGAGGCACTAATATGAATATAGATGACTAGGTAATAACTGAGGAAGAGTAGCAATAAGAATAGAGTGTACAAGATACACAAATGTTGAGTGTTAACCCTCTATAGGTAATAAGTGTAAATATTAAAACTATTATAGTAAAGGATGTTTTTTATTCGACTACAAAGAACATCAATCCCCTAATAGAGGAAGACTTGAAAAAGATACTTGATCAATCTTCACTATAGGCCAAATTATGTGACAACCTTGTATTAGTGAGTGTAGATGAAATTCATAAATAAGTGGCTATAACTACAAGAGAGGAGGTAAAAACACAAGAACTACCTACAATCACCCCTCAAGTCACTAGTGTACAACCTTCACAACTCTTGGTTGCAAATCAGAGGAGGGAGACAATAGAATGCACTATCAATGCACACATAGTTGGCATTCCAATCTCAAAAAATGTATCAAAAGTTGCAATAAAAAAGGTTGAGACAATTGGAGAGGAAAAAATGGACACACAAGTCACTAATGAGACACAAAGTCAAATAGTTTAGGTAGATTCACCTGTACCTCCAACACAACAACAAGGTGCAATTCAAATAAATAAGGAAAAAAAGGACAAACCTAAATAGTATTTTGACACCCAAGCCAAAAAAGCTAGCATTAATTCAAGCACTGGTAACTTTACTAGAATCTGGCACTCCTTCTTGTTAAACTCTTTAGAGGCTGAGCACAGATGCAACACCTTTGCAATTTGTCATGCCCAAAATATCAGGCCAAAAACACACCAATTTTTTTATTTATTTTTAATTAGTAACCCACTTTTCTAATACATGCTACACTTCATTAAGGTAGAGAGTTGACATTTCAACATACTGTACGGGTTCGAAACACTCGAGTTAAGGTGCTACTAAAAAACTTTACTCAGGTTAACCAGTTTGGTTGACTCACCTTAACTAAGTGATAACATCATGTTTTGAGTGTATTTAAGTTTCTTTAGTTCTTTGGTAGGGTTTTGAATTAAACTTGTTTAGATTTGAGTTAGGTTAAGCCCATGCAATCCATGTTTTGACAACTTGAAAATTCACCTTTACAAGGTAAATTCGGGTTCCAACCCTAATTGTTAAATAGTTCAACCTTACTGGACCTCCTAGAATTTTAAATCATTAGGTTCTTTCATTTTTATAGGTCACAATAGTTTATTGTGCCAAATTTTATTAGTTCTAGTAGTTAGTACATTCTCCTAGGTAGACTAGTTACAACTTTTCAGAAGTTCATTATATACCTTACTACTAAGTTCTCATTATTTAAAATAACTAATTATAGTAGTTCCAAAAATATTATATAGTTTTATTAAATTATCCATGATGTTCATTTCATCCCTCAATCATATCCCTTGCCTCGATCAAGAAATCAAACTATGTTTCCTTCAACCTTGTAACCTTAGCACTTCGAGTTTATTAAACCCATAATTAAACCCCAAATATTATTATGAAATTGCTACAAAATAATTTCCTTAATAAGATAAAACTATATTTTCAATAATACTCTTATAAGGGAGTAAAAATCTTAATTATATCATTAGCTTCTTGACTGTAAATTCTTGATCCTTATAATTAATATCTAAAGCCAACATTTACTAAAGTAACTTTATACTTTAAAAAATTAAGAGAATTATAATACAAAAATTTTGTTATATAGAACATCAACTACTATACATGATTAATACCAACTAACATACCATAATGCTAATACTAAAAGTTAAAACAAACCCATACTTAAATAAAGTATTAACTAACTAAACTAATTCTAGCTTTACTTTATTAACCTTACTAACTCAAAGCCAAATATAATATTAACACTAACACATACTAATAAAATACCTTAACACAAACTTTTAAAAAAAACTATCTATTAATCTAATACTAATCATTAACAACTTTTGTTAACATCTAACTCTAATTACTAATATTATCTAATAAATAAAAATTGAAACTAACTAAACCTACATTTTCTAACAAGTAATGATTATCTAACATTAATACCTACATGCTACTTTACTAATAGTGATGATTATAGAATTAGCCTGGTGGAAAGGAGGATTCTCAACTTGGAAAATTACAACCACAATCTGTGAAGCCAGATGATCTCTCTGCTCAACTCGATAAATGACAATACCATGTCTTTAATTGGTTTTCTTAAAGATATAGGAATGCTAGGGATGAGGAAGGAAAAGATAGGGGAAAAGCTAGATCTAATGATGAAACTACCACAAGTATCACTTACACTTGTCTGGACTGGGAAGTACACAGGACTCATCAGCGAGAGGCTGAGGAGAACCAGATGGCCTACAAGGCTACCCAGGTCATGCAGGAGATGGAAAGAAAGAACGAGGATTAGCTCTTTTTTGTCCTTTTGTTTCTAGTTGTTCTTATTTTGTCTGGCTTTTTCCTATTTCATTTTTCAAAAAATAGTGTAGCCTTTCCTATGGCTTTTGTTGTTTGGCTGGGCGTAGTTCTTATTATCAGCCTTTAGACTTATTTTTTTTTGGCTAGGCTTTTAACACTTATTATCAACCTTGTTTATGTTTTAACTCTTGGGTTTCAGGGTCCCTATAAAACCTATTTATCTAATCAAAAACATATCCCTAAACTCTAACTAATACTAATCTTACTTTCATAACACCTAAACCCTTTATCCCCAACTAACCTAACCCTTAAACTCTATTAACTACTCTAAGCCCACCTATCACTTGGCAAATGGGCCAACCACTTGCTTGGGTGTTCCCCAAGGAGTCCTCATGCTGACCTATGCATAGTTCGTTGCCTAAGACATGATGTTATTACTTGCACCAAGGTACATGTTATTTGGGAGGAATTTTGGTTTTAAAACTTTGCACAATTTTAATGGGTCTTGCCCTTCACATCACCCTCTTACCCAAGTGATGTATTTCCCCAAGTCAACCTGACATTAAAAACCATGGGGATTGATGTGTTGTTACTTTTGTCAGCCCTTTTTGATCCTCAACATGGGTATTGGGAGAAAGATTATTAGGATGCTTTGCTAAACCATTAATACTATGCTTGACTTGCTTCTCAAACTTATGCCCAAATTTGGAAAGGAGGAGAGTGACATCATCCTTGGAAAAAAAAAAAAAAAGGTTCCTTTGCTTTGGTTTGAACATGGAGGAATTATGAGGGAAAGTTTATTTGGTAAGGGGGGGGAGATAAGGTATATGCAAAATAGGTTATTTAATAATGTTTTTAAACTTATATAGGTGACTTACTAATCCAAGGTAATTTCACATGGCCACATAATTCTTTATTGACTGTTATAGACTTTTAGAATTTAAGAGCTTTTCCCATACAAAATACAGCATCCTATAGGTGGATGTTTTGAGAATCTTGTTTTCTCTTTATTTTTATTTTTTTCCTTTAGAAGTATATGTATTTTTATTTTTATTTTCCTTGAGATGACCCCTTTTTTTTAAGGTGTATTTATTTTCTCTAAGTTGGGTCATATTTTGAAATACTAAAAAATTAATAATATTACCTAGGAGCTATAACTCCTAATGCTCTATACGGCTTACAAAATGAATAATGTATCCATTGAATCCATTAATTAATTAAGGTAAGACACTAAGAAATTTTATCATATCTAATGTAGCTTAATCCAAGGACCAAATTCTTGATTTAATTTGCACTTGTTCTCATATTGGAAATTCACACAAAATATACTTAAGATCAATCATTCCATTCTTTTATCATTTTATCTAATCAACACTAATCAAATGAATATGACTTCAAACCGTAAGAATGCCACAAAAAGGGTAAAACATCACTGTATTCACTTTCTGATAAACACGTGCATATAAACTGAATTTGCGAGAAATATAATATGAAAGGAACATACTCCATTTTTATTTTTATTTTCATCATCTGATTCAAGGACTCCCTCAAGAATGAACCAGGGAATAAAACCTGAGATCGTAGTCATTTCCATAATAAGTTTAACAATCACATTTTTACAATAGGATCATTATACCAAGGAGAAATCTCCCAACATTTGAATTTAAATAACAATCTTGAATTCTCGTCTTGGCTCCTCAATAAGGAAACCATTATGAAGTCTGCAACACATCATGGTGATAATGGAGAGAATGAAAACTAACTAGGTAACAACTAAACGTAACATCAAGAAAAAATCAAACATTCACTCCCATCTCAGTTTGCACAATAGGTTCGACATTGAACTAGACTAGGGAGAAGGTGGAATTTTCCAATAGGAGATGTCAGACACAACACCATAACAGGTCCTCTTTCAAGGCTATAACCTCAAGAACTTTCATTCTTCTATATCTTAATTTCCAAAACTCATACACATGGTTTGTGTTGACGAGTAGAGGCCCATAACACCCTACCCTCTCTCCCTCTTCTCATCCTAAGAAGAGACTCTACACTGTCGGAGTCCAACTAAAGACCTCTTCCCATACATGACCACTTCTGCCCTATCTGAGGGTGAGTAATGCCAATACAACCCATACAATCCCTTCAAAAAACAAAAGAAAACCATTTAAGAAGATTCATTTCAATCTCTCTCAAACATATTCAACAAGCACATGAACATACATATGCAACAAAATGACTTAAACATGAAGATAACATGAACCAAAAGAGTTTGAAGGGTTCCTACCTTCAAAATCAAGTTATGGCAATTAAACAATTTGAGATGAGCATTCCCTTCCTTCTTTTGGTCCTTCAATCCTAAATTGCACTCTAAAACTAGAGGTTGGGTGAACACTCAAACCCTCTCAAAATTGCCTCTAAATAAGATCCTAAACTCAACCATCTTCAAAATGTAATAACTCCTTCACTTGCCTAAAATTTTTAGAGTCTTCTAACTCAACTAGACATAAGGCTAACCTCAAGGTGGAGTTAAAGTTATCCAACTCATGATGGAAACATTTAATTTTCGCAATCAAGAAAAAATGGAGTTTTTGGGTGACCATAAAAGTCAACAAAAGGGGCTAGGAGGGTGGAAAATGCTCCCAACCCATACCCATACTCCTTAGGTACTTAGATTTCATGATTTTTGGCCTTAAGGAATAATTAGGGACTTATCAAAAACTTGGAAATTTTAGGACTTTCTAACAGCCTTCAAAAAATGCATATTACTCACTATTCTTGATTACTAACTGATTAGCAAAAAGGCCACTAACTTAGTCCAACTTAGATCTTTAGGTTACTCAGTTAACCCTAACTATCATGTTGGAATGCATATACAATTCACGAGAGTCAAGTGACATTGAAAAATCACTGTTACAAAACATTAACACTTAATGCTTACAGAATGATACATTCATTCAATTCATGATACAAATAATCTACAAACAGTGGGGTTTACATCTTTTATTAGACTCAACCCTAGTTTCCACAAATGGTACATAGAGTTCAATTTTATTTCTTCATTAGATGTTCTAGCTAAAATATCCTGCACACTCATTGCACCCATCAGTAGCTCAAGAAAATCACATGCATATATATATATATATATATATATATATATATATATATATATATATATACAACTTATTTGGATAGTCGCATAAATCAAAACATAAATATTTTATTTAAATAACCCTTTCTAATTTCAGCACACACATTTAGTCATCAATAATTACAAAATCAATATAACATAACATTATTCATTAATTCAGATTAAAATACTAGAATAATCATCATTAGGCATGAATATAATTAAACATCATAAACATTGTCAATAGGGAATATTAAATTATTTGAAAGCATAAAACATAATCATCGGGGTACCAAAATCAATACCCTTATCATTAGGTGAAAATGCCTCGTATCATTGTTAGTGAAATTTGAGTGTTTAAACAGTCAAAATAATGTAGTAGTTCTTAAATCACTGAGTATTAAAACATGGATGTATCAACTAATCTCAATTTCATTAGGACATTCACAACATAAAACATTACTTCATATCCATTCTAATCTCCTACAATAGATTTAACAGAGAAATTCATATTTAATAAGTCCATGCAAGGAGGGACCTTACACAATTCTTAGTGCTTAGTCCAAGTTCATCCAAGGAAGAAGAGGTAATAACCTATGGAGATATTATCCTAGATGAAGAAATTATATTGCCCAAGTTTGATCTTGCAACAATAATAATTAAGTAGATGGGTATACTTCAAAAAGACCTAGCAAGAAAGAAACATCAAAAACTACTCAAAAGGGAGCATAGGCAAAAGAAAGTTTTTCTTGATATCAAAGACATCTTCGATGCATTTAGTCTGCCTACTCTAGATGAAAAAAATGCCACTTATTGAACAATTGACTAACATAGTGGAAAAATTAAGTGATACAAAACTTGATACTAATGCAAAATTATTAGAATGGTCTAAGAAGAAGTTTCAACATAAAGTGAATGTGAAGATATCCATTGATATAGAACTTACACAAGTTGCATTGGAAACTAAGATAGAAAGTGTGAAGAAGGTACTAGAGAATATTTTCTCTTTATACACCAAACTATGTAATCCTACACTCTTTACACAAGAAATAAGGAATCATATCCTGAGCTTGGAAAGTCAAATGCAGTCTTCCAGAGCTAAATTGCCCATGACTCTAGCTCAAAGTGAGAAACACTTCAGGACCTTATTGCAAACCCAAAGTCAGTTAACAACACTATCTGTAGATGAAGCCAACATAAGGGCTAAATTGATAAGCATCAAGACTACATTCACTCCTCATATGGGGATTCTACACAAGGAATTAAGCTATGCAAAAAATATTATGAAGAAAGACCCCAATCTTTCTACATCAGATGGCCTAGTACACCTTGCTATCAAGCTGGCCATCCAAATCAAGTCTTTGGAGGTAGCTTGTGACAATTGGGATGCCACTCTTAAGATTATTTTTGAGGTAAATAAATCTTTTTTGGGCAAACACACTATTACTGTATAACCCATTGGTGTCAATGTCAAAAAGCGGGAGTAAGAGTGATGGGGGAGGCAAGTATGCAAGTATGAGGGAGAAAGAATGAGAAAAAGAGTATCAATAGTTGAAGGAAATCTACTCAATAGGAGAGATTTTTTTATATACCAAATAGAAAAAAATAGATCAGACAACTCAGTAAGAGTTATAAGATTTTTGAGGTATAATTTGTTGCAAAAATTTTATATGTTGAAATTTTGTACAGAAGCCAACTAGTTATGTTATGTTATGCTCATAAGAATAAAATTATTAATACATGACCAAGTATTTTTTACACTCATGTCAAAGAGGGATATTGTTGATCTCAAATTGGTTTTGACAAGTGAGTGTCTATACACTTAAGTCATTTACTTAGTTCATGTCGAACACGTAGCATACGTCGAGCACATGTATAAGTTAGAGCATGCTAAGTCAATAGTGAGTGTTGAGTCACTCAAATTTTGACCAATAAATATGTGTCAAGTGATTTGGGAGCTACGAAAATACTACATGCTGATTCATTCAAATGTTGAGTGATAGTATTGAAATTAGTATGTGTCGAGCATCAGGGACTTCAAATGCCAAGTAACATAATTTTTTCATAGTTGTTTGTATTGGGACAAACTACTATGTAAACCATTTTTTAGCTGACTTGAAAATTGAATTACGATATTTTGATGATAAGGAAAAATCTTAAGTTTGAATCCATATGCATTACATGCATCTAATCAAGAAAAAGGAAGGTTTTAGAGGCAATATGGGTGAATCACAGTCATTGATTCATACCTAACCCTAAGTCACCTAGGTCTTCTTAAGGATGATAAACACTAAACTTTATATGAGTGTAAAAAGGAATAAATGAATGATCAAGGAGAGTTTTGCATGTGCAAACTAGGAAATTCATGGTGAACAAGGTATTAAGATCTAAATTGGTGAATAGTAGAGAGGCATCTGATCAAGAAGGATCAAGTACATAGTAGGATAGAACTAATCTATCATCAAGCATAAGAATGCTAATCATAGGATCATTTTTGAGACATTCTAATAGGTGAATTAGTTAAATCTCTTAATAGAGTAGTCCTAAAAAGCTATATTGAAATCCTCTAACAAGATGCTTACTTAATTGTGAGTTTAAGTCCTTTAACAAGACACACATTTAGCAGGGTGTTGAAATCATTTAACAAGATAAGACCTAACAGTATTTGTAAGCCTTTAACAAGGAAGACCTTTTACAGGGTAGATCATGGTTCATGATCAAACATCTTAACCTTCATTGGATACACTTTATTACTGCAATAGTGAAGATTTGTGGGTGTCATCTCCACCCTAGTTTTACCTTCTCATTGGAGGTTTTCTGGGTAACCATATCTTGTGTCATATATGTGAAAGCTTACTTGTTTGCATGCTTTAGATGTACATTCTTTAAATGGTATTTCAGTTTACTTATTGAATATGTGATATGGATGTGTGTTGAATATTTTATGGGCCATTTAAAGCATTGATTCAACACCCCCCCCCCAGAAGTTTACCTTTCCTATTGTAATTCCAACAACACTAAGACCAAGAAAGACTTTGATGATACAATGTATTTTTTATCTACTTAAGGCTACAATGAAAGGATACTTGAGTAAAGACTAGAAGAAGCCTAAGGAAAGAAATGTGCTTGCCAAGCCTAACCAAGAAAATATTGGAAGCACAAAAAGTGAGTGTAGGCCAAGAAGAATGCTAGTTGAAGCTGAGTGAAGTAAGTTCAATATGTACACTAGAAGAAGCCTACAAAAAGAAATGTGTCTACCAAGCCTAACCAAGAAAATAGTAGAAGTCAAGCAAGTCATTCCAGGCCAAGAAGAAATTTAGTTGAAACTGAGTGAAGTAAGTTCAGTATGTTCCGACCAAAAATAAATCTTAGTATCTATCGAGCGTCAAAAGAATGTAGTAGCGACTGAGTGAAACGTAGTCTATACCAAGAAACCCAATGTTTGCCAAGCATCAAAAGGTAGTGTTTTCCAACAAAATGACATGTTATTATCAAGTGATAGTAAAATGAGTTTGATCAAAGATTTGATGAATCTTAGCCAACAAAGTTGATTTCTTGAATTATGTGAAGCATGTTGAAGATAAGTTTGATGAGTTGGTAGCAAAAAATTCAAGATAAATCATTTTGAGATGAATTAAAAGAGGATTGTAAGAGAAGATTCTAGAAGGAACAAAATGGAAAGTGGGAAGATTCAATGAATCTGACCTAACCCTAAAATGGATGATTATGATTAAGTGGAAAAGATATAAATTATCTATATAAGGAGATAATAGGCAAGAAGAAATTTTTCAAGTGCACAAACTTGAGATAGATAAGAAGTCTAGGGTGTTGCTTCATATGGTGGTCGAATGAAAGAGTCTGTAGTTGGAATACTAGGCAAGAAGGCTTAAGGGTAAAAGTAAAAACTTGTGTCACCTTTCAGGATGACTTATTACAATGGCTCAATTTGAATTTTTCTATCTAAAATCATTTTGTTTCAAACATATGATCTGGATAATTTTATTCTAGCTAAGTTATATATATTCTCACACTTTTCCAATTGGAAATATCATTTTTTTGGTGGTAATTGGAAATATCTATTAAATGCATGTTTTATAATAATTTGTATCAAATTACTAAAGAAATAAAATAATTTCAGAAAACTCACATTTCAATAACTCTTACTCTTTTTAATGATATATTTTTAATAACATATAAGTACCATTTTATATAGCTCAAAGTTAATAATATTCTCATATAGAGTTTAGATGTTTCACTTAGATATAGTATATTGTAATTAAAATATACTACAAGTACCTATTTTAACACTTGACAATATGTTGATTTTAAGAAAGAAAAAATAATAAAAAATTTAAAGTAATATGACGTTCTAGAGAAGAGAGTCCTCTTCTAAAATGCATAATTTTTCTTTTGGTGATTTTTTTTGAAAAATGTCGTGGGAGATGAAAACTATTGAAATTAGGAGAGTTGAAATTTGAATTGTTATAAAAGAGAAAATATAGGTCAAAAAAAAAAATTTATTTTTGATTGATTTAGCTATATATGTCATCTATAAGATAATCTAAGATCAAAGGGGAAAATGTTTATTTTCATATAGTTTTGTGGTGGGAACTAGACCCCTCATTTTCAACATTTTTCAACGACTAAAAAATCATCCTTAAAAATTAGGAAAATATATCAATTCTTTTTCCAAATTATCATTAAAAATAATAATAATAAAATTTGTCCATTTCTACACATTTCATTAGTTTACTTTATTTTTAAATTCTAAATAATAATAATAGTTTTAATGTCATTAAAGGTGAATAGTTAAACATTTGTTAACTTTTTCCTTTATAAAAGGGTGACATAGGTTTGTGCTTTTACCCTTAAGGAGTTGAAGGCTTGAAGGGTGAACAAGTTATTAGAGATGAATAGTATGAATTCCAACTAGAATGGAGGACTAAATATGAGATCTATAATCTGCAAGTGAGTTGTTTTATTATCAGATCAACTCATGTTGTTACTTTCTAATAACTGTATCAGTCTAAAAAAATCCTTTCAATTAAGGTTGACCTAATAGTCATAAGTAAATCTTTTAATAAGGTGACATTATAATGGAATATTTTTAAGTCCTCTAACAAGGCTCACTCTTAATAGTGTGATTGAAATCCTTTCATCAAAGTCACATTTAATAGTGTGCATTGTAACCTTTAACAGGGTTGGCTCCTTAAAGGTTCACTTCAAAAGAGTGAAAAATAGTAGCATGTTACTGGTGGTTTTTTCCAAATTGGGTTTCCACATTAAATTATTGTGTCAAAATGTGTAATTGATTCTATGGTATTTCATGTTTATATTTCTACAAAGTTATTTTGACCTAGGACAACAATATGCAAAAGTTTAATATATTGAATGATCAATGCATGCATAAGTATAAGTTGAAGTACTGAAAAGTTTTATATTTACATTTGGACTTTGGATACTAATTCACCTCCCCACCTCTTAGTTATTATAATCATTTCAATAATTGGTATCAGAGCACCAAATACTTGTGATGAAAAAAAAAATTGAAGGTAGTTCAAGCTAAAGATCAAGATGTATAGAAAGGAGGTGCCCAAGTTGAACAAGGAAAACTTTCCTACATGGAAAATTATAATGAAGCTACATCTAGGAGGACTTGGATATTATACATAGTCAACTACCACCACTGAACAGGTTGATGTAGTTGGAGCCCCAACTTCTGAATGATTGAAACACAAGAAGGAATACAATCAGAAAATGTTGGAGATTGCATCTACCCTAAGCTATTCAGAGCTTGATGACATCAAATTATGTGATTCTTCTAAGATGTGGGATGTCATATAGAAAATATATGGAGGATACAAGAATGTGATAGGAGCCAAAGATGAAAGTCTTAGAGGAAAATTTGATGATATTTAAATGTAAGAAGGAGAGACTATAGTTCAATACTATGGGAGAATCAAAGATGTTGGTGATGCAATTTGAGGATCTAATAGATAGATTGAAGATGAGATTATGATCAGCAAA
The DNA here is from genome assembly GCA_028749045.1 of Cupressus sempervirens. NCBI lineage: Eukaryota > Viridiplantae > Streptophyta > Pinopsida > Cupressales > Cupressaceae > Cupressus > Cupressus sempervirens. Next base: position 675,870,155 of record CM053792.1, on the reverse strand, counting down.
GTATTAAGAACCATGTTTCCTATCTATGCTATTAGAGTCTCTTCTATACAAGAATTTAGGTGTACTCCTAGTAGTATTCTGACCCTTGAATTATTAGTTGGTAGACTCGCTACTTTTGAACTTTCAAACTTTGGTAATTTCAAATTTGAGAATGTTGAATATTTTTTCAAAGCTAAGTTGACACTAAAAGAACCAAAAGATAAGAAAAAGAAAAAGGTCAAACATGTTGCTAGTGATAGTGATACAAATGATGAATATCTAAAAGAACTGGAAGCACTATTGGCTAGGAAATTTCACTAAGGAAAAGGAAAATACAAAGATAAGTTTCCCATCATATGTTTTAATTATAATGAGGTTGGTCATATTGCAACAAGATGTCTTGAAAATTCAAACAAGAAGAATGAAGAAAAATTTAGAGGTAGAAAAGATAAGAGTAACAAAGGCTATAAGGACAAGGGAAAGAAGGCTTGTTACATTGCTGAAGACGAATCCAATGATGAATTTGTTTGTATTGCTATGAAAGATGATTTTGATGAAGATGAGGCAACTACATTGATATCTTATGTGAACAAAAGTAACAGATGGATCATTAATAGTGGATGTTCACATCACATGACTGGAGACAAAAGTAAGTTCATTACCCTTGAGTATTACAATGGAAATAGTGTTAGATTTGGTAATGATGCACCCTATCTGATAAAAGCAAAAGGATCAATTAGTTCATAGAAAAAATCATGTGTGACAATTCATACTATGTGGAAAGGCTTAACTATAATCTTTTGAGTGTGTCACAATTGAACATTTTAGGATACAAAGTTAAATTTGATAATAGGAAGGCTAAGATCTATGACACTGATGGAAAATTAATTTGAAGTGGAGATTAGACTAGAGGTAATCTATTTTATCTTGACATGAATGATGCTACTTATCTTGATGTACAATTTGATGATGTGTGGCTATGGCACAAAAGGTTATGTCATATAAATTTTGACAATTGGTTAGTATCACTAAAATGAAAAGAGTCAGAGGTTTGCCAAAATTGAACAAACCTGATAATGTGATTTACAAACAATGTCTATTAAGAAAGATGACAAAGTGTAGTTTTAAAAGTAAGACTCATACTTCAAAATAAATTATGGAATTATTTCATACTAATTTATGTGGACCAATTAATGTGCAAAGCTACAAAGGTGACAAGTACATTATCCTATTTTTTGATGATTACTCTAGAATAATGACAGTAATATTTTTAAGAGAAAAATATGATGCTTTTAAAATGTTTAAGTTGTATCTAGCAACAGTTGAAAAGGAAATTGGTAAAAGCTTGAAATGCCTGAGATTTGGTAGAGATAAAGAGTTTACATCAAATGAGTTCAAAATTTCTGCAATTACAAAGGAGTCAAAAGACAAACTTTTGCACCTAGGACACCTCCACAAAATGGGATTACTGAAAGGAGGAACATATATGTAATGGATTGTGATAGAACATTGATAATGGAGAAGAATCTTGCTATGTAATACCAGAGAGAAGTTGTTAGTATAATTTTTTATACCTTGGACCAAGTACAAGTCAATAAAGGTAGAAATTCCACACCTTTTCAATTAAGGTATGGATACTCACCCAATGTCAAATATTTTAAGGTATTTGAAAGCAAGTGTTACATTCTTAAGGACAAAAAAAATGGTAAAATTGATGCAAAAGTGAAGAAGGTATATTCCTAGGTTATTCCACAAGAAGAAAAGCTTATAAGTGTTTAAATTATAATGCTAACAAGGTTGTGAAAAGTGCAAATGAAAAGTTTTATGAATATACAAAAGTACATGAAGATGAACCAAAGAAGGAACCTAAAAATTACATAACCTTTATATACAACTATCAAGACATGTCTAACAATGCTGAAAATTTTGCAAACAAAGTTGCTAATCAACAAGAATCAGTGATTGTCGAGTCACATACAATGGATGTTGAGTTTTATTCAGGAGCCAAGTTGCATTTAGGGGTAGAGTCACAATCAAAAGTTGAGGTACATTCTGATATTGAGATTAGTTTCCATGAAAGGAATGTCAAGTTACCTAATAGAGAAGTGCATAGTGAATCTAAAATTGAACTTCATGAAAGACCCATTGTAGAAAGGAGAACAGAGCCAAGGTTGTCAAAGTATATCAGAAGACATCACCCTACTAAAAAAATCATTAGAGATAAATAAGTTAGACCAATGATAATGAATAGGTTGAGAAATGGCACATGTTTGTTTAGCATGCATAAGCCTAAATCAGTGAAGGATTCATTAGGAAATGAAGACTGGAATCAAGCCATGAAATAAGAAATTGGGCAGATTGAGAAGAACAAAACCTAAAATATTTGTTGATGATATCATATTTGGAGAAAAAAATGCATTGTGTAAGACATTTACAAATGAAATGATGAAAGATTTTGAGATGTCTATGTTTGGAGAAATAAAGTTCTTTGTTGAATTGCAAGTATATCAGATGAAATTTTGGTATTTACATCACTTAGTCCAAGTATGTAAAGGAAATATTGAAAACATTTGGTATGGAGGATTCAAAACTAGTTAGTACTCCTACGGTGACAGGACACAAACTATCCAAAACTGATGATTCTACTAAAGTAAATCAAACATTGTACAAGTCTATGTTTGGAAAATTGTAATATGTTGTTCACAACAAACTTGATATTGCACTAGCTATTGAGATTGTTGCAAGGTTTTCTACAAATCCTAAGGAGAATCACTTAATGGTTGTTAAAAGGATTATGAGATACTTGAAAGGTATAGAAGACTATGGTCAATACTACAAGAAAAATGATAAATTTGAATTAAGAGCATATACATATGTTGATTGGGATGGAAACATTGATGATAGAAAAAGTACAAGTGGAGGAGCATTTTTCTTAGGAAAGACTCTCATGGACTAGCAAGAACCATAATTGTATTTCATAGCCTACTGCTGAAGTTAAATATGTGGTTGCCATAGTGAACTGCACAAATGTGGTATGGATTAAATAGTTACTTAAAGGAATGAAGGAAGAAATCACTAAACCTATGGTACTTTATTATGACAATAAAAGTGCTATAAACATACCTAAAAACTCTATAATTCATATAAAGACAAAGCACATTGCAATCAAGTATCACTACTTGAGAGAGTTGGTTCAAGATAAAGAAGTGAGAATGAAATATGTGAATATTAAAGAATAGATAGTTGATATATTCACAAAGGCTTTACCCAAGGATGCACATGAATATATTAGAGGTAAGCTAGGGGTGATGCCCCTATCCAAAGCTACTTAAGAATTAAGAGTAGTTCCCTACATCAACTGAGTTGAATGACATATTTTACAGCTTGATGCAATGGATCTTACTTTAAGAGATTCCTAAAGTAAAGAAGGAGTTGAAATTAGAAGATTCAAAAATATTCACTACTGTAGTTGTAAAGTGTGTTATGTGTTGATTTACATTATGCTTTAGATGTGATGCATGGTTACTTATTTTAGTTTACATGTTAAGTTATGAGATGGATGAATTGTGAATTATTTTTATGGTAGAATTTTTAAGTGTTGATTGACCCACCTCCCTAGAACTTACTTTCCTATTGTTATGGGGTGTGAATTAGATATCTAAGGTTCAAATGTACAAATAAAACCTTTCAGTACTTTAACTTATACTTATGCATGCATTGATCATTCAATATATTAAAATTTTGCATATTGTTGTCCTAGGTCAAAATAATTTGTTGTTTTCTTAGAAAACATTGTCTTTTGATTCTTGGCCAACAGTGGGTTGCTTGACATGCACTAAGTTTTGCTCGACCTAAATTGATTATATCTACGTGTATAGATGACATGTCTTTGGCATTGGTGTCAAAGAGGGAGATATCAAAGAAATGAGTGAGATATTAGAGAGATCAAGAGAAGGAAGGAGAAATATTATTGTCAAAAGAGCAACAAGACTAGATGAGGGATAAATCTGAGGAAAAGATTAGAGTATATAGATGAAGGCATACATATTGATAGAGGGAGAGATTTTAATAAAAGGTATTATTTTTTGGTATTTTTGTTGGTATTGGTTTTCCATGAAAGCCAAAGAGGGAGATTGTTGAAGTAAAGAAAAATGATGAAACTTATCATAGAATAATCATTATTTTGTCACTAACGTCAAACCTACTACTTGTTGGTCAGAAAATTGCTTACTTTGGTATGAATCCTATCATTTAATTGATTGATAAAGAGGATTTGAAAAGAATGGATAAAAAGAGAACTTAGAGAAGGGTTGAGTTATATGGTCTATAAAAGAAACACCAAGACCAAGAAAAACTTTGATGATATAGTGTATTGTTTATCTACTTAAGGCTACAATGAAATGATACTTGTGAAAAGACTAAAAGAAGCCTAATTAAAGAAATGTGTCTACCAAGCTTGGCTGAGAAAATAGTGGAAGATGAGAAAGTAATGTAGGCCAAGAAAAAATTTAGTTGAAGCTAAGAAAATTAAGTTTAGTATGTGCACTAGAAGAAGCCTAAGTAAAGAAATGTGTTTACCAAGCCTAACTAAGAAAATAGTGGATGCCAAGAAAGTCAGTGCAAGCCGAGCAAAAATTTAGTTGAAGCCAAGTGAAGTAGATGAGAAAAGAGAAATATTACCATATGTCAAGCATCAAAAGATGGCAACAACATCTGAGTGAAACTTTGTGTATGTCAAGAGACCTAGTGTTAGTCAAGCATTAGAAGACAATGTTTTCTAAGAAAATAGATGTTATTACCTAGTGATATTAAAAAAAAATTGATCAAAGATATGATGAATTTGAGTCAACAAAGTTAATTTATTGAATTGTGTGAAGTGTGTTGAAGATAAGTTTAATGAGATGGTGGCATAGAATTCAATATAAACCATTTTGAGAGGAATTTAAATAGGATTGTAATAGAAGTTTCTAGAAGGAACAAAATGGAAAGATGAGAAGATTCAATAAATTTGACCTAACCTTGAAATGGATGATATAAGGAGATAATAGGCCAGAAGTAATTTTTCAAGTGCACAAACCTAAGATAGACAAGAATTCTAAGGTGTTGCTTCATATGATAGCCGAATGAAAGAGTTTGTAATTGGTATACTAAGAAAGAAGGCTTAAGGAGTTGAAGGCTTGAAGGGTGAACAAGCTATTGAAGATGAAGAGTATGAATGCCAAGAAAAATGGAGGACTGGATGAGAGATCTATAATCTACAAGTAATTTTTTGTATTATTAGATCAAGTCTTTTTGTTACTTTCCAACAATTGTATTAGTATGGATAAATCCTTTGGATTAAGTTTGACCTAATAGTCATTAGTAAATCCTTTAATAGGGTGACATTCTAATAAAATTTTCTAAATTTCTCTAACAAGACTCACTCCTAATAGGGTGATTGAAATCCTTTAAAAAATGTCATATGTGATAGCATGCATTGTAAGCTTTAATAGGGTTGGCTCCTCACAGGGCTCACTTTAGGAGAGTGAAAATTGGTAGCATGTTACTATTGGTTTTTCCCAAATTTGGTTTCCATCTTAAATCCTTGTGTCAAAATGTGTGATTGATTCTATGGTATTTCATGTTTATATTTCTACAAAGTTATTTTGACCTAGGACAACAATATGTAAAAGTTTAAGATATTGAATGATCAATGCATGCATAAGTTGAAGTTGAAATGTTGAAAAGTTTTATTTTTACATTTGGACCTTAGATAACTAATTCATCCCCCATCCCCTTCTCATTTATTCTAAATATTCCAACAAACAACATAATCCTTCAACAACAAGAAGAAAATAATACACTAAACCAATACATAAGTGATACAAATGAGGAGAATTGACAAGTCATTTCTAAAAATAAAAAACTAAGGAAAGATGTGAAAGATCTAATAAATAAATTGAAGGTATAAAAATAAGTTAATGAGAAGCTTATCAATTTTGAACTGATCGTGAAAAATATTGATGAACAGCTAAAATGGAAACAAAGATCAAGAGATAAAACTAGACTTGATTATACCAATATGAAAAAATTTGAAGTATGTGAATCTTCTAAAATGGACAAAGAAAAAGCATTCCAACCAAGAGATAGTTAGAATAAAAAACCTACATGATATCATTGTGGTAAACCAAGACATATAGCTAATGTGTATAGAAGAAAACTATCAAATGTCTTATTGAAAGTATCATTTAATGGTCTCTGCTATAACTACTACAAGTTTGGATAGTGAGAAAAAGATTGCATAATGAGATTCCAAGGTGCATCTATGAAAATGATCTTTATGGGGAATTGTTATAATAGAAATTTATTTGGTTATAAGGTTGAACACTATAAGAGTGGAACTCTATAGACAAGGAATTCAAGAAACACACATTGCAGTAACTATGGAAAGAGAGGATATATGACAAGAGAATGATGGTATAGGAGTGTAAGTGTAAATACACAAAGAATATTTTATGTGTGCTACAAGTATGGTCATATTGTAGAAACCTATAAATATTTCCAAATAATTGGTAAGAGTCAAGTGAACATTAAAAAACAAAGAAGCAACATAAAAAAAAGTATGGGTCCAAAAGGAAGAGAAGAATGAAACTGACAACAAAGTGCATATTTCAAGTCAAGAAAGTACATCATCAAGTTGAGATAGAAAAAGTACAATTTAGGGACAACTAATAATGATAAAACCCTATTACATCTCTGATAAGGTAATGGAGGGTAAAGAACAAGAAGTACAACAATATTGGTAATAAAAAGTTAAACACAATCAGATTGAAGCTTACAAAAAAGTTACTATTATAAATACATTAATTTCTTGGTTTACCATTGCTTATTTTTTGGGTTATAAGTACATGCAATGGTAATTCATTTGACACCCTACTTTTGAAGGAAATTAATAAGTGTAAAAAGTGAAAATATGAAGCAATTTACTTTGTGTGTTACTAAGAAAAAGAGACTTAAGCTATCTTGTGCCCTAGAAGTTACAATGGATATAATTTTCTTAACCTAAACTATTTGAAGTAATTACGAGAGATGGCATACATGAACAAGAATCTTCTTGTTGTTAGCATCAATGAAATACAACCTAAAGTTGGAGTATATATGGATACAAGTGTATGAGATGATACTGGATCTCTTTCATCATTACCACTAAGGGTAATATTGACTGAAGATATTAGTACTTTCATTCATAATAAGATTATAGTAGTAGGCAAATCAGGGATTGAAGAAATATACAGAAAGGAGATATGTGTGGATGGATGAGTAAAAGACAAATACAAGCACCTTGAAACTCAAGGCCTCACTCACATGGTACATATGCATAAAATTTTCATTAATGACTTGATTAGATTTTTATTAAGTAGAGTAAATAATGGAGCACTATTGTTATATTTGGATGAACCAATAAACAATAGAAGGGATATTGTCAACAATGTTACAGGTTTGTTAGTATGAGGAAAGGAATTCTCATTAAGGGTTACAACATGATTGATCTAAGAAAGATAACCAAGAGCACATTGGATAAAAGATAAATGGTGATAGACAAGATGAACCATGCAAGAACAAGGTTCACTAAAATGATTGTTAGATATAAAGTTTATTAGTCTAGTCACTCCAACAACATGCAAGGTACTGCAATCTAGACTATACATGAAATTACAACAAGAGGTAAATCATATGACCTCCCAGGTATGACTGTAAATAAATTAAATGTAAATATGAATAGATTGAAAATGTACCAAGAACAAGACATAAATTTTGGTACTTTACTAGTATGTATATTCTTCTATGTTCAAAAAAATTTCACCAGTATAGGAAATGTACAATGGAATGAAAATAGACATGTTATATATTATATTAACAAATATGTTGAGAAGCTAGGTGATGAATTCAAGAAAATTAATTGGAGCAACTTCAAATAATTCCAATTAAAAATGCAAGTGCATTACTGAACACTAAGAGAGATGGTTAAAAGGTATAAGGTTACACTATGCTTTATTGTTCACACCAATCATTGTAGGATACAACCAATAGAGCCAAGGACTTCTTGGATTACCTATCATGATTATGAGATATCAAAAGATGAATTGGTCAGTCATATTGATCATATATTGAGTCTACCAAAGAATACTTCAGTAAAATAATTTGGGACTTATGAAGAAGTTTTCTCAAGAAAAGATTTTGAGGCCCCAATTGCCAAAAAGGATAAAAAGACAAAGAGGATATCTAGAACTGCACATGACACATAAAGTATCCTATTGGTATAGGAGGTCACACATGCTATTTTTGCACTTCAATGGGCCACACCAACAAAGAAGGGAAAAGGAAATGAAGTACAATCTACAAGTGAAACCATCACAATATCATAACAAGAAGAAGAAGGTCATGAAGAAGAATTTAAGGAAAGTACTCAAGAGGAAGTTGTTGGCCTAAATTTTAACTTGCCTAAGATATTGTTAACATCTATGAAAATCATGAAAAGGTTGTGTTTTTCCTTGTTTAGGTTTTTTATTTTTGTTAACCCTCATGAAAAAACCCTAGGTAATTTTCTTTCCAACAAGTTGAGGCCTTTTCAAATTATTTTACAAGTTCAAAATAAGGATACACAAGTTTTCTTCTTATATTTTATATCCCCAACTTTTAAGAAAATGTTTACCTTTATACTTCATGACCTTCCATGTATTTTAAGTTGCAATGTTGTGAAGCCTCTATGATTGCAACATCGTATCACTTTATTCATTAACCATTTCAAAGGTGGAGAAATGTTGAAACGGTTTATTTTAAGCTCATTGCAGTCTCACAATGGTTGGTGACAACATCTATGTTAAAGGTGAAAATGAGAAAAAAAAGAAAAGAATGCATGATCACAGGTCATTTTTGACTTAAGGTAATTCAAGTGGTGACTGTACAAATAAGAAAGAAACAATATGCAAGCAAATCCTCACAAGAGAGTTAAGAGAACCTCAGGTTAGTGGAGTGAGACTACGAAAGCTTTTAGTTGCATCTTCATGGGGTTACTGGTTAAGTTAAAATTTTAACTAGTGATAATGTGAATGAAGGAAAGAAGTCAACATAAAGGATACTTGCATGATCACACATAGAATCTAGTTAGAAGCTTTCAGGGTTGTGAGGTAGTGAAAGAAGGGAATGTGTCTTAATGCATCCAAGTGGTGAAGCCAAGATAGAGATAGATAGATCAAGATGTGACACATGGAAGAGAGATTTGAAGATGTGCATATGATCACATGGTTAAGTGGCAAGGGTGATTTCTAAGTTGCAAAACCATGAAAGATATTCAGTAGTTAAAATAAATGCTTGTTGCTAGCTTGCAAAGGTTTAAAGTAGAGTAATATATTAAGTTGTGACAAAGAGATTCAAATGATCGTTCAATTAAGATTTACACCATCATACTATCTCTTGAGTTAATGAATGACTCATGGCAAAGGCTGGGAAGAGGAGAATGAAATGCATCACACTATCATAAGGTTTAACTCTGGTTACCATTTTAATGATCCAAACCTACGAAGATAAGTTCAAAATGGTTAAGATTAAAGACCATGGCATGTTTGCAATTGTTTTAGTAATAGTTAAACTTAAAATGGTGATGCTATGATAAAGAGATAATGGTTAAGTAAAATAGTGAGCACATCTTCACAAGCCAAGAGCAAATATAAAGAAATAATGATGTGCAGCCACGAACAAAGGAATTTTTGTAGTTAAAAGTATTCATCGCATCCTTGTATAGTTCCTTAGATATTTACGATATTAAGTTGCAATATTGTGAGATAAAGAAGATGTTAAAGAAATGTGCTTCTTGTAGCATTGCATGGTTAGAATGAACATCTTGTCTGACAGTTATGAAGAAGTGACAAATGATAAAATATGAAGTAGTGCAGCATTGCAGGCATAAAAGGTGTTAAGTGATGAACGGTTGTGAAAGTGTGGAATATTATATAGAGGGTTCATTGCTAGATCACAACAGTTATGAAGCTAAAGTAAAATAAAGCTGTGAAGGATTGCATAATGATCATCACAACATCACAAACCAAATTCAACAGTTAGAAAGAATCTAGGGTGAAGCTATGAAACATCAAGAAGGAAAGCCCTAATCACATGGTCACAGTTAGGAAAAAGGAAAGAGAAGAATCTAGGTTGAAACAATGAAATGATATTGTTTACATCATCATAGCTATTAGTTTTAAGATATAAAATAGTTTTCAATGCCCAAGTCTAAGCTAGATAAAAGTATGATGAGATGGATGCACGAAGATATGAAAAAGAATAGACTTGGCCAACTTTTTAAGAGTTGATAGGCTTTCAAGTGTACTAATATTAACATTAATGCCACACTCCCATTACATAAACAAATAAAGTCTAAAGAGCATAATATTTTCATTACATTTTTCATAATTGCCTAAGCTTTTTTGAGCAAATTTTGAGTTGTAGTGTGATTTCTAGTGATCTTTCAGCATTTAGTATGTAGAATTGATAGAATTGCTTACAGAAATGGCTTAGAGAGAAGGTGACTTAATTGCACAAGCAATGATTGAAGAACCAACTGCATAGCCAAAAGCCCCTAGCACATTTGTAGAAGAATGGATTTATATTATGCCTGGTTCCACCAACACCCAAAATGAAAATGACTTTGCTTTCAAAGACTCGTATGCATTATGCAGAGCTGTAGAGGTTCCTAATAGAAATAGATATGAGTTGTTCTAGTATTTCCATGAGAATAGAGTAGAAAAGGCTCTAGTCTATAACCCTTGGGTGAGAAACTTGGGAAAATTTATTATGCCTAAAGTGTTTGTAGTTGTGGATTTAGTAAAAGCATTAATCAAATGCTATAATCCTATCAACAAGTCATTCCACAAAAAGGATAGAAGCATTTTCTTATCCTTGGATAAAGAAACATTCATAGAAGCATTTGACTTGGGAGGACCTATGTCAATACCAATTGACATAGAGAAATTAAATGAAAATTTCAAGAATCATAAGATTTTCTACATGGGTAGGAATATAACCAGACACATTTCTTCATCAAAGAAGAATGTGGGAGATATTCCAAAGAAGAAAGATACTAAAAACATTATTCCATTAAACTTCTTCCAAAGATACTTTCAAAATAATGTGTTTGTAATCAGCAAAGCCCTAAGTTCAAATGGAACCATGAATGCTTCAAGAGCACATTGTTTTATGGCTTTGAATATCCAAGACTCGAATCATAATATTGGGTATGATTTTGTGGAATATATCATTGATAGTATCCATAAGGAGATCATTGTTGCTCAAAAAGGAGAATTGAAGGATTTCAAATTCTAACACTATTCCCTAATCATGCATCTAATTTTGTTCAAGAATTTTGATATATTTGATCTAAGCTTCTTCAAGTCTACACAAGAATGGGGAGAAAGGTTGCTAATACAAAGATGGACAAGGGTATGGAAAATGTTCTACCCATATTATAATGTCATTTCTTTTTATAATGATTTTTTATCTAATTTTAAAGATGATAGGGTTGTTAATTGAAAGAATCCCTTGGAGTGTCAAAAAGATTGTTAAACCTAAAATGTGTGTTGATGCTAGAAAGTAGTTGACACACGATTGGGGAAGTGTTTTCTTATTTGAAAATTATATTGTTATAAGGGTCTTTGGTTTCCCTCAGTCGCCCCATATCTTACATAAGTATGTCCTTGAGAGACTAGGGTTTGTAGAAGTATTTTGGTACTTGATTTCTTTGAATAGAGAATATTTAGGCAAAGGTATCAAGAAGGGACCTTTCTATGTAGATGCACTAAGGTAAGAGACTTTGAAATTGACAAAAATTTCATTGAAGAAACCAATCCATTTTTAAGAAACTACCAACTGCCAACTAGACTAGCTAGAACTTATGACCTATTCAATGTAGTCAAAAATTCTTTGAAGAGCATGAGAGGATATAATTTTCTTCCTACAAAATCCACATGGAAAGAAGATGTCATTGTTGATAGGCTTAATGAAGATTTTTTTAGGGAGAGAATGATAAAATATAGGGATATTGTTAGTTTTGAGTTTAAACTAAAGAAAGAAAATCTGTCATTCAAAGATTTTTATCTTGGTGAAGACTATTGGTCCAAATTGGACAAATGTGTGGTTAATTTCGATGAGCTAGTATCCCAAGTTCCCAAGACAATAAAAAAAAAAGATTAACCCTGAGTATTTAGATGATGAGATCGTTGTTGAGGTCTCTAATGATGAGGACTAGCTTGATGAAGATCAAGCTAAAGAGGATATTCCATAGAGTTCTGAGTGGGAAAAACAAAGAAACAAATGGCAAAAGATGGTGGAATTGCCAGAAAAAGCTCAATAGAAGGCCCTCCAAATTCTAGCAAGGGGTAGTAAGTATTTTGATGATACTAAAAGAAGGTACTTAATATCTCAAGCATTAGAAGATGAGAAAAGAGTGAAGAAACTATAGTTGGAGGCTCAAATGATAGATGATAGGATTATTGAAACTCATGAGTCTATGAGTGATGACAGTTTCATAAAATCTGAAGAATTTAAGAGCTTCTTGTTCAAAATAAAGTAGAATGAACTAGCTTTGCAAATGAAACCATGTGATTCTAATGAGGTGGTGGTTGGAATTGTGAGAAATTATAGGAATATTGATCCTTCTAGTGAAACCCTCACTATTGAAGAGGCAAGAGACTTGGTAACAAGAAGTGGTATGATTGTTTTCCCAAGATGGGATCTCAGCTCATCTTTTCTACTAGATCAAATGAGGAGACAAGAGAGAAAAATTGGATTTAAAGATGAAAACTAGTATGAAGAGCTGAGAGGGTCAGGATATAACATAGATGTGCAAACAATGGTGATTTGGAGTTTAGCTCCAGAGCATGATAAGGCTACCCTCATGAAAATTAAGGAATCCCCTAGGGGGAATGTCATTTTTTGGCAAGTTCAATCCACCTCTAGTGATCAATTCTATGGGATGAACACTTCAGTAGCATTAATGAGAAAAAAATCAAGATGGATACTCTTCAAGCCTAGCTAGAAGGGACATATGAGAAATAAATTAGGACCAAAAGAAGTTATGAGGATGAAATGAAGAAAATATATGTCCTGGAACAAAAAACTATTAAGCTAGAAATGGACGTAAGAGCATTGAAGAAAACTATCAGAAATACTATAGAGATCCATGACAAAGGTGTGCAGATATAAGGCCAAGTACCTGAAATAGGGGAGATATCAGGGCATGCAATAGAAATTGATAAGGAAAATTAGAAGCAAGCAAGGATGCAAAAATAAGAACAAGAAACTTGTTGATTCATAAGATCAATGCACTGAAGACAATCTCTCAAAATGTGCATAGCAATTACCTTGCATTATAAGGAGCAAAATATAGATGTTCAAAGGCTATTTCTCTATTATCTCCACTTTTTAGTGCATGGGTCCCTTACACATAATTTTTTAATAGTCTAGCTCCAATTCTACCTCAAAAGAAAGGCTTGCCAAAAGTAACCATTGTAAATACTAGCAAAGTGGTCCATAAAGTGAAAGATTTGAATGGCTTCTTTGGTGGCAAGATGCAACCAATCCAAAACAAGATGAAGACAATTGTTGTAGGTACACCTAATTTTGTACCTACAATTTTGGATAGTGAAGGAAAAATGAAAGATTGGGTAGAGTGGTCATCCTCTTTTGATAACATTCTTGATTGTGCTAGGTTTTTATCCTATTACAATAATGAAGAAAATGCTACATTAGTTTGTGATATGGTTGATATGCTTTATAAGATAGAGGTAAAAATGACTAAATTAGTTGCTAAAGTTAAAGCCATAACAAATGCCAAGTGGACCAAATGCTTAGATGAATTGGAGGTTGTCGAAAATGCTACTTGGCCAAATGTGGATACATATATTACCATATGGGAACTGATTGAAGACATCAAATCCTTGTCATTCAGTGATAGTGACTAGTATAGCTAAAGGATGCAGTTAGTATGTAGTTAAAGGTATAAAGAATAGAGAAAAAGGCATGGATGGTGACATGAGCTGAAGAAAAACCAAATTTACTAAGGGGGTACCCACTAAAAAATGCCACTTGCCAATCTTGTAACTGCATCTCATAATTTTGGCCAAGTACAAAGAATGTTTATGATGTAACTAATTTAAAATATCTTTGTATTTATTTTCCAATAGTTTTTTGACAAGTGTCCTCCCATCTAAAGCTTGTTTCAATCCTTTCTATAAAATGGTTTCCAAGATGTGGAGTGAGGGTCTAAAATTTATGTAATTTTTAGTGTTATGCTTGTTTTTCATTTGGTCCAGTAAGTCTTTATTTGAAATTTTGTGATGTATTCATCTGCAAGCTTGAGAATATAGAGAAAATTTGACTAAGAAGTTGTCATGTCTTGAAATATTTTGGATTTTACATTAGTGTTGTATAATCTTCAAAGGAAAGTTACTACAAAGGGAATGTTCTGCTATATCTATTTTCTCTAAATTATATCTCCATTTTATGTGATGGTTATGTTGAGATTGTATGAGCAATATTTATGCAATTTAATGCAACTAGAATAGGTTGTATATCAATTTACTATTGCTTTTCATTCAAGGAATTAAGTAAATGCTTCAATTAATTGGTACGATCTCCAGTCATATAAGAAGGATATTCATAAGAATGGGTTTAGGGTTAATTGTTGATATAATAGATTGTAAGGAAATTAATTAGGTCAAAACTTGTTGGATAGACTCTAAATGCCAAATGGATAGGGAACTGACCATATATTCAGTTTCATATTGAAGAAATTATTAGGTTTCATGAAGCATAAATTTTTAAATCAAATCAATATTTACTTTCATGTGTGAAGAGTTAAATTTGTTGGTCAGCACTTATTTGTAATAATTCCTTGTATGTCATTGTTAGTTGTTGGTATCAAGGATTATTTGCAAAGTTTTAGAAGAATTGTGACCATTTTCTTTTGTAAGGGATAGAAGTGAAAGAGAAAAATAATTTTAGTAAGCATATGTTGAATTCAAGAACCATAAAATAGACATATATCCACATATCCCTTAGGTGCACCCACCTTGGTTTTGTAGAACCTAAAGAGTCAAGAATCCCTATGATTCTGTTAAAGTTGGATCCAAATCTAAATTTTTATTAGTAAGAATTATCCTCATAATCTTGATATCAAGTACTCATTTTATTGGTAGTTTTAAAACTCCAATAGAAGTTATAGAGGAAAGAGTCATAAATACCTATAAGGAAAGGTATTAAAAAGAAAGAAACACAACATGTGGCTACATAAAGGAAAATAATGACTAGGATTTTGGTTCAAACTCCACCACCTAAAAAGAAATTACAAGCTATAATTGAGAAGGAAGTGAGTTTATGGGGAAGAAAATTAAGATGGATAATGTATAAGATCCCTATTGATCCAAGGGAACTTTCCAAACTTATCACAGAAATAGGATTAGTTGGTAAGATGGACACTAACTCATTCCACAAAGATGATAGAATAAGACAAGAGATTAATTGAGGATTCGATCATAAAAAATTTCAAGGAAGCATGAAAATATCCTAAAGATATAAAGGAAATGGTACCACATGAGTTATGTACTACTCTATTGGCTAGATGACATTTAGCAAGTGTGAGGATAAAAGCATTGAGTAAACAAATTTCATAGGAATTATGACCTGATCTTTTGGTCAATGATGTAGAAGTCTAAAAGGATAAATATAAAAAAATCTTTCAAAACTAAGGTATTAACATCCATGGTATTAGTAGATAAAGAGCCCATTTTATTATAGAATACCAAGGAGATTTGGTTAGAAGAAACAAATTTTTAGATAAAGAGCCCATTTTAGTATAGATGACATTTAGCAAGTCTGAGGATAAAAGCATTGAGGAAACAAATTTTATAGGAATTATGACTTGATCTTTTGGTCAATGATGTATAAGTCTAAAAGGATAAATATAAAAAATCTTTCAGAACTAAGGTATTAACATCCATGGTATTATTAGATAAAGAGCCCATTTTATTATAGAATACCAAGGAAATTTGGTTAGAAGAATTGAAAAGAGAGTAGAGCAAAGCATTTGAGCAAGGGGGGACTTCTAATGTTAATGATATATTTTTAGCAAGTGAATTACTTGAAGCCACCATCACAAGAAACAATAAGAAGTCCACTGAAGAGAAAGTTACAATTGAAGACATCACAGACAGGAAAAATGAATAATAAGAAGAAGACAATCAAATTAAGAGAGTAGAATCCCAAATAGTGTCTACAAGTACTAAACATAGGGAAGAAGATACATTTGGCAATGCTATAGTTAGGTAATCTAAATTACAACTGATAAGTAGTGTTGATCAACATGATCTAACTACTCAATATTTAATATCAACGAAGGAAGTAGTAAAGTCTATGAGCACATAGGAGGAGAAAATAGCAATCCCAATATAAATATTAGAATTATCAATAGTTATAGAAGTTAGCACTAGTGAACAAAGTAGTCGAGAAACATAGAGTCAATCTAAAGATATGGATACTTGGGAAACTCAAGAAAGGGAGAAGGATACCAAAAACAATGCACCAAGTTCTTCATAGTTGAAAATTATAGGAATAGAAGGGATAGTTGACAAGGACAAGCATAAAGAAAAAGACAAAGATGAAGATAAAGACAAGAAGAAAGACCATGACAACAATGCACAATCAAAAAAAGGCAAAGGCATGAAGAAAAGAGAAGAAGAAGATGATGATGAAGTTGATGATGACCCACCAAGTGATGATCCCAAATTTGACATATTGAAGTATCCACCCCTGACATTGAATAAGAAGGATAAATAATTCTTAAAGCAAGCATTTGATTATAACATGGAGATTGATGAGAGAAGATAAAAGAGGATTAAAAGAAAAGTTCAATGAAAGACATTAAGAATTTTTAGGAATCTCATGTCATAAGTTACATCAAACAAGGAGAAAATGATGCAAAGACAAATAAAAGTATACTTGGATAAAATGGAAGAATTAGGAAGTAATCTAAAAGAAGAATTGGCAAAGGGGGTCACAAGAAAATTGGAGGAACAAACAAGTAGAATTTGATAATCAAGATTACAATTTTGAAAGGGAAGCTACAAGAGGAAATAAATAGATTACAAGAAATTTTTAACACTACATTAAGAAAGTATACTACTTTGTGTAGTTTTGACACATTTACTATAGATATCGAAAATAGGCTTATTACAATTTAGAACAAATGACTGAGTCATATCCAGAACCTAGACTTATCAATCAATATAATTCAACATACATTTAATTTGAAAGATCTTATTACAAGAGAAGGATAGATATTATCAGAGAGAGATAAATTAATCACTAAAATTCTAGAGTTACAAGGGATGATTGATTCACATATTGATGTAATGAAGTAGATTTTATTGGAAGCACAATACCATATACAGATGCTAGAGGAAATAGTATTAAGTGGAATGGAGAACATGGAAGAAGAGTTTGATAAGAATACTTTGACAATTCAAGCATTAAGGAGAACATGGGATACATTGTTACAACTTATCAACTCAAATTATATAGCTATCGTAAGTAAATGGTAAATTTCTTATCAAGTTTTCACTAAACATTTTTTATTTAGTTATATTTATTTACATTGACTTCCATTAAAAAAGGATAAGAGATATTGAAAAAGATAAAAATAAATAAAAAGGAAGAGATGTATAGAGGTCATGAAAGAAAAGATAGATGAAGAGGATTATAAGAGAGAAGATATAAAGGATATTGGAGCATACAACATGGGGGGGTGTAGGTACAGGTATAGGTATAGGAGATAAGATACAATTTTTTTTTATCATCAATGCCAAAGGGGGGGATTGTTGGACATTATAATGAATGATAGATATTGGATGAATAGTTTTTCATTGATGTCAAAATTACTAAGTTGCAGTTACTAGATCAAAGTAAAGGATAAGTCACTATCAGAAAAGGTATAGAAGGCATTATCAGAGAAGGTTTATCAAAAAACTTATGAAGGAATTTAGAAATTTGATCCAACCCTAATATCTACAGTCAAGATTAAGGTTAGGGTTATTGATCATAGTGATTTAAGCGAGTCAAAAAGAAATAAAGAAGAGAAAGTGAAGCGCAAAGACAAGAGAGAGACTATGAATAAGAAAAGTGAATTGAATAACCATGAAGGCAAGGAATAAGCTAATCTGACAAACTTAAGGAGAATCACAATACAGGTCAAATTATCTTATATATTACCTAATGATACAATCAGCAATGTATTAGTCACTTTTAACAAAGTGAGTTTCTCATAAAGAAACACCAATGCATGCCTAATCAGAAAACATTTTTTAGTGCGATGAAAAAGTTGTGGGTTCCATCCCCACTGCACTTTTTCCTTTGACCAAGGCTTTTCTATGATACAAAAATTATTGTGTTATGTGAATTTTCTTTCATGGATTGTTATTTACTTTTGTGCATATGGATTGATTATGTTTAAATGGTTGAACTATCAGGTAGATCTAGATTATTAGAATAAGACTATTATAGATTTTTCTAATGGCTATTCATGGAGGTGGAAATCAACAAAGTGAGGGGTTGTCTAAGGAAATCCCCTTTATGGATAGCCACACACAAAAAAAATTATAGATTTGTAGGTGGGAGCAAAAAGAATTACAAATCTAGAACCTAAAGTTCACAAGAATTCTAGAGTTTTCAATTTTGGAGTCGTAGACTATGTCATTCTAGTTGTAGGACATTCTTCCAAGTCGACTAGTTCTTTAGTCTTGGATTTTGGGGAGATTTATGGGCTATGTTATTTTCATCATTTTATTACGATATCTGTAGTCAAAAGTTCAAAAGTAGTTCAAATCTATGAGCTCTAGAGCCAAGTTATATTGTAGTGTCTACCCTTAGTTCACATTTTGTTATCGTTGCTAAACTCTTTTAGAACTAATTTTGTGTTGTTGGTTAGCAGCATTCTTTTGAGATTATCAGATATTGTGTTATGGATTCAGTTTATTATGTGATGAGATTACTTAGACTCTACATTTCATGTATGTATGATGATTATTTTTAGTGTTCACAATTATTGATGATGATTATTACATTGCTTTCAATTATTAATGATGATTAGTAAGATAATTTATTATCATATGTGCTTTCTTATGGATACTTACCCCATACTTGCATGTGTATGGTGTGCGTGTTTGCCTTGCGTGTTTGCTTTTGTATGGCATGTCTGATGTGGTTAAGGAAGGGAGTCGTAGTCACCTGCTAGTCGGGATCTACACGATGCACCACTTCCTACCATTTTTTGTTTAGTTTAGTATATATTGTGTTTGTACATGCATGGTTTTTATGCAAGTTGCAGGTACCGGGTATTGACTTCCCTGAATTGCTAAGATGAGCGTACCCTATCACATTATCTCAATGATAAGAGAGGGAAGATAAATTCTCAAGTCCAAATCCCAACCCTTTGAGCCATTTGTCATAATTGAAAAATTAGGACAAGTATCTGAGTTGAATACCCACCGAATGTGTCGGATGACATATTTCGTGATTTTTAACCCTTTAGATTTATTTTGTATGATTTTTTCTATGATGGGTTTTCATATTTTATCTTGGAGGTCTATGGTGAATTTTTCATTAATTAAGTCTTAATAAATAGATTTAATTAATAAATTATTTATTTGAGAAAATTAATAAAATATCATGATCTTTGATATTTTGATTGTAATTAATTAAATGTGAATTATTGGGGAAAAGGAATTAAATAAAAGAAAACTAGAAATTAAAATTAATAATAATTATAAAATAATAATAAAGTAATAAATAAAATAATAATAATAAAAGTTATAAAAATTAAAACGAAAGTTATAAAATTTAAATAGAGATTATTTAAAAAGTAAATTGGAGTTATAAGCTTGCATGGGAATTAACATGTGTCAACAACACGGGGGTTAGTGCATCAATTAAGCACAAGGTGTCTACAACTCTATGACTCATCAAAAAGGTTGGAAAAGACCCATGCTTAGTTGGTGACACCTTTCAGCGGTTTCAAGAAGCAATCCAAAGGTTTCTTGAGAGCTCTTTATATTTAGACATTCATAGAAGCTTAGGGAGGGGGTGGAGAGCAATTGGAGCATTGGAGGACTCAAGAACTCTGAAGAAGGGAGTTTGCTCTGCGGGTTTTCTGAGGAAGAGCGAATTAGCATCAGAATCCAAGTAGATTCTTGTGATTTTTTTTATGCTATTTTCACATCATGCATTCCTATCTTCTTCGTGTCTTCCATATGTCTTCTGAGAAATTTCATATTTTTATTGTATGCATTTTCAATTTGGGCAATTAAATTTATTTGAGAATTTTGTATGCATAGATTTTTAAAAAAAAGCGAAACAGGTTTGGTTTCGAATTAGAATCAAATTGAAATAGATTTGAAAATGGTTTCAAGATTTATGGCCAAATCCATTAGTGAAATTATTAGATAAATTTAGAGAACAATTACCTTTTAAGAAGAAATTTTTAATTGTCCTGTCGCTGCCCCTTGGATAGACCCGAACTCAGTTATTCATAACTTTTTATCGTGATCAAATTTATTCGATCGCTCTAGTCAAAATTGGCACAACTCCAACATATTTCAATTTCAGCCCAATTCAACAATTCATTAGGGAGATATGGCCGTCGTACTGAGACTGTTTTATTCAAGGACAGATATTTCTCCATTTCTCATAACCAAGAGTTCTTTATGCTTAAACTTTACAAAAATAACATATCAAAGAACGGAATGAATTAAAGATATTATTGAAATCTTCCCTTATTAGAATCTTATTAATATGCATTATTTTTATATGGTTTATTATCTAATCTAATTTAATTTAATTTAATTAAGATTAATTAATAGTAGAAGAAGTGTAATTAATTATTGGTCAATCTAAGTAAATGGATGAGAGAAAAAAAATTTAAAAAAAGATTTTAATATAGTTTATATAGTGAACTTTTTATAATGTATATTGAATACTATTTAATATATATTAAACAATTTTAGAGTTGTTTAATGAAGATGATAATGTTAACAATTTGGAGATTATTCATGTTAAAATCTACAATGAGTCTTATTGGTTTGTGATAGGGATTTCTTTCAAACAACGTTTATATAGACAAAATATTATTAGAACAATTAGAAAATGGAGTCTAATGGTTGATTTTAATATTGATTAAATAATTATAAGATGATAATTTATATTATGTTGATTTAAATTTAGAAACTCTGAATGATATTGGATTAAGACTGAATTATTATGTTATTGGTTAATACGTTTGAATACCTTAATGGAGTTAAGAGTTAGCCAAATATTAACTAATGAGTTTATGGAAGGATTCTATAGATCGAGTATGTATAGTTTGAGAAGTTTATTATTTATTAATGTTTGTAAGGACTAGCAAACTATTAATAAATAATGGTTTAAATAGATATCAACAAATTTGATTAGAGTTAATCTAGTGGAGATTATTTATTGATTGAAGTTTGGTAAAAGATAATAATTTTTGGAGTTGGATTATAATTGATTTTTAATCAATTGATATTTATTGAGTTGATATTACAACTATGATATTAATAACTAAGTTGTGCGATAGAGTCTTATTTGAAAATATTAATGATAATACGAATTTGTTAAGGGAATATTGATATTCTTTAAAAGATGACGAATATGGTCATTTAAGATTTTCAATAATTACTATTGAATTATTAATATGATCTTTTGAGTATTGAATTATAGTTGACTTTTATCATACAGAATTATAGTTAGTTATTAGTCAACTGATATTAATTGGAACGTTTCTATGATTATGTAATTATTAATTAAATCAATCAATGAGAGTTAATTAGATTTAATTAACAATTAAGTTAAGTAATGAAGATTTAATTGATATAATTCTTTTAATAAGATTGTAGAAATATTGATATCAAGTTGATAGGTCTTATTCTTATGACTTGAATGATGACCTTAGATATTTAATAGTGAAGACTTAGTAATATTTAATTGAGGACTATTAGAATATGGACCTATGTTAATTGATTGATGTAATTGATCATTTTAATAAAGTTATAATCTCTTATTCGAAGAATGATAATTGGTCATCTTATAATATAACGAATAATAATCCTAAAAAAGTTGAAATGTTAATCAATTAGAATATGGATCATGGTTAAATATAAAGGACAATTTAATTAAGGTCAATGATGATCAGTTTAGTGAATATTTATCCTTAAGTTATTCTTAGAATAATGCTATCGGGGAACAAATGGGTTGACTTGTAGATCAAATGATGAAACTTAAAACACTTGAAGTATACTTGCAAACAGAAAACTAAAAACCCATACACATTATTCAACTATGTGAATTTAGTAAACCAAAACATGTGTTTGCATCATGTATTCTATATTCTTCTTGTTTTGGATTTTGGGTTGACTAGTGTTGACCAGTCCTAGGATGTTACTAGAGGCTCGGGGGTTATGAGATATGATGGCATGTTGATCTTATTTGGTCTCGATCTTTATAAGCCCAACCATGGTAATGTGATCGTATGCTCTATGAAATGTTTGTATTTACTGATTGTTATTGTTCATCAGTCTTCATGTGTGAAGATGAGAGGTATGTGTATGAGACACTTGAGCTAATCATTTTTGAGTCATCAATCAGTTATCCTTGGATTATTTTCTAGTCGCCATGATGGGACTAAAATGTGGATTTATTTCTTGATGATGACATGTTTTGACTCAACCATTTTGGAGTCTTCGATCAGTATGATTTTGAGATATTCTTCATTGCTTGTTGAGAACCAATAGATACTTATGATTATCAATGATGCCTTCAGTTGCCAATAGAGAACTATTGTGGTCATGATTTTCTATGGATGCTTTTCCAGATGCTCATGGAGATATGATGATTCTTATCTTGGAGATTTGATGATTCTTATTATGGATATTTGATGCTTTTATGCATATTTGATGATTTTATTATGGATTATCTTTTGTGATTTTGAGATTTATGATTCCATGAGCTTAGGGTAGGTAATCTACTTGTAGTGTCGGGAAGTGGCTTGCAATGGGGGTCGGGGCCCTAAGTGGCTACCAGGGTAACTCATTGTAAGTTTGGTTAATAAGTGATAACATTTACACACTAAATGGGGATTAAATGAACCTAAAAAGATAATTGTTTTGATGTTCTCGCCCATGCCTTGAGTGCTTTTATAGGCTAGGATAGGAGTAGTGAGAATGTATGGTTGCGACCATGCATTCCGTAGTATGCCTCGTCAGTATGAGAGGATACTAGTGGCCGCATGAGATCAGTATGGACCCGTGGAGTTTAGCTAACTGCTAGGGTAACTTGTACATGATAATTGTGATGATACTTTCCCGCTTGCAGAGTAGATTTCCTACATGTCTTTGTGTGCCTCTAGGAATTAGATGTCAATTTTGTGTGATGGAACTTTTGAGTTAGTATATTTTTAGGATTCCTGAACTTATAGAGATTTGTGCTTCATGAATTGATATCCTATTTGGGACTTGAGATTATCTCCTCAGCACGGTGGGAGTGGACCACTTAGGTTCCACGTGGTCGGGTGGTAGTGTATTTTCACTCTTATCATTTGAGATCCATCCGAGACACCATAGTTGGAGTATCCTTGGTTGGTATTTATTCTTCATTATGTTCTTAGAGCATTATGATAGATAATATACCTTATGATGGATGTATTTACTGGTATGTTTCTTATATTGATATTTTGCTTTACCTTGCATATGTTAGTTGATGATTTATTATGCTTTACTTTGCATGTTAGTAGGATGTTTTAGGAGTGACATTCTTACTATGTTAATACCGATGATCTCTTCGGTGCTTTGGAATGTTACACACGGAGGGATGGCTAGGATCCACGATGGTCTAATGATGCTATTTACGGTTGGGAGGAACTGTGCACTTAGTTATTTATGCTTGTGATATATGGTTATCTTTTGTGATGGATGTTTATATCTTTTGTGATGATGTCTCATGTATGATATGTGGTTTCATTTATGTTATTGCATCATGGATTAATATTAGATGACGATGATGTACTTTATTTACTTGGATGTTTATTCTTTTAAACTTTTCATACCCTATGATATGTACAGTGGATGATAGAGCTAAACTAAAATATAATTACAAAAGGACACTTGTATATTGTTTAAGTACATTGGATGTATCATTGTTATTTAATAAGGATGGGATGTTAGATGAATAGTTAATTTAGATGTGATACAACATTAAGGGATCTTTAAAGAATGTAGCCTGTTATGTGTATATGTTATGTTTATTTTCATTTGAATTGTTGCTATTGCTTCCGCAAATGTTATGAATGATTTTATCTTTCATGTTTAAAAAAAAAAATTGTTTGGCAAACTTAGTAAAATTCTTTGGATCCCTTGGTGGGGCATTACATTTGGTATCAGAGCCCGAGTTTCAACATTGGGAGCTCTGGGTATATTGGAATGCTACTAGTTATTAACTAGTTGAATAAAATGAAAACTTTGAACTATCATGTGTATCTTTTTCAAACTGAAAACTTGAAACTAGGTGAATTGAAACAGAACTTAAAACTGTTACTTGCATATTTTTTTATATTTCAACACTTAGCTTTCAAAACTAAAAATTTTACTAAAAATCTAAATGAAGGAAAAACTAAAAATTGAAACTCATTCTAGTTGCAAAACATGTATCTTTCATCTATGTTGTAAGGTAGTATGCTCTTTATTACTTTTGCAAGCATTAAGTTGCTCTTGTTTAGAATGAATTAAGGGATCTATTTTAGTAGTTGTTAAAAGAATGAATGTTGGATCGATATGGTTTTCGGTTTACCATTAAACCAAAATCATATTGCTCTAAGGGTGTTGTAATATCCTTAGTGGAAACATGTTTTCTTACAGAGGGAAAGGGTTCAATGGGACCCGCAAAGTGAGTATCTTAGTTTCTCATTCATATAGGCTTCCAGGAGTAAGCCTAATCCCAAGGGGGGTGGATGTAGTGCCTGCCGCTAGTTCACATTTTGTTATCATTGCTGAACTCTTTTAGAACTAGTTTTATGTTGTTGGTTAGTAGCATTCTTTTGAGATTATCAGATATTGTGCTATAGATTTAGTTTATTATGTGATGAGATTACTTAGACTCTACATTTCATGTATGTATGATGATTATTTTTAGTGTTCACAATTATTGATGATGATTATTACATTGCTTTCAATTATTAATGATGATTAGTAAGATAATTTATTATCATATGTGCTTTCTTATGGATACTTACCCCATACTTGCATGTGTATGGTGTGTGTGTTTGCCTTGCGTGTTTTCTTTTGTATGGCATGTCTGATGTGGTTAAGGAAGGGAGTCATAGTCACCTGCTAGTCAGGATCTACATGATGCACCACTTCCTACCATTGTCTGTTTAGTTTAGTATATATTGTGTTTGTACATGCATGGTTTTTATGCAGGTTGCAGGTATCGGGTATCGACTTCCCTGAATTGCCAGGATGAGCGTACCCTATCACATTATCTCAATGATAAGAGAGGGGAGATAAATTCTCAAGTCCAAATCTCAACCCTTTGAGCCATTTGTCCTAATTGGAAAATTAGGACAAGTATCTGAGTTGAATACCCACCGAATGTGTCGGATGACATATTTTGTGATTTTTAACCCTTTAGATTTATTTTGTATGATTTGTTCTATGATGGGTTTTCATATTTTATCTTGGAGGTCTATGGTGAATTTTTCATTAATTAAGTCTTAATAAATAGATTTAATTAATAAATTATCTATTTGAGAAAATTAATAATATATCATGATCTTTGATATTTTGATTGTAATTAATTAAATGTAAATTATTGGGGAAAAAGAATTAAATAAAAGAAAACTAGAAATTAAAATTAATAATAATTATAAAATAATAATAAAGTAATAAATAAAATAATAATAATAAAAGTTATAAAAATTAAAATGAAAGTTATAAAATTTAAATAGAGATTATTTAAAAAGTAAATTGGAGTTATAAGCTTGCATGGGAATTAACAGGTGTAACAACATGGGGGTTAGTGCATCAATTAAGCACAAGGTGTCTACAACTCTATGACTCATCAAAAAAGTTGGAAAAGACCCATGCTTAGTTGGTGACACCTTTCAGCGGTTTCAAAAATCAATCCAAAGGTTTCTTGAGAGCTCTTTATATTCAGGCATTCATAGAAGCTTAGGGAGGGGGTGGAGAGCAATTGAAGCATTGGAGGACTCAAGAACTCTGAAGAAGGGAGCTTGCTCTGCGAGTTTTCTGAGGAAGAGCGAATTAGCATCAGAATTTGGGTAGATTCTTGTGATTTTTCTTAGGCTATTTCTGCATCATACATTCCTGTCTTCTTTGTGTCTTCCATATGTCTTCTGAGAAATTTCATATTTTTATTGTATGCATTTTCAATTTGGGTAATTAAATTTATTTGAGAATTTTATATGCATGGATTTTAAAAAAAAGAGAAACGGGTTTGGGTTCGAATTAGAATCAAATTGAAATAGATTTGAAAATGATTTTAAGATTTATGGCCAAATCCATTAGTGAAATTATTGGATAAATTTAGAGAACAATTACCTTTTAAGAAGATTTTTTTAATTGTCCTGTCGCTGCCCCTTGGATAGACCCAAACTTAGTTATTCATAACTTTTTATCGTGACCGAATTTATTCGATCGCTCTAGTTAGAATTGGCGCAAGTTGGCCCTCTCCAACATATTTCAATTTCATCCCGATCCAACAATTCATTAGGGAGATATGGCCATCGTACTAAGACTTTTTTATTCAAGGACAGATATTTCTCCGTTTCCCATTACCAAGAGTTCTTTATGCTTAAACTTCACAAAAATAACATATCAAAGTATGGAATGAATTAAAGATATTATTGAAATCTTCCCTTATTAGAATCTTATTAATATGCATTAGTTTTATATGGTTTATTATCTAATCCAATTAAATCAAATTTAATTAAGATTAATTAATAGTAGAAGAAGTGTAATTAATTATTGGTCAATCTAAGTAAATGGATGAGAGAAAATTAAAAGAAAAGAGATTTTAATAGAGTTTATATAGTGGAATTTTTATAATGTATATTGAATACTATTTAATATATATTAAACAATTTTAGAGTTGTTTAATGAAGATGATAATGTTAAGAATTTGGAGAACTATGCTTTTGTATTTTTATTTTTTTCGAATGAATGCAATCTAATAATGCAACTAATATGAATTCCTAATTTAACAAGGGGTTATTAAAGAAAATATCGTGAAAGTAAAATCCTAATGGACATAAGCTATAGGAAACAACACGTCTATGAGTTAAGCTTTCAAAAAAATCAGTGGGTAATCAATGAAAATAGGAGAAGTGCCTGCTCAATTCCATTGATGCAATTATTGATGGAAAGCTTTAATAATTGTATGATATTTCACTCTTCATAAAATTGCAAGGCCACAGAAAGTGCACTCATGCAAGACAAGGAGTTATGCAGGCACAATTTGATAATTTCTTCTTCAACTAAATATGTCTACAAAAATTGTTAAACTATAGAAAACATCGAAACTAAAAGAGATTACACAACTAGAAACAAAGCAATAAATTTTTGGCTCAATCACAATTCCATCAACATAAATTCACAAAACAATAACACATTTAGGGTAGAATCATTATACTCCAAATGTGAGCAACAAAAGCATAATTTTATTTCAAAATAATGGTGGTCCCAATTACATATTACAATGGAGTATTTATAAGAAATTGTCTTCTCAATTTGTGTTGAGAGTGAGAGATATCTTCATGCAATAATATGCTTTTTAAATTAATAAAATAACTAATTATATACAAACTAAGAATCTAACTAGTGCTTGGTAGGACTCCATCCATTTTATATTCATTAATTGGAATCATCCATCCAATGAGAACAAGACACATCTAGGGGCAGCTAACTCCCATCCTTAACATGTCTTTTTAGACATCAGGCCAACTATAAGGCTAGACCCTTTTTCTACTTTAAGCTCTGCAAAACATAGGTGGGTGGACCTTAGATTCAATCAATATGGTACCAATGCAAAACATATTCCTAAATCGAACAAAGCAGATAAAAACCCTTATATCACCTAATACTTATGTAATAACACAAATTTACAATAGCTAAATGAAAAGCTATGAAATTCATAAGCTGAGTGAGGGTTAGACTTTTTAGCTCTTCAACATGAAAGGGGGAAAAGCATTTGATTAATAATGTTGAATTCAAAAACACCCCAATATGCAGTAGTAAGAACTAATGATCTTGTAACTAATCAATGCCCTTTCCATTGGGTAATTCTATGGATCAAATACATACATATGGATACCTCATACCTATTCATATATTTAGATATTTGACCTATCCATTCACCTTGTAA
Source organism: Cupressus sempervirens (assembly GCA_028749045.1). NCBI lineage: Eukaryota > Viridiplantae > Streptophyta > Pinopsida > Cupressales > Cupressaceae > Cupressus > Cupressus sempervirens. The sequence goes on along the minus strand of CM053792.1, from coordinate 675,841,649 downwards.
ATAGACATCTGTGTTCAATCTAAATCTCATTCTTACCTGATATCCTCCTCAATAAACTTGCAACCCTATTGATTTTCCTGAAGCATTTACATAATTCCTTGAATTACAAGAAACAATGAAACAACATACAACCTTAAGGGACTGCAACTATGACCTAGGCTCTTTGTTCAAAGATCATAAAACATTACAGCTTACTGAGAAAGGAGACAAGATCTAACATGAAACTTAACACTTGTTGTTCTTTGTATTTATTTCCTTAAAATAATACATTCATATGCATGAAAATCAAAATACAAAACACCTAAATGATCTTAACTAACTATGTTCTATTCATTACTTATGTTCATACAAGAAGAATTTTTTTAAAGAATGGTATCACAAATCTGACAAAATCCAAATTGGAACCCTTACAATGGATGAAAGAAAGAAAGAAAGATATAGACAAAAATGAATTCCTAGATCTGATCTCAAAATGATATATGTCCACTTGAAACTCCATGCTTGCAGTTGTAAAACCCTCTTTTCTCTTTCTACCCATCTAACTTGATATGGTTTTCATCATTATTCTATAACAAACTTGTAAATATCTCTGCTCAATGATGATAACCATCTTGCAACCAAAATATCTAAAAAACCTCATGAGATGCTGAAGGAATTGAGGTTTAACTGATGTGAAAGTGACCAAATTTGACCCCAACTATATTCTTACCATTTTCTACAAAGCTTCTAACTGGATTTTCAATTTTTACCAATTCCACTGAGAAGGCCCCAATTTTTACGTTTCTAACTATAACTTGAACCAGTGAATTCTTGTGCAAAAATGAACTCCGTAACTAGAAAGTTTGTCTTCTCCTGGTTCAGGCAATATATAATATCGCTATATTTGCCTACTAGGAACCACTTGAATCTCAGTTTGAAAAATATGCCCCCCTATTATAAACTTGGTCAGCACTTTGAAATTTTCAAAAATTTAAAAGTCTAAGTTGACCCTTTAGCATAAACCATTTTTCAATTTAAAAATTTGCACGTACCCATTTTGAAAAAATAATTAAAAATTATTTTTTATAATATTTCATTTTCTGCCCTCACCCTTCAATTTCAAGGTCAAACTTAGTTTGAGCGGCTGCCACGTGGCAACATCTGATTTTCCAGTTTCTACCACCAATCCACCACATCACCCTAGGTCAGCACCTACATGTCACTGACATGTCATCACTAGGTGGACCCACTACCATGTGGCACTTCCCCACTTACCCACATGATTTAACCTCCAAGAAACTTTATTTTGCAGGTAAGCACCAACTATCAGATCTTTCCACATGGCAAAATTTGACGGTTCCATCTTGAGCTGTTGTTGATGAACTGCAACCTAGGCCTACTGCCATGTGGCGCCCAGGCACATTCCCACTTTGTCTAAATCTCAGACAACTTCCCCAAATGGGGAAGCATTATTTCACCGTGTGTCCCTCATTTTTTGCACTGATGTTGTCACTTACGCTTCACTGGCATAGTTAGTCAAAATTTACCTTGGCACAAAATTTGAGGTCCTTCAGCCAGCGGCCATGGGCCCCACCATATGTGCATGGCTTCCAAAAGTTGATGTCTTTTAAGAAATCTTACTTACTACATGCTTTTGTATTTAAACAACTAAAGTCTCACTGCATCACCGATGTGGCATAATTTCCTTCATTACGTATGCCCCTGCATCTATCTTGCGCATGAATTCCTCTTTGATCGGTGACTTATTCTTCTTGCTTGGAACTCCCCTGTTACAAGGTATTTAAGAAGGCACAAATTCAAAGACATCAAGGGCTTCCTGAGTTCTCCCAATAGCAATATAACCCTTGATCAAATTACAAAACACTGGCTCGCTAAAAATGGAGCCTCTTTTCCTCATCTCCATGTATAGCTCTGTAGCTTGGTCCATCGCCTCACCCTTCACAAAACCCTCAATGGTATTTGTGTATGTGGGTGGGTTAGCCCCATAGCACTTCTCCAGCATCTACCTAAAAAGCCTCATAACTTCCTCGTATTTCTCCATCCTAAAATGTGCCCTCATCAAGTGTTGATGGGTCACGTTACTCGGATTTATTTTGGCATCTTAGAGCATCTACAACATGTGGAATGAATTCTCCATGCTGGCTTTTCTTCTCTACATTCTCCAAGCTGGCTCGTGGGCATCTTCCTTTTACTTGGCTCACGCATTCCTCCTTAGTTGGCTTCCTACCTTTTGGATGTGTGTATACCTTTCTTTAAATGTCAACTACTCTGTTCTCCTTTGGCATGGGTTTTCTCTTGATGCCTCTGGGTTTCCTTGTTTAAAGATGTATTTTTGCAATAATGTGGTTCCATGAAATTTCATCATGTTCATATTTTTTAGTTCATGTTTTTGTGAAACTTTTCCACCTTTAGTAATATTAGCATCTTCTTAATTGTGTTTGCAAGCCGGTGGCACATGCCCTAACGTCTATATAGTTCACAAGTTGCAATAAGAGGCATCTCATTTAATAAATCCTCTGCCTCATCAAAGTTTCCAACATGGCCAAGAAGGTCAATCATACATACATAATAATCTAGCCTAGGTGCAATCCCATAATCTCGATGCATTGATTCAAAATAGTGATTCCCTTGATCAACTAAGTCTGCATGAGTGCATGCATATAAAACCCCAATAAAAACTACATGGTCTGGTTTTGTCCCCGAACTAAGCATTTTGTCAAAAAAAAACTCATGTGCTTCCTTGGCAAGCTCGTGTTGGGCACATGTAGCAATCATAGAAGACCATGAAACCACATCTCTATCATGCATTTTCTTAAACACTTGGCATGACTTTTCCAATCTCCCACATTTGGATCTGATATTTTGTTACTGTAGATAATAGTGGGTAGCTCTTTTACACACTTAATCTTTAGTCTTGTATTTGCCAATCTAGCGAGATTAGTTGGGCCCCAAAGTGGGTTTGGCTAAGAAAAAATCATTTTCAAACAACTAAAATGTTGAATTGATCTATTCACCATCTAATACAAATCCAAATCAAATTTTTCCACTAAATCAACATTTGAAACTTAATTCATCTCTTTCTACAACTAGTCAACTACATGTCAGGAGGTTCTTTGACTAGCCTTAAAAACTGACCAAAATACCTAATCGGGCTCTAAAAACTAGCACATTGATTCTCTGTTCCACATACTCCTATCTTGTTGAATCTTGTCTCATGATGAATTCTCAGTCAAAAGATGTTGACCATCAAAGTTACCCTTTTAGAATTGCCTACAAGAAAACATGTCAAAAAATAATAAATTGCATTCGGATTTGGCTTTGAAAACTGGGCAAATTGACACTTGGGGGCACAAAAACTGGGGTGTTGGTTCACTATCATGAGAAGAGTATGAATCTGTGATTTGGGCTCATGAAAAATAATAGGACACATTTGGAAAATGGTCAAAGTAGGCTACTCAAAATTTGCTGATTGGAAAAATGGCAGAAAAATATTTTTTGCAAATGAAATTGACCTGGGAAAGTGTGTAAATAGATTCATCAATACTTGCAAATTGGCACACTTAAAGAATTTTTAGAGTACAACATAGTGGTACAATCCATTTGATCTCACCTATCACTAATTTTGAGATATGACATCACAAACAGGGGTTCCGACAAATTTGCATTTCTTGACACCAGTAAAAAGTTAGAAATTGCGTTTGGAATTGCGTTTGAAAACTGATCAAACGAATTCATCATAAGCTCAAAATTGAAACATAGTAATTATCTGATCTCTAAAATGCAACACAAAAGGAATTTCAAAATTTTGGTCAATTGGGTCAAAGTTATAACACATCAAACAAGGCTTCCTAGAATTCAGAATAAATTGCATCAACATGACATCAGTAAATGACCAACTTTGAGGGACTCAAAACCTAGTCAAATAGACTTGTAACAACTCAAAATTTGAAACATAGGCTCTTTGGTATGAACACTAGATAGTCCCAAAGTGGAAAATCATGAAATATTTTTGGGCACAAGATATTCAATGAAAAATAAAGCCTCCTGTTGTTGTTTGACACTTATGCAAAAGTGCAGATTTAACAATTGCTCAGAATGGGACTTCACGAAATGACTCAGAATGACAATTTATCTTCATGGAACACATAGACACACTAAATGAAATTTTTTAGAAACGTTAAACACCTCATGGGCCCTAAAAGTATAGTCAGGTACACATGCATCAAAATGCATTTAAGGGCTTGATTTCTTCAATGGTACTCAAAATCGGCGCTTCAATTTTGAGTCCCAAAAATGGGTCTATCTGGGGATGCATGTCCCTTGCTAGCATGGAAAGGATTCAGATCTCTGGTAGAAGCAAACCATACACCTCTGACAGAAAAAACTTCTCTCGAATAACTTTATTGAAAGAAAAAACAACTACTTCTACTATGTACAAACAATGGCCCTGGGCCACCGAACTTTCTCACAAACTTTTAACTCTATCAAATACCTTATTTTCACTCCTTTCATCATGAGGTAAGCTCAAAATATCATTCATATCATTTTCGCCAATTTGACACACATCATCAATTTCTTCAATTGGCAAAACAAAATCATCATCATTACTTTCATAGTGCATGTAAAAACTTGGCATAACTTCAACCTCTTGCTCACTATGAAAAGGGACATTAGCATGCTCATGAATACCAACATTAAACTGAAACTAACCTTTATAAACTAACTCATGAACATCATCAATCAAGACTACAAAGGTCTTATATTCAACTTCGTCAAATGAGTTATATATATCACTCATACCTTGACTTTGCATCTCCTCAAATGTTGCCGGTTGGGTTTCAAATGAGTAATCAGATTTATATTCACACATAACATCATCATCAAAATCTGAAATCACTCCATAACCTCCCAATGTATCTTCAAAATTGAAATGCTGATTAGTTTTTACCTCATATGAATCATTATAAAACTTACTATGAAGTGTCGGCTTCTCTTCAAAGACAACCCCATAAAACATCTCATCTTCAAGCTCACAAAATGCAACATCATTAGAAAATTCAATATCACGTATGGAAGAACAATATTCTAATTTTTTATAGCAATATGATAGCGTATCACCATTTGCATCTAGGCCAACTAAATCTAAAAGTTCCATGTCTTCTTCAAACAATGGGTTGATAATTCCATGCAAAGCACCTTTGTAGACATTATGACAAGTGATGTGTTGATCAACATCAAACTCTTCACCATATAATAGATTAGTGAAAACTTTAAAACCATTTCTAACATCATTGTCATGGACACTTTCAGCATATGAAGAAACAAAATCAAAAGCATCACAAGAAGGTGCACCATCAACTCCATCAATGAAGCATGTAGAATATAAATCAAAGTTACTTGCATTGTCTCCATTAAGGTGATTCAAATTTCCTACAAATGAATCATTGTTTATCTTACCTATAGGTGTTGATGCATTGATCATTGCACGCATCTTCAAGACATTCTTCTACACAATTAGGTAATCTATTCTTATAAATAATCTCTTTATCTTCATATTGCGTAGACACATCTTCTTCACAACCTTCAACCTCAAGTTGACTTGTATAAATCTAAAATGAAACATTACTTTCAGATTTAGAAAAAGAACTCATAACTCTACTAACATAAGAGTGACAACTTTCTTCATTGATTTCTTCTTCCCAATTTGCATCTGATTTATGTGAAGATGAACATGTACTATCATTTTATTCTTCTTGAATCGAGTAACAACTCTTGTCATTGTCTTCACATTATGCTTCTTCACAATACATTGGATCAGCAAGTTCACCTTCATCACTTGACACATAACTTTCAGCTTCTTCATCCTCATACTAAGATGAATACCTTTCCTCTTCATGACTCATTATGTTTTCAATATAATGCAAATAATCAAAGGGAAAAGGAATGGATGAACTTACATCTTGTATGTATGATTCATCAAGTGAACTAACTTTATGTTCTGCTATTGTAATACTACAAACGTGTGCATTCAATTCAGCAAGAATGGAATCATTTTTGCTTTGCAACAAAGGGACTTTATCTTCACATGTCTTTAATTCTGAATTTTCAACCAAATCATTTACAACAACACCAGTACCTATTTTCTGATATGAAATCAAATATTCTTTATGACATTGGTTTGTGCTTTGCACCTCATCTTGTCAGCAAACATTCCTAGAGAAATGACTCCGGGTTAAGCTAGATTTTAAGTTGTTTTCAATCTTTATTGCCATCATGAATGCCCAATGCAAAGTCCTAGGCTCTTTATCTCTCAATAAGTAATTCATCTTTTTATCAAATGCATCAAGACAAACAACTAGACACACTTGATCATCTGGCTTATAACTTTTAGGAATCTCATTCAAAACTTTTGCAAATATGATATTGAAATCATGAACAAACTCACTATTGCTGATTTGGATTTTCAAGAACCTATCAAAATAATCAAAGATGCTTACTCTTTCCCCAAACTGCTTCATGAAGGCTGAAAGTAATTCATCCCAAGCTACTGGTAGAAAGGAAAACCAATCCTTAGCATCACCTTCTAAAGTCTGAACAAACAACTTCATATGAATATCTTCATGAGCAATTTCAAAATCACCAACCAAGTCATTGAACAACTAAACATGATGATTGACTAAATTTTTGTGGTTCCCACTAAACTTAGGCAAATACTTTCTGAGATTATGTAGCATAGTATTCAGGAAACCATGAATGCCATCAAAACATAATGGCATGTATCTCTTGGTAGAAACATATCTATAATTCTCACTAATTGGCTACATACTTGATGAAAAGGAACTTGACATTCTTCAAACTTAAAACTCATTCATCACTAATACTCTCAAAATTTATTAATTGCAGCAAATCTAGAGTTCTTTCTACCAATTCAAAACTTCAAACATACTTTAAAATGTAAACACACTTTTGTTGAATCTGTCTCTATTAAAGTATGTTGAAATGTATTAAACCATTCTCCTATTTAATACTAAAAACCATTTGACTAGGGAACATGAAACTTTGGCAAGGAAATAAGAAACACATCTTGCTATATATTTTTTTATCCAATATGTTTCATGCCAAAGATTTTGATTCTTACTGTATGCAACTCCCCAGTAGAGTCACCATTTTGATGGTGTTTTGAAATGTTACGAGTTTCAAATTACCCTAATGAGAACAAGACACATCTAGAGGCAGCTAACTCCCATCCTTAACACATCTTTTTAGACATCAGGCTAACTATAAGGCTAGACCCTTCTTCTACTTCAGGCTCTACAAAACCTAGGCGGGTGGACCTCAGATTCAATCAATATGGTACCAATGCAAAACATATTCTTGAATCTAAAAAAGCAGATAAAAAGCCTTATATCTCCTAATGCTTATGCAATAACACAAATCTACAATAGCTAAATGTAAATCTATGAAATTCATAAGTTGAGTGAGGTTTAGACTTTTCAGCTCTTCAACATGAAAGGGGTAAAATCATTTGATTAATAATGTTGAATTCAGCAACACCCCAAATATGTAGCAGTAAGAACTAATGATCATGTAACTGATCAATGCCTTTTCTATTGGGCAATTATATGAATCAAATACATACATACGGATACCTCATACCTATTCATATATTTAGATATTTGATCTATCCATTCACCTTGTAAATAGACATCTGTGTTCAATCTAAATCTCATTCTTACCTGATATCCTCCTCAATATACTTGCAACCCTATTGATTTCCCTGAAGCATTTATATAATTCCTTAAATTACAAGCAATAATGAAACAACATATAGCCTTAAGGAACTGCAACTATGACCTAGGCTCTTTGTTCAAAGATCATAAAACATTAGAGCTTACTGAGAAAGGAGACAAGATTTAACATGAAACTTAGCACTTGTTGTTCTTTGTATTTATTTTCTTAAAACAATACATTCATATGCATAAAAATCAAAACCTAAAACACCCAAAAGATCTGAACTATCTATGTTCTATTCATTATTGTTTTTCATAGAAGAAGAATTTTGCTGAAGAATGGTATCACAAATCTCAAAAAATTCTAGATTGGAACCCTTACAATGGATGAAAGAAAGAAAGATCTTATCTCAGAATGACATGTGTCCACTTGAAATTCCATCCTTGCAGTTGTAAAACCTTTTTTCTCTTTCTACCCATTTGATTTGGTATGGTTTTCATCATTATTCTATAACAAACTTGTAAATATCTCTGCTCAATGATGATAACCATCTTGCAACCAAAATATCTGAAAAACCTCATGAGATGCTGAAGGAATTGAGGTTTAACTATTCTAAAAGTGACCAAATCCAACCCCAACTACATTCTTACCATGTTTTACCAAGCTTCTAACTGGATTTTCAATTTTTACCAATTCCACTGAGAAGGCCCCAAATTTTACATTTCTAGCTATAACTTGAACCGGTGAATTCCTGTGCAAAATGAACTCCATAACTAGAAAGTTTGTCTTCTCCTAGTTCCAATGATATATAATATCACTATATTTGACTACCAAGAACCCCTTGAATCTCAATTTGAAAAATATGCCCCCGTTATAAACTTGGTCGGCACTGTGAATTTTTCAAAAATTTAAAAAAGTCTAAAGTTGACACTTTAGCATAAACCATTTTTCAATTCAAAAATTTGCACATACCCCTTTTGAAAAAATAATTAAAAATTATTATTTATAATATTTCATTTTCTGCCCTCACCCTTCAATTTTGGGGTCAATCTTAGTTTGACCAGCTGCCACATGGCAGCATCTAATTTTCCCATCTCTACCACATCACCCTAGGTTAGCACCTGCATGTCACCGACATGTCATCACTAGGCAGGCCCTCTGCCACATGGTGCTTTCCCACATACCCGCATTATTTAATCTCCAAGCAAATTTATTTTGTGGGTAAGCACCAACCATCAGATCTCACCACGTGGCAAAATTTGATGGTTCCATCTTGAGTTGTTGTTGATGAACTACAATGTTGGCCCACTGCCACATGGTGCCCAGGTGCATTCTCGCTTTGTCTAAATCTCAGGAAACTTCCCCAAGTGGGGAAGCACTATTGTCCCACGTGTCCCTCATTTTTTGCACTGACTTCATCACTTACCCTTCACCAACGTGGTTAGTCAAAATTTACCTTGGCTCAGAATTTGAAGTCCTTTAGCTAACTGACCACAGGCCCCACCATGCGTGCAAGGCTTCCAAAAGTCGATGTTTTTTAAGACATCTTACTTACTGCATACTTTTTTATTTAAACAACTAAAGTCTCACTGCATCCTCGATGTGGGATAATTTCCTTCATTACGTATATCCCTGCATCTATCTTGTGCTTGAATTCCTCTTTGACCAGTGACTTATTCTTCTTGCTTGGCATTCCCCTATTATGAGGCATTTGAGAAGGTACAAATTCAAAGACATCAAGAGCCTCCTGAGTTCTACCAATAGCAATATAAACCTTGATCAAATTGCAAAACACTAGCTCGCTAAAAATGGAGCCTCTTTTCCTCATCTCCATGTACAGCTCTGTAGCCTATTCCATCGCCGCACCCTCCACAAAACCCTCAATGGTATTTGTGTGTGTGGGCGGGTCAGCCCCATAGCACTTCTCTAGCATCTCCCTAAAAAGCCTCATAACTTCCTCGTATTTTTCCATCCTAAAATTCACCTTCATCAAGTGTTGATAGCTAGTGTTACTAGGATTCATTTTGGTGTCTTGGATCATCTACAACATGCAGAATGAATTCTCCATGCTGGCTTTTCTTCTCTACACTCTCAAAGTTGGCTCGTGGGCATCTTCCTTTTACTTGGCTAATGCATTCCTCCTTAGCTGGATCCCTACCTTTTGGATGTGTGTATACCTTCCTTTAAATGCCAACTGCCCTGTTCTCCTTTAGTGTGGGTTTTCTCTTGATGTGTGCGGGTTTCCTTGTTTAAAGATGTATTTTTGCAATAATGTGGTTCTAGGAAATGTCAACATGTTCATATTTTTTAGTTCATGTTTTTGTGAAACTTTTCCACCTTTAGTGATATTAGCATCTTCTCAATTATGTTTACAAGCTGGCGGCACATGCCCTAATGTCTATACGATTCACAAGTTTAAATAAGAGGCATCTCATTTAATAAATCCTCTACCTCATCAAAGTGTCCAACATAGCCAAGAAGGTCAATGATACATACATAATGATCTGGCCCGGGTGCAATTCCATAATCTCAGTGCATGGATTCAAAATAGTGACTCCCTTGATCAACTAAGTCTGCATGAGTGCATGCACATAAAACCCCAATAAAAACTACATGGTCTAGTTTTGTCCCCGAACTAAGCATTTTGTCAAAAAAAACTCATGTGCTTCCTTGGCAAGCCCATGTTGGGCACCTGTGGGTGGACCTCAGATTCAATCAATATGGTACCAGTGTGAAACATATTCTTGAATCTAACAAAGTAGATAAAGACCCTTATATCTCCTAATACTTATGCAATAACACAGATCTACAATAGCTAAATGAAAATCAATGATATTCATAAGCTGAGTGAGGGTTAGACTTTTCAGCTCTTCAACATGAAAGGGGGAAAATCATTTGATTAATAATGTTGAATTCAGTAACACCCCAAATATGCAGTAGTAAGAACTAATGATCCTATAACTGATCAATGCCTTTTCCATTGGGAAATTCTATGGATCAAATACGTACATATAGATATCTGATACCTATTCATATATTCAGATATCTGATCTATCCATTCACCTTGTAAATAGACATTTGTGTTCAATCTAAATCTCATTCTTACCTTATATCCTCCTCAGTAAACTTGCAACCTTGTTGATTTTCCTAAAGCATTTACATAATTCCTTGAATTACAAGCAACAGTGAAACAACATACAGCCTTAAGGGACTACAACTATGACCTAGGCTCTTTGTTCATAGATCATAAAACATTACAGCTTACTAAGAAAGGAGACAAGATTTAACATGAAACTTAACACTTTTTGTTCTTTGTATTTATTTCCTTACAACAATACATTCATATGCATGAGAATAAAAACATAAAACACCTAAAAGATCTGAACTATCTATGTTCTATTCATTACTATTTTTCATACAAGAAAATTTTTGCTGAAGAATGGTATCACAGATCTAAGAAAACTCTAGATTGGAACCCTTACAATGGATGAAAGAAAGAAAGATATAGACAAAGATGAATTCTCAAATCTGATCTCAAAATGACATGTGTCCACCTGAAATTCCATCCTTGCAGTTGTTAAACCTCTTTTCTCTTTCTACCCATCTGATCTGATATGGTTTTCATCATTATTCTGTAACAAACTTATAAATATCTTTGCTCAATGATGATAACCATCCTGCAACCAAAATATCTGAAAAACCTCATGAGATGATGAAGGAATTGAGGTTTAACTATTTTGAAAGTGACCAAATTCAACCCCAACTACATTCTTACCATGTTTTACCAAGATTCTAACTAGATTTTCAATTTTTACCAATTCCACTGAGAAGGCCCCAAATTTTACATTTCTAGCTATAACTTGAACTAGTGAATTCCTATGCAAAAATGAACTCCATAACTAGAAAGTTCATCTTCTCTCAATTCTGGTGATATATAATATCATTGTATTCACCTACTAGGAACCCCCTAAATCTTAGTTTGAAAAATATGCCCCCCTGTTATAAACTTGGTCAGCACTTTGAATTTTTCAAAAATTTAAAAAAATCTAAAGTTGACAATTTAGCATAAACCATTTTTCAATTTAAAAATTTGCATGTATCCCTTTTGAAAAAATAATTAAAAATTATTATTTATAATATTTCATTTTCTACCCTCACCCTTCAATTTTTGGGTCAAACTTAGTTTGACCAGCTACCACGTGGTAGCATCTGATTTGCCCATCTCTACCACCAATCTGCCACATCACCCTAGGTCAGCACCTACATGTCACTAACACATCATCACTATGCAATCTCGCTGCCATGTGGCACCTCCCCACTTATCCACATTATTTAACCTCCAAGAAACTTTATTTTGCATGTAAGCACCAACCATCAGATCTTGCCACATGGAAAAATCCAACAATTCCATCTTGAGTTGATGTTGATGAACTGTGAACTGGGCCTAATTCCACGTGGCACCCAGGAAAATTCCTACTTTGTCTAAATCTCAAGAAAATTCCCCAAGTGGGGAAGCATTGTTACACCATGTGTCCTTCATTTTTTGTGATGATGTCATCACTTACCCTTCACCAGCGTGGTTAGTCAAAATTTACCTTGGCTCAGAATTTAAGGTCCTTCAACCGATCGACCATGAGCCCCACCATGTGTGTGTGGCTTCCAAAAAAAATGTCTTTTAAGACATCTTACTTACTACATGCTTTTATATTTAAACAACTAAAGTCTCACTGCACCCCCAATGTGGGATAATTTCCTTCATTACGTATGTCCTTGCATCTATCTTGTGCATGAATTCCTCTTTGACCGGTGACTTAATCTTCTTTCTTGGTGCTCCCCTATTATGAGGTGTTTGAGAAGGCACAAATTCAAAGACATCAAGGGCCTCTTGAGTTCTCCCAGCAACAATATAACCCGTAATCAAATTGCAAAACACTGGCTCACCAAAAATGGAGCCTCCTTTCCTCATCTCTATGTACAGCTCTATAGCTTGGTCCATCACCCCACCCTTCACAAAACCCTCAATGGTCTTTGTGTATGTGGTCAACCCCATAGCACTTCTCCAACATCTCCCTAAAAAGCCTCATAACTTCCTCATAGTTCTCCATACTAAAATGTGCCCTCATCAAGTGTTGATAGGTCACATTAATGGGATTCATTTTTGCATCTTGGATCATCTGCAACATGTGGAATGAATTCTCCATGTTTTCTTTTCTTCTCTATGTTCTCCAAGCCATCTCATGGATGTCTTCCTTTTACTTGGCTCACACATTCCTCCTTAGTTGGCTCCCTGCCTTTTGGATGTGTAATTTTTTTAACTATGCAGTGCTATGCGCGCCCACACCCACCATCCCACATAGTCCAACTCGCCAACATGCTACTAGCCTTCCCGTGCCCATGTGCCCACATCCACCTCCTCCACACTCATTTGTGTGCTCGCATTCATTCGCCACCACTTCACAAACACAGTACGCTCGTGTTGTGTCGAGCCGCAACTGCGCCACACTTGTGACTGAGTTGCAACCTCATCATGCCTGCGACCATGCTATGACCACAGCCTCACCTCGTGCCTGTGCTCGCCTTTCTCATAGTGCACCTCCCTGCACTACCATGCACTGCTAGTCCAAAGCCCTCTCCACGCACTGCTGCTCCAAATCCCCATTCGTCATCATTCCAAAGCCCACTCTACGTGCCACCTCCAAACCCTACTATTGTGTGCCACCATTAAAACCCCCCACACCCGCATCCATGACTATAGTAGCACGCATGTGCCCACCATCTCCTCTGCCACTTCAAACCCTTTGCCCTCCACAATCCCTCTTGCTGACATGCGTGTGCATGCCTCATACTCGCATTATCTTTATTTTATTTAAAAATAATAATAATAATAATAAATAATAATTTAAAAATATAAAATATATAAAAAATAATTAAAATTAAAACTAAAATTAAAAAAAAGAATTTAAAAAATAATATTTGTATGCTTTGTCTTTTGACTAATAAACATTTTTCTTATGGTGTGCAGCTGATCAAATGGTGTCAACATCTAGAGTAGCACCCAAGCCTATAGTCTTCAAGTTCCAAGGCGTATCATCCAAATCAAGATTTCACGATGATTATGCTGAGATTCGAGATACTAATTTGGGACACATAGGGGAATTCATAAAATCTTGTACTAGCCAACCCAAAGATTAGATCTGGTATCATCCTTGATATGTTCTGGGTTAGTGGAGGCAACGTCACATCCCATATCAGTGTAGTCAGCAAAACTAATCATGACTCTAGTACAACATTTTGTTCTTGAAGAAAGAGTGGTGAAAAGTGCAATAGGAGAAGTAGTTCTTGATCTTCGACCTGACAATATTGAGAAGGTCTTCCATCTCCCAAGAGCAGATCAGTTCATTAGGCTCTCTTATGAATCAGCAGAGAGATGGTACAGGGAACATGCAAAGCAGGCAATGGATATCATCTAATCATCCTATCTCATTGAGAGACCTCCTCAATGAAGGATAATAGGGAAAGTGGATATGACTCGGGGATATATGAAGGAAGATATTAGTTACTCCATCATCCTTTTGAGAAGAGTCATGGGTTTATCTCCAACAAGCCACCTCAATACCTTCATGATCAACTTTATTGAGACCATCAAAACATCAAAGATACCATTGGACTGGGCCACCACACTAAGTGAAAACTTGTGTGAGTAGTTGAGGATGGTAAAGGATAAGAAGAAGTTTTATATGATGTCTTACATAGTATACTTGCTTGCAATGAGGGCAACAAATTACCCTGGGTTGTATAGAAGAGGAAATATGCATGATCCCAATGCCTAGCCTTACATAGTCTACCCTCAGCTAGTGAAGAAGAAATTATCTACTCAAAGCAAGGAATATAGAATTGTTAATAATGCTTTCATTTTTGCAATCATTCGATTCATTGAAGGAGATTATGGAAAGAGGCTATATTATGAAGCAAAAGCACAGATAAAAACTCTTAGGGCCTATTTCTTTTAGTTTAAGACATTTACATATCTATAGGTAGGTGGTGCCACTATCAACCCCAAGAAGCTCCCCAGATATCCCAGTGACAAGTTAGTGTTATTGGAAATTTCCTAGAAAATTGAATCAGCATATGAAAGGGTGAAGAGACAAAGAAGACCTTGTTGGAAATGGCCTCTCATCATTGGACCATACTAGGTAAAATGGAACCAAGACATTCTAACTTTCAAATGGGAATGGGAGAATTATCCCCTTGAGGATTAGAATTCCCCTAGGATACATTTTGATAATGTTAGGAAGGTGGAGAGTATGGCAGGTAGCGAGTTTCATCATGAAGATGCTATTGAAGATCATTGGATGAATGTCACAAATGGCTATGATATCCACATATCAGATTATTGTAGGATGACTTTGTATCTGGTAGAGAAGACCCTCAATCTAAATATTCCAAAGGAAATAAGGCAACAAGATTCTAAGGAGCTATTGGACCCCATCTTCAACTTGGACAAAATAAAAGAAAGACCCATTATGAATACAGAAGTTGACAAGGAGGAGGGCGATGATATCAATCATTGGGAAAGACATATGGTTAGAATGATGAAGGAATGGATCAAGCAACACTTTTCACTTGATCTCATACATGACACTGTAGTCTTCCATGCTCAAGCCTACCTTGAGAAAGGTAGAGGAAGGAAAGTTATAGATCCTACTTTTGTGCTCCAATCTCCCATCAAGCCAAAGACAGTATACCAACTTGACCTCCCAGTGGGATACTATCATCCTCCAGAGAGCATAGGAAAGAACAAAAGGAAGAGGACTTCCCCACAAAGAATTCAAGCAGAACAAGGAGAAGTACAAGCACCTCCCCATCAACAATGAGAAGAGGTACAAGGATCTGAGGATATCAAAGCTTCTCAATTCTAAGATAATCCTCCACTGCCTCCCTTTGTGTCTACCCAATCAAAAGAGGAAGAGAGTTAGTAGGTTTATATACCTCTAATGCAAGAAGAATAGGCTTCCCCTTTTGCCTCTATAAAACAAAACAAGATTAAGATCCGAATGAAGAAAAGGCAAAGGGTGACTAAAAGAATGGTGACTTTTCCTTCTATTCCTAAAACCATTCTAGAAGAAGAAGAAGAGGAAGAGGAGTAGATAGATGAAGAAGAAGAAGTGCCCATACAAAGAAGAACCCGGCTAGCTAGAGCCATGGAGGAACAAAGAAGAAAATATCTGATTTTGACTTTATGCTTGTGGGAACAATGTTAATTGATGGCAAGATTAGATGTACTCCTACTAGTCAATCTTAACAGGAAGGCTGGACATAGGTACCACCAGGCATGCAAGATATCGATCCTACTCACCCATATTCACCACAAGCTACTATGGTGGATAAAGGTTTGGTTACTCCCCCGCTTCTAGGATCAAAGGAACAAGTTTAGAAGGAACCATCGTAGGAGGAGCAACCTGAACAAAGGGCAATCGATGAAGTGTCAAAGGAGGGGCAAATAGTTGAATATTCTCAATCACCTCCCCAAGATACTGAGGTTCAAGTTGCTTGATCCACTAAGACCGAGAAAATAGAAGGAGAGCTCTCACAGACAAAAACAACTTTGAGGAGGAGTGATAAGGGGAAGAACGTTGCAGAACATACTCCCTTGTCTTTAATAAGAAGACCTCCAGCTAAACATACTCCAAGATGGCTACAAAAAGAAGTCATAAGAAGCTCCAAACCTAGATTCCAAGCCTCGGATGAAGACATTTATGAGATTGCAAAAATTTTGAATAAACCTAAATCCCTGGCACACGAGGCAATACCATTGGCATTTTTTACAACTACACAGAATAGCTCAAAGTTGTTTGCATAGGTAGTTGTTCCTCCTGGAGATATAGACATAGAAAGCCTTGGTCCCAAGGATTATCAATTGGAAAAAATCATGTTGGGAAAACCCACACGGGATGCATCCCAATTAATGGTGACCATGGGAATTAAGGAAATCATGAAGAAGATGGGGGAAGATGGGATGGAAATCTAAGCACTTTGAAGGCAGGTTGAGATCCTAAAGGGATATGTGGCTGAAGTCATTGGTCCTCTTGATCATGAGCACCCTAAGGAGACCTTGAATACTATTCTTAGAGAAGGGGGAGCAATTCATATGGATCCATTTTTGAGAGCATGTCAGCAATGGCAGGAGATTTTTGAGGAAAAAGGAGTCATGATCATCATAGCAAACCTAAAGATGTTGCAAGCTACACAAGAAAATGTAAATAAAATGGTGGCAATTTTGAAGTAGGACTTTAGCATTATTGATGAAGTACGAGCCTGGAGCAAAGATTTAAAGACTCTACAAGCTATAAAGGGACAAAGGTAACAAGTTTTGATTGATGTATATATGGGTGATGAATTGGATATGATTGATGACTGGATAGAAAATATGGCAAATAGCAATAAAGTAATGGAAACATTACATGATGAAATTCATCAACTTAATGACCAAGCCTGAGAGAAAATTTTGGAAGCAGAGATGCACTATAGTGATGCCTGCTTGGATATTTTTGAAGATGAGGAACATGAGAGATTGCTACCTATAGAGATAGTAGTGGAGAACTTCAAGAAGATTTTTGTGGAATTTGATGATGAAGAGGACATCCGACAGGCCTTCAAAACCAAGGAACCATTGTTAGAGTTGGATACCAAACTTGGGGATTTTCTTGATACCTGAATTGAGGTAGATAATTACAGATAAAAGGTTAAGGAAAAATATGAGGCTTTGGATTTTTTGGATGTGGCCAAAATCACTGAGATTATAGAGAAATTAAAGGGAAAATATCCAAACATACCTTTGTGATGAAGTTGAACAAAACCCAGGTGCCAAAATTTTAGTTTTGACGCTTAGTGAAATTTTGAGATTTTGACCCAGTCAAGGTCCACAGCTTTGCATCTCTATAGCTTTGCAATTCAGAGGTGTAGTGATAGTTGACAACCACTTCTAAAAATAGCACTTTCTATGCATCGAGAGCGCATCTTGATGGCAAGTTAACTCCAACACACACCTAGTGAAGGGCCAGTTTTCATTTTTGACGCTTCCAGGAACTTCCACTTCGACTGATGGTTTCCTCCTAATTTCTCTTTCATTCTTTCTCTATTTTTGACATATAAAGGACTCATGCATCTAATAAATGAATAAAATATGGATGGAGTTCCTCTAAGCTCCAGTCAGATTGTCAGTTTGTATATATTTAGTTTGTTTAAATGTTTTAAAAGCATTTTATTGCATCAAGATATCTCTCACTCTCAACACAAATTGAGGAGATGATTTCTTATAAATACCCCATTGTAAAATGTAAGAAGCCATCGTTATTATGCAATAAAATTATGCTTTTGGTGCTAGCATTCAGAGTGTATTTATTCTTGTCTGAATGTGTCATTGTTTTGTAGATTTTATTCATGAGATTGTGATTGAGCCAAAGGTTTATTGCATTGTTTCTGGATGTGCGATCTTTTAGTTCTGGTGTTTGCTACAGATATATGAATTCTGTTGATGTAATGAGCTTGAGAAGAGATCACCCAATTGTGTCTACATATCTTTTTGTCTCACATGAGCACATTTTCCATGGCCTTGCCATTTGATGAAGAGTGAAACATCATTCATTTTGTTAAAGATTCTCACCAATGATTGCATCAATGGATTCTAGGAAGTGTTGCTCCTGTTTTCATTGGTTTCCTACCAATTTCATCAAAGGTTTAACTCACAACATGTTGTGTTCTATAGCTTATGTCCATTTAGGAATTTCAATTTCAAATCATTTTATTTCATGTTATTTTGCTTTCAGTTTCGTTATTTTCTTTACTAACCCCTTGTTAGAGTAGGACCTCATAGTAGTTGCATTGTTAGAGTTGCATTCATTGAAAAATACAAAAAATACAAAAATATTGTTCTTTTGGTGTGATATTTTCAAATAGTAAATAGATTTTACTTCAATTCCAAGATAAGAGATTTTTTAGAACCAGCAAAGGCCTCCTCGTGAACACTCACATTTATCTTCTACCGAGCAGATTTTGGTATGTCGCAAGACAAAAACTAAACCTTGGAGTGGGTCCTTAAAAAGATTTTCTTTTCAAGAGAGGAATTACACTATGGATTCCTACCATTGACCTCGTGCAAAATGAACACCCAATAGAAGTGGTGCTAGAAGGAGGGCCACAAAACAAAGAACCTACTATTGGAAATAAGAAAGATTTGACAAATTTTTGAAATTCTTGCACCCTTGCAATAATATACACTCCATAAAAGTTCAAAAATCACTTCTAAAATTTTCAAAAATTCAAATCTTCAAGTATGCAAGTTTGTAGATCCATAGGTCTGTAGGTACATAGATCCATAGGTCCATAGATCTATAGGTCTACAAAACTCTATGGTGTGATAAATTCAAAAGAAGTGAGGAAGTGTACTTTTGTAGAGGTGCAATTTTTCCAAAATTGATACAAGTTGGAAGATATTGATCCAAGATCCCCATTCTAGCAAGCATTAAGATCTTCACCAAGTGCCCAAGAATTTCTAGAGCTTACTCATTTGTGTAAGCCATGTAGTGATAGAGGAATACCCCAAATTTAACCACTTCCATTTGACATTTCATCATCTTCTTCTTCTCCACCACCCATTCAACCACCAGGTGGACCTTCACATATTCTAACAGTCCCATCACCATCCCATCCACCTTTAGGTCCATAAAATCATGCAATCTCTTTTTTTGCAAATGTAGTTGATTCACCCATTAACTTGAGAAGTGACCTCCATGACCTCCCTAAGAATCTCAAGAAATTTTGTCCAAGGTTCATTTATGGAGAAACAAGAACTTTCGAAGATCATGTCAAGGTTTTTAAGGAAATTTGCAATCGAAAGCAAATTGTGAATGAAGATGTGGTTCTTCATTTATTTCCCTACTCTTTGGGGGAAATTGCCTTCAATTGGTACATGAACCTACCACTAGGATGTATTGGAGATTGGGACACTTTCAAAAAATTGTTCAAGGAACAATTCAAAACATTCATCAATCCAGCAGTAATACATCAACAATTTATATCAATAAAAAGGGACCCAGCTGAGACAGTTTCATGCTTTAACCATCACTTTCATATGGCCTACTGCAAGTTGGAAACACCATACACAATACCAGTTGAAACCGTCATCCAAGTTTATTTGAATGCTATGGACCCTCTTACTGAAATCTTTCTGAGAAGACTTCCTGCAGCAAATATTGACACATTGGAGAAAGTCTTTGCAAAAGCGATCACATTCATGAAGCAAGCTAATCCTAATGGGGGAGGAATGATGCTTCCTGCACAAACAGTCCCTACAATGCCAACATACCCTATGGAAGCACCAACTGTGCCTAGTTAGTTCATACCTATGAACCCAGTTCCATTTTAGTAGGTACCCACTCCACAAACTCAAGCAATAACCTATCCAGGGTATGAGCCCCCAAAAATAGCTTTCTTTGAACAAAAAGCAATGGTTCCAATGGAAGTAGATAACAATCTCCTTTCAAAAGTTGGTCAAATGAAGAAGACCATGTCACAAATGAACAACAAGTTGACACGTCTTAGATTTTCACAAGGACAAAATAACAACTTTAAAAGAAATAATGTTGGCCCCTACAACAAAAATTTTGGTCAGAATTACAATAGGAACTTCAACAATAACAATAATAACAATGCAGGAAACAATGGCAGAGGAAACAACTTCAATCCTCTTGATCGCAACAATGGCTTCCAAAGACAAAACTGACAATGGAATACTTGACCGAATAATGGAAGCATTCATGCTGATAACAACAACAACAACAACATTCAACATGCTGATATCAATCAGTATGATGATGGCCAAAATATGCCTAGCAATGATGGTCTGTACTATAATGGTAATCAAGAGTTGAATCAAAACTCATAGGTGAATGATCATCCTCCTCTTTTTCAATTCAATGCATGCTCTTAGAGTCTTACGATTCTACATAGAATGTGCAAGTGGAGCAACAAGCAAGTGAGGAATTCTCATTCCCTTTTAGTCAAGAACCCAATCTTCAACATGATGAGATGTTTCCACTTTGAAATGACAATCGAGATACATATAATCTCATAAAAAAAAGTATCCCTTGACTGATGGAATTCATCCTGGGTTACAACCAACTCCACCTGATTCTAGAGCAAACAACAATCCACCATTGGTAAAGCTATCCCAAGGAGGACAACAATATTAGAATCAAGTGAACATACCGACAATACTAAAGAACCCTGCTTGGTCTACTGAAAAGTATAATGCAGTAGAAGGTCTGAAGAGAATGAAAGCCAATATGTCCATGTTTGACATGTTGCAGAATTGTCCACAACAAAGAGAAGCAATCATGAAGACATTGGATAATACAAAGGTTTCCCTTAATATGAATAATGTCCCTCAAAAGATGGTGTCGCAACAAGTAAATGTTGCAGAAGCAATGCCCACTATGTTAAAGGACAAATTTGAGGTACCCCCATTTTTGTTGAGCATAAGGATATATGGGAAGAATATTCACAATTGTCTTACTGATTCAAGAGCTTCATGTAATGTGATGCCATTATCAATAGCTCAAAAACTAGGAGTTAATCCTCAACCCTCTAACCAAGTGGTAATACAGTTGGATAAAATAGAGGTAAAGGTCATTGGAGTATTGAAAGATGTGCAGATACAGTTAACAATTGATCCTCGAATCTAGGATATTATTGGCATACATGTGGTTGATATCCCAAAAACATATGGATTACTTCTAAGCAAAGAATGGATAAAATGTCTCAGAGGATGGTTCTCTATAGACTTCACTCAATTATGGTTTCCATGGAAAGGATTGAACAATCAAATCAAGATAGATGTTGAGCCCAAATTGAAAATAATGATCATAGATTACAATGCCCCGAATGAGATATCATTCTTACAATTGTATTTGGGTTTGTACAAAGTGATGGTATTGAATATGGTTCCAAACAATACATCTCAAGATCAAAATGAAGAACCTCAGGTGTCGGTACCCAAGAGTGAGACCATGACACAATTCATAGAGAGTATGAAGACTAATTTACATTCTTCAAGAGAGGAAGTTGACCCTAGTATCCTCCTCCTTCTAGGATTTTGCCAGTTGCACAAAGTTAGTCATCCAGAGTTCAAATGTTCAGTGTGCCAAGAAGCAGTAGCAAAGTTGTTGACACAAATAATGGAAAACAAGAGTACAAAGACCTCAAGAGATGAAACTGTTGAAAGTCAAGATTCAGTGAATTCATCCAACCTTATTGAACAAACTGAAGAAGAAAGTGAAGATTTAAATGTATCATATAGTGATACCTCTTTAGATGGTGGAGGTTTATCTTCTCCTCCTCCAGGGATGATTAAAGTTCAAAGAAGAAGGCAATATGTCAAAGGTAAAGGATGGACTTCAGTAGTAATTCATCCTAAACCTAAAGTTGAAAAAATCAGTGAACTAATAGGGGAAATTTAGGAGAAGTAAGAAAAAAACACACTTCCTCTATCCATAGGATATAGAGGAGATTCATTAAGCCCTACATGAGAAAAGTTACAATGGGTTCCTAAGAAACAGTCATTCAAGACTCAAGTAAAAGAAAAGTTAAGGATGAATAAGCTAAAAGTTAGAAAACCCAAGGAAAATGCAGTTTGGATACTCCATTTTGATGGTTCCAGATGCAAATTAGGAGCCAGTGCAAGTATTGAACTAATCAACCCAAAAGGTAGGTCTTTCTATGCCACATATCGATTGCAGTTTAGATGTACTAACAATGGTGCAGAATACGAAGCTTTGATTCAAGGACTTCTCTTTGCATTGGAAAAGGGAGTCACCACTCTTATAATTGAAGGGGATTCTCAACTGGTTATACAACAAGTAAAATCCATATACTCATGCAACGAAAAAAGATTAATCATTTATAGGAAAAGGGTATGGGATATAATGGATGACTTTGAAGCTCTAAACATCAAATCCATTCCAAGAAGGAAGAATATGGTAGCAAACGCCCTTGCTATTTCAGCTAGTGCTTTACAACTAGTTGAAAAGGCAAACCTAAAAATATTCTCATTCAAACTAGTTGTTGTTGTTAGGAATAAGGTGTCTCAACCTTGTATAATTCCTATTCTTATTATTTGTTTTGTAAAATGTATTTCTTGCAAATAATGTTGATGTGTCGACATCTTGAACTGTGTGTAAGGAGATCATGACTAAAATAGTTATGACAGATTCCTATGACACGTAAGAGCTATGTTAAAAAGATTCAGTGATAGGTGAAGACATGTGGCAACTAAGATATTTGAGTACTGTACACTCTACCCCAATAGTGGGGTTCAGGGCATCACCCTGAAAAATTTTGTAGGGTTCCTATTTTCTCGAAGAATGGTAAAATCCTAATACGGCTTACCTTTTGGGAGTAGCCCTAAAAGTGAAGCGCATTGCAAGTGTATTGTAACCTCGTGTTGAAGATAATACATTGTGCAAGTTCTGAAGGGGTGGGGTTATTTTATCGAAAGGTTTTTCCCCACCAGAAAATCCTTGTGTTATGTGTTCCTTTCTCTGTCTATTTTTTGTATGCATGGTTGGCTGCAATATTGTTGTTTACATGATATTGAATCTGTAAGTGTAGAAGATTTTAATAGGATTTGCATCATACTTTCCTTATGAGATTAGTGTAGGAAGTTGTTTCCGCACCTAAGTTTCCTTACAGTTGTTCCTTATATTCCCAAAAATATCACTAACTTTCAGGTCTTTCGAGATGATCAACATATACTCGAGTTTATTATGTGCAGTTGCCATTTTCAAGGACAAGAGATTGATGATACACCTAAGGACAAGCTTGAAGATGATGAACTTGAGGATGATGATGGAATCCTTAATTTGAAAACCAAAAACATTCCAAAAGGAATGGTTGAACTTGAATTCATCTTTGACCGTGACGAATTAACACTCAATAAAAGGGAAACTCAAGAGAAAGGAATCGAAGAATGTGACTCGTATAATTTGGGTACTGATGAAGAACCAAAAATGGTGCAAATAGGAAAAGAATGCAATCAAAAAGAAAGGGATGACATGGTCAAATTTCTCACTAAGTATAAAGATGTTATTGCTTGGAGCTATGTGTTGGCGCTCAAAATTGCATTCTCGTTTTGAGCATTTATTTGAAGAAATTGAGCCCTATAAACACTTTTAAATGTGTATGTACCCGTTTGTCAAGTTGAGGCCTAAGAGGTGTTCAATGCTTCTAGCACCTTCCATTCAGCCCATTTAAGTGTTCCATGATGGTAAATTGAGATTTTGAGTCATTTGGAGAAGTCTTGTTTTGAGCAATTGTCAAATCTGCATTTTTTACCTAAGTGTCAAATAGCGACAAGAGGTTATGTTTGTCATTGAATATCTCACACCTAGAATTGTGTCATGACCCACTACTTTGAGAGTATCTAATAACCATACCTAAGAACCTATGCTATAGATTTCAAGCCATTTTGAGTCTGTTTGACTAGGTTTTGAATCCCTCAAAGTTGGTCAATTACTATTTCACACATTTGCAAATTGCACAGAATTCTGGGAAGCCCTGTTTGACTAGTTATAACTTTTGACCAATTGACCTAAATGTTGAAATTCATTTTTTTTTATGTTATAGACATTAGATACTTTTTATGTTTCAAGTTTCAAGTTATGATGAATCCATTTGATCAATTTTCGAACGTGATTCCAAATGGAATTTTTATCTTTTTACTAGTGTCAGTATTTGCAGATTGTTTGGTACCCCTATTCAGGATGTCATAACTTAAGATCAATGATTGGTAAGATTGAATGGATTATACCCCTATGTTTTCCTACAAAAATACTTCAAGTGTGTTAGATTGCAAGACATGACGAATCCATCTTCACATTCTTCCAGGTCCATACCATTTGCAAAAATCACTTTAATGTCAATGTTTCTAATTTGCAAAATCCAAGTAGCCTACTTTGACTGATTTCCAAATGTGTCTTGTGATTCTTCATGAATCCAAATCATAGAAGTACATTTTCCTCATGACAAAGAACCAATGCCTCAGTTTTCCTCTTCCTGAGATTTAGTTTGCCCAGTTTTCAAAGCCAATTCTGAACCCAATTTAGTGTTTTCTGACATATTTTATTGCAGGAAGTTCTGAAAGGTCAAATTTAATAGTGAATATCCTTTGACCTTGAATTCATCATGAGACAAGATTTCACAGCATGCAAGAGTGGGGAATAGAGATTTAGTGTGCTAGTTTTTAGAGCCCGATCAGGTGTTTTGGTCAGTTTTTAAGGCTAGTCAACAAACCTCCTGGCACAAAATTGATAGTTTGCAAAAAGTGGGTAAATGAGTTTTAATGATCAAATTAATGCTTGAAATAAATTTCAATCAATTTGAGATGATCAATAGATCAATTCAACATTTCAATGGTCCAAAAATGAAAAAAAAAATTAGCCAGACCCACTTTGGCACAAACTAATTATGTCAGATTGGTGAGTGTTAGGAAATGAAAGTTAACCATGGCGGATCAAAGCAATGACTAGGGTCTATTCATGATGAATCATGAATAGACCCAATTGTTCCAAAAGGATTACGAGGAACCCAAAATGAGTCATGAAGTTTTAAGAAGTTTCTGAAAGATGTTGTTACTGAAGATGAGTTTGAAAAGAGGCTCTTCAGAGGTGTGATTCTACCTAGTGATATGTGCAGTTGACAATAACTTTATTGTTGGAAGTGGTTCTAATATAACAAAGGGAGGTTCTTTGCCTATTGGAAAGGTCTTTTTAGGGAAAGTTGCAAAGGGTATGAAGGTTAGGATCGTGGGCTGCAATTTACATCAAAGATGGAGCGCATGGTTCCAGACTTCTCTCTAGCAAAGAAGAGCCAAAATAAGTTCGTGACACATCTTAACATAGAAGACATTCATGTTGGATTAGATTTGAGTGTTAATATCCTTACTACTTGTTGTTGGCCAACCTACAAGTCCCCTGATATCAATTTGCCTACGAAGCTGGATAAATGTATTGATATATTTGAACACTTCTATTCTAAGGAAATAAGCAATGCTCAAGCTATTTATTGGACATGGATATGGGAATGATAACCTCTTCACTGATGCGGCAGAACTTCTTGATCATCAACAAATTGAAAAGCTCTATATTTCTACTCGAGTAGCCAAGCATTTTCAATGTGATGTTGTGCAGGGTATTGAAGGTCTCAACTCTGCAAGCTCAAAACAGATGGAATATGCAACAAAGTTATCTGATGACTGCTGCAAGTATGCAAATGAAGGCCCTAATTCAAATACTACACTTGCTAGAGTTTCACTATACTTTGAGAATTCTCACAATGCAATAGAGGAAGAAGGTGAGATTTAAAACTGCAGGGGACGTGAATGGAAGAGGGAAATTCATAATAGGAACATGCAGCATTCAAAAGAGGAGCCACCAGATCGATAAGTTGCAACATTTGAAAGGAGCCTTCCCCTCATCACTTCTCATAACATTTTGGTCATTGTAAAAAGTAGAGTGCCAACATGTAAATAAAGATGGAGATTTCCTTTTCAATCGCTAGGGTGTCCATAGGCAGCAAACCTAATGGAGGCTAGCAAGAAAAAGAGGAGCATGCATCAGGCAAGGCCAGTAAGAAATAGAGGGAGCCACATTTTCAAAGGAGCCTTCCACAGCATGAAGAAACAAGGAGTTTTAGCCAAATGATATGGAGCTCTACCCACGCAGGTAAATGAAAAGGATAGCCTCATGCAAGAACAGGGTAAGTTGGAGATGTAGGGGATGACTTCTTGCAAGGAAAGCAGACCTCACCAACAAGAAAAGGAGGCAGTGACAGATCACGCTAATTAATAACATGCACAGAGGATGGGGGCATCTGAATCCAATTATCCCACATTGGGGGTGCTAGAAGATTTTATTATGTTTATATTCAAATGCATAGAATAGGCTTAATGTCTATTAGACAACGCCTTTTAGAAGTGAAGCCTTGTGTAGTGGGGCCCACACTGGAGAGACAGCTAGAGGTGACTGTAGAAAAATTTTAAATAAAGTGCCGAGTAGGATGATGTGGCACTGACACATAGGATTGCACCATGTGGCGCATCCTGTGGTCGGCCCATTCCCACAATAATAAGTTGCGGGGAAGATAAGTAATGCAGGAATGTGCTCGGGTGCCATGTGGTAGTGGGTGTGGGATGCATTCTGAGGTGGCAAAGAAGGTGCCACATGGTAGTGGGCCCAAGATGCATTCTGAGGTGGCAAAGAAGGTTGGGGCCAGGGGTGAGTATGTGGTGCTTCTTTAGGCAATGATATGGAAAATAAGCAGCCAATCAAGGGCTACCATGTGGCAGCCTAGGTGGCACCCAATGGGCTCGATGTGGAAAGAGGGCAAAGGATTGAGTAAAGCAATTTTTTTGTCTTTAATCATGTTTTCTTTAGAAGTTTGATATGTGCGGATGTATTTTAAATTCAAAAAGGCATTTTCTAAAGTTTTAACTTTAGAATATTTAAATTTTTTCAAAATTTAAATGAGTTGCATATCAGACTTTTCTAGCAAAAGGAGTGATTTTCAAACAAGCTTTTAGGGGGTTTTTATGAGGCAAAATAGGCAATGTTATATATCGCCAAAATTGTGAGAATCCAAAATTTTTGATTTTGTAGTCAAATTTTGCATAGAATGCCATTGGTTCCTGCTATAAGAGGTTTTGTCCCCAATGCCTAATCTGTAACCACATTTAGGTGATGAAGTTCAAAATTGATTTCTAGCATGGAAATGACCTGAATGTAAGCAAAAGATAGTGAAAATATAGTTTTTGTTGATTTTGATCACTTTTGAGTCAGTTAGACGAGATTTTCACTAGCAGGCAGATTAGATTTTGGTTAATCAAAAGGTTTTCATCATTTGAACAGAGGATATTTTCAAGTTTGTTACAAGTAATGATGAAAACAAAAATA
Organism: Cupressus sempervirens; assembly: GCA_028749045.1. Lineage (NCBI taxonomy): Eukaryota > Viridiplantae > Streptophyta > Pinopsida > Cupressales > Cupressaceae > Cupressus > Cupressus sempervirens. The sequence goes on along the minus strand of CM053792.1, from coordinate 675,813,915 downwards.
GATCAATGTGTGGAAAGAGGAGAGAGGTTTTTCAGTTGCAAGAGATGAAATTCCAAGTGGATACATGTCGATTGCAGATTTAATCCGAGAATTCATCTTCTTCCTATACCTTTCATCCATTGTAAGGGTTCCAATTTTTCACTATGAGACCATTGTTGGTAGGAAATTTTCAGTCGTTCTATGAGACCACTTCTTTGGATCCATAACTATGATTCCACCTTCATTCTTCAACATATTCTCTCTTGTATGAACAGTAGTAGGAAGGAATATATAGATAGTTTAGATATGTTAGGTTGTTTCATGTTTTTCATTTCATGCATATGACTGTATAAGTTTCAAAGAAATTAATACAAAGAGCAATAGATGATTGAGTTTTGATTGAATCTTGTCTCCATTCTCAGTGAGTTGTAATGTTTTATGACTTTTGAACAAAGAGCCTAGGTCATAGTTGCAATCCCTTAAGGCTATATGTTGTTTCATTGTTGTTGATAATTCAAGGAATTGTGTAAACGCTTCATAGAAATCAACAGGGTTATAGATTTATTAAGGAGGATATCAGGTAAGAATGAGATTTAAACTAAACATAGATGTCTATTTACAAGTTGGATAGATAGATCAGATATCTGAAGATACACATGTCTCAGATATTCATATGTATGTTTTTTATTCATAGATTTTCCTAATGGTTAAGGCACTGATCAGTTTATAGGATCACTAGATCTTACTACCGCATATTTGAGGATTTGTTGAAAATAAACATTATTAATCAAACATTCTTTCCCTTTCATGTTGAAGGACCTAAATGTAATACCCTCACTTAGCTCCTAAGATTCATAGATATGCATTTAGCTACTGTAGATTGATGTCATTTCATGAGTTATTAGGAGATATAAGGGTTTTCATCTGCTTAATAGATTCAGGGATATGTTTTTGCACTGGTATGATATCATTTGAATCTGAGGTCTACCCACCTAGGCTTAGCAAAGCCTGAAGTAGAAGAAGGGCCATGCCTTATAATTGGCTTGTTGTCAAAAATGGTATGTTGAAAATGGGAGTTAGCTACCCCTAGATATGTCAATTTCTTAGTGGGATAATTGAAAACCCTCTAGCATTTTCAAACACCAACACTATGAAGAGTTAAAAACTTATAATCCTAAGATTATCACACATGACATCTCATTGAAACCAAATGCTAAACCTTTTTGACAAAGACAATGACCAGTAAATCCAATTATCGAACCATTGATTATGAAAGAAGTTAAGAAATTTTTGGATGCTATAATCATATTTCCTATCCATCATTCCACATGGGTGGAAAATTTGATTCCTGTATAGAAGAAGACTAGAGAGATCCATCTATGTGTTGACTTTCGCAACTTGAATTTAGCATCTCAGAAGATAACTACCCTCTACCCTCACTAGATGAGGTGTTGCAAATCCTTAATTGTTCAAAGATGATGTCATTCTTGGATGGTTACTCAAGATATAACCAGGTGATGGTCAATGAAGAAGATAGGCTAAAGATTGCTTTCACAACCAAGTGGGGAATTATTGCTTATAGAAGGATGCCTTTCAGGTTGATTAATGTGGGAGCTACATTTCAATGAGCAATGGATGAAGCTTTCAAAGGATTGATAAAAAAGTGTATATTCATATACATGGATGACTTGGCTATCTTTTAAAAATATCAAAGTACTCATATTGCTGATCTAAGGCAGGTATTCAATAGATGTCATAGGTACAGCATATCACTCAATCCAAAGAAGTGTTTGTTTGGTGTTACTAAAGGGAAGTTCCTGGGGCATGTCATTTTTGAAGTCAAAATTTCCATTGATCCAGATAGAGTTGAGTCTATTTTGAAGTTAGCACCTCCACACAGTCAGAAGGAATTGAAATTTTTCTTTGGAAAGATAAACTTTGTACACAAATTCATAAGTAGTTTCGTAGAGATAGTCCACCCCCTCAATAATTTACTCAAAAAGGGAGCTAAAATAGAATGGGTACCAGAGCTAAAGAAATTATTCCAAGATATTAAGGTCACCATTTCCTCAGCCCCAATTTTTGTAAGTCCAGATTACGAGTTACCATTCAAGATCTATTCATTTTCTTCTAAACATTCCTGTGCAGGGATCTTGACACAAAAAAGAGAGAAGGAAGATGAGTGACCAATTTCTTTTATGAGTTGTCCTCTAAAGAATGTTGAGTTGGAATATTCAAATTTGGATAAATAGTCCTTTGTGTTAATCAAGGCAGTAAAGAAGTTCCATCACTACATACTTAGAAGTAAGGTGTATGCAATTGTACCTAACCTAGTAGTAAAGACACTTTTGCTATAGAATGAACTTGGTGAAAGAAGGGGAAAGTGGATCGCAATACTTCAAAAATTTGATCTAGAGATTCAACCTATGTGACTGGTCAGAGGACAAGGATTGTCCAAAATGATCTCTGACAACTAGGAAGGAAATCAAAAAGAATTCAAATTTGATGATAAAATAGATGAAGATGGTTATATCACAAGTTGATATCAATCAAGGTGTGGTGACAGATGTGTGGTACCAAGATATTTTCTATTATTTCTTAGAAGATCAATGCCCCAAATGGATGAATAGTTCACAACATAGGGGACTGAAGATGAAATGGGAGTCTTATAAGTTATTTGATTACAAGCTATACAAAAGGAACTATGACGGGATTTATTTGAAATTCTTAGGTCATGAAAAAGTGAAGGAAGTTTTGGAACATTTTCACGACAAGTATGGTATAGGACATTTTCACAACATAGGGGACTTAAGATGAAATGCGAGTCTTATAAGTTATTTGATAACAAGCTATATAAAAGGAACTATGAAGGGATTTATTTGAAATGCTTAGGTCGTGAAAAAGTGAAGGAAGTTTTGGAACATTTTCATGACAAGTATGGTATAGGACATGGTTCGACAGAAGCAACGCCTCACATGATTCTTAGATCAAGTTATTTTTTAGCCTTCAATATTCAAAGATACTTTTGAGCTTGTACGCTCTTTCTATATTTGTCAAACCAGTGCCAATAGAGAAAGGAATCTAGTGATGCCCTTAAAGCCTGTATTTGAGATATGTCCCTTCGCAAAGTGGGGGCTAGATTTCATTGGTCCAGTAAACCCACCATCATCAATTGGACATGCATTTATTCTTATAGCTACAAATTACTACACACAATGGACGGAGGCAGAGACTTTTAGAAATTGCACTGCTAAGGTGGTGACTGACTTTTTGGAAGAACATATTGTTACTAGATTTAGAATACCATTTGCTCTTGTATGTGATAATGGATCTGCATTTGCATCTGCATTCTTGACACAATGGGTGTTTGAAAACAAAGTCATTATCAAGTTCTCCTCAAATTACTACCCACAATAAAATGGGATAGCAGAGTCTACAAACAATAACTTAATCACTATGATAAAATGATTGTTGAAGGAGAACCCAAGGTATTGGCATACACAATTGAAATATGCCTTGTGGACGGATCAGGTCAGAGTTTAAAAAGCCTTGGGGACTTCTCCATATCTACTTGTTTATGGGAAAGAACTGGTATTCTCACTCAATATTAAGATTCTTTTCTTAAAATTTATGATTGGGTATGCTGATGACACTGATAGAGTACAAATTTGATTGACAAATCTTCTAGAAATAGATGAGAAATAAATAGTTGCATTAGAACACATGGCTAGACATCAAGCTATTGTTAAGAGATTGTTCGACAAGAGGGCCATGATAAAATCCTTTAGGATTTCTAACCTTGTTCTACTATGGGATAAGGAGAAAGAAAAGTCGGGCAGCCATACCAAGTTTCAATGCTTGTGGACAGGCCCGTATCAGATTGCAGAAATCCTCAAAGAAAACACTTTTAGGGTAAGTTCCTTACAAGGATAATTTCTACCTTTTCCCATAAATGGGAAATTTTTGAAACATTATTTTGAGGCCTAAAAGAAAAAAAAAATAGTTAGATTTTATTTTTGCATCTAGATTAGATTTTCATTTCTGTAAGCGTGTTTATTTCTACAAGTGTGTTTCCTTTCAAGTTGTGTGTTTGCTTTCAGTCGTGTGTTTTCTTTCAATTGTGTCAGTCCTAGGGGGTAAGGTGTACTTGGGATTTTTCTCAAGATTTTACTAACCACTCTTTGGTCCCAATTTTAGGAGGAAGTATTTCTTTGTCAAAACATTTGGACGATTACGTGTTGGATACCAACTAAGCAATAGACATTTCTTGTGGAAATAAGAGATTTTTAGTCAGGAAATCAGGACTCTAGACTAACAAGTTCTCAAACACTTTGAAATTTTTAAAATTTGGTCATTTGTTTGTGTTGTTGAATTCAAGTCAAAGATGACAAGAGATGACCCAAACTCCAACTGGTTCAAATAGGAAGGATCTCTTCGAAAGGTTGCTAAGATTATTGCTTGGCATGAGAGTTTTTAAAAAGTTCTAAAAGAGGAATGCAAGGGATGTTCATAAGAGATTGAATCCAAGAAATGACACCAATGTTCTAACTACATAGTCTAAGCATAGTCAGGATACAGAATAAAAAAGAAAGAAAGAAAGAAAAAAGATGGTGTTAAGTCTAAAGGATTCTAAAGATCTAAAATGGCTAAAAATATGTTGCAAAGCAAAGTGTCTTGTATTCAAAAGTATTGTTTCTTCAAAAGTAACATGTTGAATGACATGGAGAAATTATGAAAAAGGCCAAAAATTAAAACAACATGGTATCCTAACAAGAGCCCTCGAACTAATTCTCTCATCTGGTCAACCAATTGATTAATAAAAGTCTTCATGGAGATTCTTATGAATGAGCTAGGAGGAGTGGAAGATCATTTTCAAGTTTTTAGAAAGCTTGGATAAACTGATCCTAAGGCATCAAAGGGAATGAATACACATTGCACACACTGAGCTTGAAAATTTTGGGTCCTGATATTTTGACTGTGAAGTCATTCGAAATAAGCTCGAGATGTTTGAAGTTTTCTTGGTGTTTAATGCACGTTGGAAGAATGTTTGCTGATGAAGAAATGCCTTGGACATTTCTTCCTTTTCGGGGGCTATTTTTTGTGGTATCCACAACACACCCCATTCCTATACAGGAATGGGGACCCCCTACTTTTTTTGACTCCCGGACTCACAGTTCGAGAGTTGGGAGAAGAAATTTCATTATAGTTAGAGTGTTCAAGTCAAAAAATTAGAAATTAGAAAAGCACAAAAAAAAAAAAAAAAAATTATATATATATATATCGAATCAATTTCCATGCGCGTGCATGGGCAAGATTTACGCCGAGGCGCGCCGCACACCCAACCCAGTGTGGGGTCTATAAAACCCCCATCCTCATTTAGCATTTTACACTTTTGTTTTTCTTTGCTCCAAGGATGAAAAACAAGGTAACTACATGTGCTTCTTTTTTGTAACACCAAGTTTTTAAGTCTGTAACGCTATGCGTGCCCACACCTGTTGGCATGTTACCGACCTTCTTGTGCTCGTGTGCCAATAGCGTCACATGCCCACATCCACCTCCTTCACACTCATTCACACAGCCACATTTATTCGCCACCACTTCGTAAACATAGCTCGCATGCACCGCACTCACAACATCACCGTGTTCGTGACCGAGCTGTGACCGTGCCGCACCCGTGACCACGTCATCACCACAGCCTCGCCCTGCACTTGCACCTGCCTTTCTCATGGCGCACCTCCCTGCACTGTCGTGTGCCACTACTCCAAATCCCACTTTGTGCACCGTTGCTCCAAAGCCCCATGTGCCGCCACTCCAAAGCCCACTCTACACACCACCTCCAAACCCTACCACCACCTACCACCATTAAAACCTTCCCTCGCACGCACATCTGTGATCGCAGTAGCACGCTGGCGCCTACCATCTCTTCTGCCACTTAAAACCCTTTGCCCTCTACTAACCCTCTCGCTGCCATGCGCATACGCGTCTCATACCCGCATTATTTTCATTTTATTTAAAAATAATAATAATAATAAATAATAATAGTAAAATATAAAAAATTAAAAATTTCAAAAAAAAAAAATTAATTTAAAAATTTTTTAAAAAGTAACATTTGTATGATTTTTCTTTTGACTAATAAACATTTTCCTTATGGTGTGTAGCTAATCAAATGGTGCCAACATCTGGAGTAACACCCAAGCCTGTAGTCTTCAAGTTCCAAGGTGTACCATACAAATCAAGATTTCATGATGATTATGCCGAGATTCGAGATACTAATTTGGGACACACTGATATAGGAGAATTCCTAAAAAAATTGTAATAAGCCAACTGAGAGATTAGATCTGGTATCATCCTTGATATATTTTGGGTTTGTGAACGTAGTGTCACATTCCATATCAGTGCAGTCAGTAGAACTAATCATGACTCTAGTGCAACATTTTGTTCTTGAAGAAAGAGTGGTGAAAAGTGCGACAAGAGAAGTAGTTCTTCATCTTTGACCTGACAATATTGAGAGGGTCTTCCATCTCTCGAGAGCAAATCAATTCATTAGGCTCTCCTACGAATCAACAGAGAGATGGTACAAGGAACATGCAAAGTAGGCGACAGATATCATCCAATCATCCTATCTCATTGAGAGACCTCCTCAAGGAAGGATAACAAGGAAAGTGGATATGACTCAAGGATATATGAAGGAAGATATTGGTTACTCCATCATCATTTTGAGTAGAGTCATGGGTTTATCTGTAGCAAGCCACCTTAATACCTTCATGATCAACTTCATTGAGACCATCAAAACATCAAAGATACCACTGGACTAGGCTACCACACTAAGTGAAAACTTGCGTGAGTAGTTGAGGATGGTAAAGTATAAGAAGAAGTTTTATATGATATCTTACATAGTATACTTGCTTGCAACGAGGGAAATGGATTACCCTAGGTTGTATAGAAGAGGCAATATGCAAGATCCCAATGCCTAGCCTTACATAGTCTACCCTCAGCTGGTGAAGAAGAAATTATCTACTCAAAGTAAGGAATATAGAATCATGAATGATGCGTTCATTTTTGCAATCATTCAATTCATTGAAGGAGATTATGGAAAGAGGCTATATTATGAAGAAAAAACATAGATAACAACTCTCGGGGCCTATTTCTTTAAGTTTGCAATGTTTAAATATCTATGGGTAGGTGGTGCTACTATCAACCCCAAGAAGCTCCCCAGATATCCCAGTGACAATTTAGTGCTACTGGAAATTTCCTGGCAAACTAAATCAGCATATGAAAGGGTGAAGAGACAAAGAATACCTTGTTGGAAATGACCTCTCGTCATTGGACCATACTAGGTAAAATAGAAGAAAGACATTCTGACTTTCAAATGGGAATGGGAGAATTATCCCCCTGAGGAGTACAATTCCCCTAGGATACATTTTGATAATGTTGGGAAGGTGGAGAGTATGGTAGGTACAAAGTTTCATCATGAAGATGCTATTGAAGATCATTAGATGAATGCAACAAATGACTATGATATCCAAATACAGGATTATTGTAGGATGACTTTGTATCTGGCAGAGAAGACCCTCAATCTAAATATTCTAGAGGAAATAAGGCAACAAGATTCTAAGGAGCTATTGGACCCCCTGTTCAACTTGGACAAAATCAGAGAAGGACCCATTATGAATGTAGAAGTTGATAGGGAGGAAGGAGATGATATCAATCATTGAGCAAGATATGTGGTTAGAATGATGAAGGAATGGATCAAGCAGCCCTTTTCACTTGATCCCATACCTAACACTATAGTCTTCCATGCTCAAGCCTTCCCTAAGAAAGGTAGAGGAAGGAAAGTTATAGTTCCTACTTTTGTGCTCCAATCTCCCATCAGGCCAAAGATAGTACACCAACTAGATTGCTTGGTGGGATACTATCATCCTCCAGAGAGGATAGGAAATAACAAAAGGAAGAGGACTTCCCTATAGAGAATTCAAGAAAAACAAGGCGAAGTGAAAGCACCTCCCCATCAACAAAAAGAAGAGGTACAAGGATCTAAGGATATTAGAGCTTCTCAAGTCCAAGATAATCCTCCACTGCCTCCCTTTCTGTCTACCCAATCAGAAGAGGAAGAGAGTTAGCAAGTTTCTATACCTTCGACACAAGAAGAACAAGCTTCCCCTTCTACCTCTATAAAACAAAAGAAGATTAAGATCCGAATGAAGAAAAGGCAAAGGGTGACTAAAAGAATGGTGCCTTTTCCTTCTATTCCTAAAACCATCCCAGAAGAAGAAGAAGAAGAGGAGGAGTAGATAGATGAAGAGGAAGAAGTGCCCATACAAAGAAGAAATCGGCTAGCTAGAGCCATGGAGGAAGAAAGGAGAAGGAGTACCTCAAGCATATCACCATCCACTCAGGCAATACCCTTGCAAGTCTCTTCTTCATAAGATGAAGTGCAACAATGGGTGGATGAGCAAACTGAAGAAGGGGATGATGTATTTAAAATGTCTGATTTTGACTTTATGCCTATGGGAACAATGTTAATTGATGGCAAGAATAGATGTACTCCTACTAGTCAATCTTAATAGGAAGGCTAGACACAGGTACCACCATGCACACAAGGTGCCGATCCTCCTCACCAATCTTCACCACAAGCTATGGTGGTAGATAAAGGTTCAGTTACTCCCCCACTTCCAAGATCAGAGGAACAAGTTCAAAAGGAACCATTACAGGAGGAGAAACCTAAACAAAGGGCAATCGATGAAGTGTCAAAGGAGGGGTAAATAGCCAAATATTCTCAATCACCTCCCCAAGATACTAAGGTGCAAGCTGCCGAATCCACTGAGACCAAGAAAATAGAAGGAGATCCCTCACAGATAGAAATAACTCTGAGGAAGAGTGATAAGGGTAAGAAAGTTGTAGAACATACTTCCTCATCTTTAATAAGAAGACCTCCAGCTGAACACACTCCAAGATGGCTGCAAAAAGAAGTCATAAGAAGCTCCAGACCTAGATTGCAAGCCTTGGAGGAAGACATTTATGAGATTATAGAAATTTTGAATAAACCTGAGTCCCTGACATGTGAGGCAATACCATTGGCATTTGTTACAACTACATGAAATAGCTCCAAGTTGTTTTCATAGGTAGTTGTTCCTCCTAGAGATACAGACGTAGAAAACCTTGGTCCCAAGGATTATCAATTGGAAAAAATCATGTTGGGAAAACCCACATGAGATGCATCCTGATTAAATGGTGACCATGGGAATTAAGGAAATCATGAAGAACATGGGGGAAGATGAGATGGAAATCTAAGCACTTCGAAGGCATGTTGAGATACTAAAGGGATATTTGGCCAAAGTTGTTGATCCTCTTAATCCTGAGTGCCCTAAGGAGACCTTGAATACTATTCTCAGAGAAAGGGGAGCAGTTCATATGGATCCATTTTTGAGAGCCTATCAGCAATGGCAAGAAATTTTTGAGGAAAAAGGAGTCATGATCATCACAACAAACCTAAAGATGTTGCATTCTACACAAGAAAATGTAAATAAAATGGTGGCAATTTTGAAGCAGCACTTTAGCATTATTGATGAAGAATGGGCCAAGAGCAAAGATTTAAGGACTGTACAAGCTATAAAGGGAAAAAGGTACCAAGTTTTGATTGATGTATATATGGGTGATGAATTGGATATGGTTGATGATTGGATAGAAAAGATAGCAGATAGCAATAAAGTAATGGAAACATTACATGATGAAATTAATCGGCTTAATGACCAAGCCCGAGAGCAAATTTTGGAAGCAGAGAGGCACTATACTGATGCCTGCTTGGATATTTTTGAAGATGAGGAATGTGAGAGATTGATACCTATAGAGATAGTAGTGTAGAACTTCAAGAAGATTTTTGTGGAACGTGATGATGAAGAGGACATCCGACAGACCTTCAAAATCGAAGAACCATTGTTAGAGTTAGATACCAAACTTGTGGATTTTGCTAATACCTGAATTGAGGTAGAAAATTATAGATGAAAGGTTAAGGACAAATATGAGGCTTTAGATTTTTTGGATGCCACAAAAATCACTGAGATTATCAAGAAATTCAAGGGCAAATATCCAAACATACCTTTGGGATGAAGTTGAAAAAAACCCAGGTGCTAGAATTTCAGTTTTGACACTTAGTGAAATTGTAAGATTTTGACCCAATCAAGGTCTACAGCTACGCAGCTCCACAATTTAGAGGTGCACCGACAGTTGATTGCTATCTAAAAATAGCACTTTCCATGCATTGGGAGTGCATCTTGATGGCAAGTTAACTCCAACACACGCCTAGTGAAGGGCCAGTTTCCATTTTTTATGCTTCCAGGCACTTCCACTTCGACTGATGGTTTCCTCCTGCTTTCTCTTTCATGCTTTCTCTATTTTTGACATGTAAAGGACTCATGCATCTAATAAATGAATAAAATATTGATGGAGTTCCTCTAAGCTCCAGTCAAATTGTCAGTTTGTATATATTTAGTTTGTTTAAATGTTTTAAAAGCATTTTATTACATCAAGATATCTCTCACTCTCAACACAAATTGAGGAGATGATTTCTTATAAATACCTCATTGTAAAATGTAAGAAGACATCATTATTATGCAATAAAATTATGCTTTTGGTGCTAGCATTCGGAGTGTAGTTATTCTTTCCTGAATATGTCATTGTTTTGTAGATTTTATTCATGAGATTGTGATTGAGCCAAAGGTTTATTGCGTTGTTTCTGGATGTGCGATCTTTTAGTTCTGGTGTTTGCTTCAGATATATGAATTCCGTTGATGTAATGACCTTGAGAAGAGATCACCCAATTGTGTCTACATAGCTTTTTGTCTCACATGAGCACACTTTCCATGGCCTTGCTATTTGATGAAGAGTGAAACATCATTCATTTTGTTGAAGATTTTCACCAACGATTGCATCAATGGATTCTAGGAAGCGCTACTCCTATTTTCATTGGTTTCCTACCAATTTCTTCAAAGGTTTAACTTCCAAGGTGTTGTGTTCTATAGCTTATGTCTGTTTAGGAATTTCAATTTCAAGTCATTTGATTTCATGTTATTTTGCTTTCAGTTTCGTTATTTTCTTTACTAACCCCTTGTTAGAGTAGGACCTCATAGTAGCTGCATTGTTAGAGTTGAATTCATTGAAAAACAAAAAAATACAAAATTATTTTTCTTTTGGTGTGATATTTTGAGACAGTAAACAGATTTTACTTCAATTCCAATATAAGAGAGTTTTTAGAACCAGCAAAGGCCTCCTCGTGAACACTCACATTTATCTTCGACTGAGTGGATTTTGGTACATCGCAAGATAAATATTGAACCTTGGAGTGGGTCCTTAAAAAGATTTTCTTTTCAAGAGAGGAATTACACTATGGATTCCTGTCATTGACCTTGTGCAAAATGAATGCCCAACATATACCTTCCTTTAAATGTTGACTACTCTGTTCTCCTTTAGCATGGGTTTGCTCTTGATGCGTGTGGGTTTCCTTGTTTAAATATTTATTTTTTCAATAACGTGGTTCCAAGAAAAATCATCATATTCATATTTTTTAGTGCATGTTTTTGTGAAACTTTTCCACCTTTAGTGATATTAGCATCTTCTCAATTGTGTTTACAAGCCGATGGCACATGCCTTGACTTCTATACGGTTCACAAGTTGCAATAAGAGGCATCTCATTTTATAAACCCTCTAACTCATCAAAGTGTCTGGCACGGCCAAGAAGGTCAATTATACATACATAATGATCTGGCCCAGGTGCAATTCCATAATCTCGATGCATGGATTCAAAATAGTGATTCCCTTAATCAACTAAGTTTGCATGAGTGCATGCACATGAAACCCCAATAAAAACAACATGGTCCAGTTTTTTCCCCTAACTAAGCATTTTGTCAAGAAAAAACTCATGTGCTTTCTTAGCAAGCCCATGTTGGGCACATGCAGCAATCATAGCAGACCATGAAACCAAATCTCTGTCATGAATTTTCTTAAACACTTGGCATGACTTTTCCAATCTCCCACATTTGGATCTGATATTTTTTTACTATAGATAACAGTGGGTAGCTATTTTACATGTTTAATCTTTAGTCCTGTATTTGCTAATCTTGCGAGGTTAGTTGGGCCCCAAAGTGGGTTTGGCTAAAAAAAAATTCATTTTCAAACAACTAAAATGTTTAATTGATCTATTCACCATCTGATACAAATCCAAATCAAATTTGACCATTGAATCAACATTTGAAACTTAATTCATCTCTTTTTGCAACTAGTCAACTTCATGCCAGGAGCTCCTTTGACTAGCCTTAAAAACTGACTAGAATACCTGATTGGGCTCTAAAAACTAACACAGTGATTCTTTGTTCCACATACTCCTATCTTGTTGAATCTCATCTCATGAAAAATTATTAGTCAAAAGATATCGACTGTCAAAGTTACCCTTTCAGAATTGCCTGCAAGAAAACATGTCAAAAAATAATAAATTGCATTCAGATTTGGCTTTGAAAAATGGGCAAATTGACACTTGGGGGCACGAAAACTAGGGCATTAGTTCACTGTCATAAGGAGAGTATGAATCTGTGTTTTGGGCTCATGATGAATAATAGGATGCATTTGGCGAATGGTCAAAGTAGGCTACTCAGAATTTGCTAACTTGAAAAATGGCAGAAAAGCATTTTTTGCAAATGCAATTGACTTGGGAAAGTGTACAAACGGATTCGTGAAGACTTACAAATTAGCACACTTAAAATATTTTTAGAGTACAACATAGTGGTACAATCCATTCGATCTCACCTATCACTAATTTTGAGATATGACATCATGAATAGGAGTTCTAACAAATTTGCATTTTTTGACACTAGTAAAATGTTAGAAATTACATTTGGAATCGCATTTGAAAAGTAATCAAATGGCTTCTTCATAAGCTCAAAATTGAAACATAGCAAGTCTCTAACCTCTAAAATGTAACATAGAAGGAACTTTAAGATTTTGGTAAACTGGGTCAAAGTTATAACACATCAAATAGGGCTTCCTAGAATTCAAAATAAATTGCATCAGCATGACATCATTAGATGACCAACTTTAAGGGACTCAAAACCTAATCAAATGGACTTGTAAAAACTTGAAATTTGAAACATAAGCTCTCTAGTATGGACACTAGACACTCCCAAAGTGGAGAGTCATGAAACATTTCCAGGTGTAAGATATTCAATGACAAACATAGCCTCATGTCCTTGTTTGACACAGGCAAAAATGCAGATTTGACAATTGCTCAGAATGGGACTTCACGAAATGACTCAGAACAACAATTTATCTTCATGGAACACATAGATGCACTGAATGAAAAGTGTTAGAAACATTAAACACCTCATGGGCCCTAAAAGTATAGTCAGGTACACGTGCATCAAAAAGCATTTAAGGGCTTGATTTCTTAATGGTACTCAAAATCGAGGCTTCAATTTCAAGTCCCAATAGGTTGGATGTTATAAATAAAAATAAGTATAATAAACTCACTCGATCAACCTATATTGTGAAGTTTGATTTGACATGAATTCCAATGATGCAATAAATTACCAAGTATCATGAACTCACTCAACTAGCCTAAATACAAGAGTATGGATTCTACATGAATCCCATTGTCCATGAAGTAGAAGCATAACATAAAAGGAAACATAGAATACAATCCAAGAAGACACTGTCAAAACCCAACCAAAATATGGGTGGTATGGAAATTGAGGCAAGAATAAAAAGCCGAAAATTCAAACTTCTCGGATAAAATGAAATTGAAAAATCATCTTAAGAATGTGGTCACAAGACCCATGGTCCAATAAAATTCAATAAATAGGCTCAAAAACCCCATCTACCAAATCTAACAAAATTCCCAAGTCCACAAAAATCAATATGGAAAATGAGTTTGGTTTGGGAAATAAAATACCTCAGAATGTCTTATAGCCATCCCCATTATATGGTCCTAGTTTTTGGGAAAAGGAAAAAAGATCTAATCTCTAATAAATCTAACTAGAGAATCAAGTGAAATTCAGATGACATGCAAAATGAAATGATGTCAAAAAAACCCAAAAATCAAATATCAAATAAATTGACAAAATTAAAACCCATTGGTCTAAATCCACCCAACATCACACTTTTCATATAAAATATTGGATCCAAACACTTGACATAAATATAGTAGCATAATAATAAGAAATTACACAAACCCACATGTTGAAAATGTACAATACTTACACTCATCCAACCAAGTCAAATCAAAGCATGAAAATAGAGGGGAACATTGGTTCTTATCCTCCAATCAAATAGGAAAAAGAAATGGAAGATAATATAGTGTAAACCCATAAAAATAAGAATACCCTAACTCACAGCCAAAAGGACTAAAATGGGAAATGAAGCCATAAAATGATAAGCCCACAAAATGCACTAAAATTCTTGACATAGCAAGACTTACCTGCTATAAATCTAATGAGACTCAACTCATGGCAATCTGCTAAGCTTATCTCTCCCACTGAGTAAATGCAGCAAATGTCATGATGAGGGTTTTGGCAATTTTCTCTCCAAAGAAAGAAATAACAAAGTAAAAGTGAACAATAAAGTTCCTTTTTTCCAATATAAGAACTTTTCCAAAGTGACTTATAAATAGGCCATTGAAATGACTCAATAACTAATTGGCCCCTTTTCCCAAATTAAAATGGGCAATTGCAATTAAATTAGAATTGATCTATGAAAAATTAGCTAAAAATAAAATAAATTAAACCAAATAATTAAAATCCATCAAACCCATTAAATTAGCATTTAATTTTATCTTTTTAGTGACACTTTGAAATCCTAAATACACATAGATGCTCATGATTCTAGACACTTATACATAATGAATCCAAATTTACCAATTATTAGAAGTTTTAAATATTAATATAAAGATGCATCACCCATACAATGATGATATTGTCTCAACAAGAATTTTTTCATCATGAACTCCATGTGCCATTGTCAGCGATATAAGTCATGCCCAACATATAATAGTTAAAGCAACAACTATGTGTAATCATGTAATAAAGAATCTCATTTCATTTAATTTAAATAATCTATTTGTGTAGTCTAGTTAAAGGAACAAGATAAATATTGTAGCACAATATAAAATGAATCTCATACAAAAAAACATCAAGATTTCATCCATCATGACATCTTATAGAAATCAAATGGGAGAGGCATTACAAAAAGGACTATGGTGTTCGCTACAAATATTCAAATGTTTGAATCAAGGTCTTTTTATTATGCAACCTATGTAGGAAAGGAATTGCATAAAGGTTCTTATCTTTAGGGGATAGTGAACAACCAAGTTTTATGTACTGCTCTCTAATTATGCATCTTATTCTCTTTCATGGGAATGTTAGGGAAACATGTCATGATGAATTAAAGTTAAATGTTAGAGACAAAGAAGGAAATGAGAACCGTGCACAATTATGGATTTCCATTAGGGACTATAAGTATCAAAATTTGAGTTATATAGAGTTGTAAGAATGGTTTGTTAGGGCAATTCTTCATATGTATAGATACCAACATAATGAGATAGTTACAATGAAGATAAAAATATATATGAGACCAAAGGACTTTTGTAAAAGTGGTCTTTCTCAACACAATTGGGGAGATTGACATGTTCACTTGGATTTCACTTGTTTTAGAGTTTATGGTTCTGAAGGTACTCTATTTGTGTTGCCTAGAGTAGTACAAGATAGAATTATGTATTTTGAGATTTTAAGGCAATTGAGTATATCTAATTATCACAATTTTGGTGACTTACACATGAAAATTATCCGATCTGGCACTATGAGTATTGGATACTTTACAATTGTGTCAACTAAAGAATATGAAGTGATACAAAAGAAATTGTTAGATGAATTTAATTTGACATAGAATTACCTAAGAAAGGGGTATAATCCTGAAGGATATGTCCACTCTTGTAGGAAGAAATGAAGTATGGGATATTATCTTGACAAGCCTATACCTACATAGGATATTTTTAGGAATTTGGAGGAGGATGAAGCCCAATAAGTGATTGAAAAGTACAATAAAGAGTTGGATAAGAAGATTTAACAACTACTACAACTAGATTCTCGAGAAGAATCAAGTGAAAATGAGCATAATGAGCATGAATAAATTTCAAGCTTACAAGTAAGAGAAATAGAAGAAGATCTTGACAAGGATGATAAAATCATGACAAAATTCAAAGTGCACAAGGGTAATAGATTAGATTAGTATTCTTATTTTGTGTCTAATGATTTTTGTAAAGTCTAAAGAATTCAATTCATTTTTCTTTAATGTAAAGGTTGAAAAGCTTTGAGAATCTATTCATAATATTACTCTTGAGAATAAAGTAGGATTATTAAGGAAACTTAAAGAAAATATAGATTGTAAAATTAAGACCATGACTTCACAAATTATCAGTAGATAGTTATTGATTGAATATAGTTATTCCTTTTTTTGGTTGGGATGTGAGTGATTAATTAATTTTTGATAATTTCTTGCACTCTAAGAATAAAAAATTCAAACTTTATGTTGAGGGAGTATGTTATATATTCATCAGATCAAGATTTGACCTCAAGGAAAATGATTTACTATTTTAGGCATTATATCCAACTAATCAGAGGCTAAAGATTATTGGTGTTGATAAAGAATTTGGTCACATGATGATATTGAAAGTAGGTGAAATTGATCCACTTATCTCTATATACATCAATAAAGATATATGAAAATTTAACAGGGATCAAATATTCAAGGGGATTAGGGAAAGGGATTGATACAAAGACATGTATGAGGAAGGATTCAAACGAAGTGGACATTTGTTACTATAAAAAATGCACCATAGAATAATAAGTGGAAGTCTGATGAATTATAAAAGGAACATAAAAATATGATGTAGGAAGTTCATAATGCTAGGGTGAATACCACTTCCCTTATATTAAAGAAAAGGTTTGACAAATTGAAATATAAATTGGAAACATTTTAGGATTTTTATAAGATAAATGTGAAAAATTCAATATTCACAATAGGATTAAGAAGAAGCTTGAAATAAAACTCCATGATATTAATTTGAATGGGGTTGATCCTCAATAAATTGATGAGATGAATTAGATAATTTAAAATAATGCACAATTCATTGAGGATCTTGATTTGGAATATAATGAATTCAAAGATTCTCTGAGGGAGGGCTTGCCAAAAACATTTGATCAAAAGGGAAACCTAAAGGATATGGAAGAATTCATGCAGGAATGTCAAGATTCCTTGTGACTTCCTTGGATGCTTCTTATGATGAAGGACCATACCTGTAGGGGGCTTCTACACCAATGTAGCTTTTGGTATCTTTGGAGTACATTGTTAAATATATTATACATCATGCATAAACCTATACCTCCAATAAATACATGGATCACATTTATAAGTGTGGTGTCATGTTAGGATATTTATCTTCATACCAAATGATATTTTATATATTTTTTATTATTAAGTTAGTTTCTATGTAGCTTTCAAAAATAATTATTACACCTCTTAGGGAAAAGGTACAAACTTTAATAGATGATTATTACTCTATTATATAAAGAGGGTCATTTTGTATACTAGGGGTAGTATCTAGAGACAATATTTTTAAAATTATAAATTTGAAGAATGTTTTGGTCCCTCCCACGGGTCAGTATATTGAGGGGGGTATGAATCAGTATACTCATTATGCACAACTTTTTACTTCAAATCACACTCACTTCTTCTCTAAAGGATAGTGAGATCTATCACTCAACCATTCAAGGTTAAGCATAAACATATCACATGAAAATAGCAATACAAAATTATTAGAAATGATTTAGAATAACTAAGAGGGGGGGTGAATTAGTTATTCAAGGTCCAAATGTCCTAATAAAAAAATTTCACCAAGTAAAGTGACCCCATTAAACTATTCATGTATCCAAGCTATACATTCATTCTAGCAAGTTATTGAAAATCAATATGCAAGAATAAAATATGAAAGATGAACACATAACATAGTGATTTATGTGGAAACCCAATTTGGTAAAAACCACAAGTAACATGCTACTCAATTCTCTCTCTTCTGAAGTGATGCCCTATGAAAGGTCTGCCCTGTTAAAGGCTACAACACACTGTCAAATGTGACCTGGTTAAAGGATTTAACCACCCAGTTAGAAATGGGTCTAGTTAGAGGACTTTAAAACACTCACTTGGAATGTCACCCTATTAAAGGATTTACAAATGGCTCTTAAACCAACCTAAGTCCATAGGATTTTACCCTAACTGATACAATTGTTAGAGAGTAACAACAAGGGATTTCAATCTAATACAACTCACAACATAACTTGCAGATTCTAGATCTCGATTCAACTCACAAATTTTCCTAGCATTCAATCTCTATAGCTCTAAAAACTTGTTCTCCTTTCAAGCTTCATCTCCTTGAGTCTCCATGCTCGATATACTAGTGCAATCTCCTCTATGGTCACCTATTGAAGTAGAGTCTTTGTACTCTATTCCTTCCTCTCTCTCGATGTCTTCACTTGAACATCTTACCAACCACTTCAACAACAACTCTTGCTTCTTGACCTATAGCTCCTTAAATAGAAGTCTAGAATGCTTTTCCTACTCTTAATTTCAATTTGAATGGATTAGGTAAGATTCAATGAATCTACCCATAATCTTGTTGCTTCCAAAAACATCATGAAGAATCCACTTGTATTCACCCAAAAAAATGGGTTACCTAAAATTTTGTGCCACTAGCTCATCATCCTTATCCTACATCTCGTTCACAAAATTCATGGTAACAAACTTGTCGGCTCAGATTTGGTGAATCTTTAACTTTTCAAATAATACAATAGCTCGACACTATTGAAATTATAATGCTTAGCACACACTGTGTTACTCAACACCTACTGTGGATTCACTCGGCATCAACTAAGTTTTTACTAATGCTTGGCACCTATTACTTACTCAACACTTGAAGTTTCTCAGCTCCTTCTATTTCACTCGGCACACACTAGATTTTGCATTTTCTTGACACCCACTAATGAACTTAGTCAAGCTTTGCATGAAGCTTTGTTACTACTTATTCTTCCAGATTTTCTAATTATAGCCAACATTTGTATCTTCAAGTATATTATCAATACATCATTTATCATTGTCTTAACTAATCCTTTTAATTCATTACAAAACCATAACTCAAAATTTCCCTTAGGTGCTTTTGTTACATCTTATTGATTAAATCCTCTTCATCAATCAACTAAGTGATAGCACTTGGATCTTATAAGCAATTTCCATTCCAGCAAATAGAAAGTTTGACATTAGTGACAAAAAAAATATTGAAAACATTCTTTATCAACAATCTCCCTCTTTGCAAACAATCTCTCTTCTTCAATAATGATCTTTTCAATTAGATCTCAACAATAAAATAGTATTTATCTCATGGAAACCCTACTACAGTAAAATTCATGGTCTATAAGTTGATCCTCACAATTTTGCACTATTCTAAAGTGTGCTTAGTCAAGAGCTTATCCATGTTAAAAGCTTACAATGACATTGTAAGGTTCCACCTTATTAGGGGATTTAAATAAGATTTGTTAAGATCTTTCTCTATTAGGATCTTCCTAGTTAAAGGACTTTGAAACAAAAGTTAACCTGTCACCCTATTAAGGGGTTTATACAAAGAACCTATTAGGATCCACCCTAAATGAGATTTTTTGTTGTATAGATAGGTAAACTATAGAGAGATGACCTATCAGTTTAGCTACTAAACTTAGCTTTATTTAGATCCTTCTTATGCTCACTTGACCAGTCTTAGAACTATTGTCTAGGTTCTTTGGGCTCTACAACTTTAGTTTTAGGTCACTAGTGTGCTTTACTATCTTAGCTTTAGCACACAAAACTCTTTGCATTATTTTGGGCTCACTGTCCTCTTCTCAGCACAATCACTACCTTAAAGATAATATCTTCTTGATCTCTCTCCTTTAATTTCTAAAATTCCAATCTAACTTGGCACTTGTGGATCTCAAGCTATTCGCTTGGAAATCTAACCTTCTCCCTTTCAACTTCATTTTCTTTTGTACTTTTCTTCTTTATTTTCTTGGGATATTCTATCTAAAAATTCAAAATTAGATTTCCCTCCCTTTTTTTACTTAGCTAACCATTATAGTGTTGAAGCTAATGAAAGATCAACCCCACAAATCTCAAGAATCACCTACATGCAAACACCTATCACAGAAAGAGAGAAGCAAAAAGCTATTGAGGTTGGAATTTCCAGATCCATAGATGAGACATTCTTGATGAGAAAAAAGAAAAAATTTTATTATCAAAAGTGAATGAATAAATTATAAAGAGATCAATCCTTATAAAAGGAGATCAAAAGCCTAACAGGAATCTAACCTATATTGCATGATAATAATTAATAAAATAATTTATTATAATATGCCTAAAGTTTAGCTTAAGTAAACTAGAGATAATAATTGACTTAATAATTAAATCAAAATGATTTAATTAATAAGGAAATATCTTATTACTGTAACATATAACGACATGCCACTCTTGTCAAGTTGTGGCATGTTGTAAAAGATTCATATATACTATGTGTTCCTAGTGACTAGATTTAATTCGAAAGAATTTAAATTTGAATTCTTTCATCTATGCCTCATTTATTCCTCACATCACCATTAAATGAGATGTAAATTGCACTCTTACTCTGTACATGACTAGGTGATCACAGGTATCTTTCTTTATGTTCATCATGTTGAATCATCTTTCTATTATGTCTATAGTTTCTACCACTTATATTTATTCTTCTTTCATGGGCTTCACTTAGCATGGTTTGTCTAAGTGGGTTAACTTTTTTACTACTTCCACTAAGCTTGTCATCTTTCCTAATTTTCCTTGATAATTAGGGTTGTACATTGGCGTGCCTTTCCAATTGTGCCTATCTACTAGTCATGATCCCTTTACATTTCTTTCTACAAATGAAAACACCTATGATGACTAAATTCACCAGTTGGTCTTCAACACTTAGGCCAAAAATCTCCCCCTTTGACATTGATGGAAATAGTTAGTCATTTTGGAACTTTCTAGATTGTGTGTGCATTCCTCTTCTTTCCTTCCTACATTGTCTCCCCTTGAGATAGTGCATTTTCATGCTTTGACTATCTATGGCTCATTTTATCCCTCTCAACTTCTCCCCCTTTGATAGAAATGCACTTTTTTCTTAATTTCTCCCCCTATGGAGTAGTCCCTTGTTTTCATCAATCCACTTGGAGTTTTTTGGGTATCTTGATTATGGATTAATGTTTGTCTGGCTTAACTCAGTTCAAGCTAGATAGGGGTAAGACCCTCAAAATTCAATCTTGGATACTCATGTCAAATCGGGGTTATCATTGTACCAAAAGACCCATTTTCAATGCCTGATATAACCACTCAACTTATAGTACATAAGAGTTAGTTAAGCTCATGTCATAAATCCTAAGGGGAGCATTGAAAAAATTTCCAACAATCTTCCCCTCAGCGTTACCTAAGGGTCTAAGGATTCAAACCTATTACCAATCCCTGATACCACTTGTTATAGTGGGATTTTTTGTTGCACCAAAAGACCAATATATCAATGCTCGATACAACTCAACTTATAGTACACAGAAAGAAAATAAGCCCTTCTCACAAATCTCAAAGGGAGCACTAAAAAGTTTTCCAATAAATTAAGTGTATCTTTCTGAAGAGGCTTGGTGAAAATATAAGCCAATTTCTCCTTGGTTTGTATATATTCCAAGTTGACCTCTTTTTCTTGCAAATGTTCCATTAGAAAATGGTAATTGATGGATATGTGTTTGGTCTTGAAGTGCATGGCCATATATTTGGATATATTAATATCATTGGTGTTGTCACAATTGATAACTATGAGTTCCTCCATTTTCTCTTGAATACCGTCAAATAGTTATCTGATCCAAATGACTTGGGTGCAATTCATGGTTGCAACAACATATTTTTCTTCAACATCTAATTTCAATATAAAATTTTGCTTCTTCTCATTCTAGGCCACCAGTCTTCCTCCAAGGAAGAGTGCACCTCCAATTATGCTCTTCTTATCATCTATGTTCCCTATCTAATTATCACGAGTAAATATATTGAGTTCAAAGTTACCTTTGTGAGGATACCATAGGCCATATTCTTTGAAGACTCTCTTCACAACCACCATGTGTGATTCCTTTGGGTTGGCTAAGAATCTAGCCACTAACCCAACTGCTTGTGTTATGCCTAGTTTTCTATGTACCACATATTTTAGTTTACCTATCATTGACTACTAAAGTGTCTCATTCACTTTAGGGCTTTTATCCTCCTTTGATAACTTACCAATGATTTTCATTGGAGTGCCTATTAGTCTTGCATCTTCAATGCCAAATATTTAGGTATTTATCTTACATACTTTTTTCTCCCTATGAAGATACCCCCTTTTAGCTAGGACACTTGAATTTCAATAAAGAACTTAATTTCTCTAAGCATAGATATAATTGCAAACTCCTTAATAGCTTTAGAAAAATTAGTGCTTATCTTGTTATCTCCACCAAAGATGATATCATCTGTTAAGATCTCTACAACTAGTAGGGCTTTTCTATCTCTTACTTCATGTGTAGATTGTAGTTATTACTTGTTCTTAAAAACCCAATCTTTATCAGGTATGAATGTAGCCTCTCATACCATGCTCTTGGTGCCTTTTTTAGTCCATGTAGGAATTTTCTTAGTCTACACACTTGATTATTTCCTTATTCATTTTAAAATCCCTCTAGTTGCTCGATGTAGACTTCCTCTTCTAGAAATCCATTTAAGAATGTGGAATTTATATCCATCTGATATTCCTTGAATTTTTTGTGTGTAAAAAATCCTAGGAGTATCTTGACTCCTTCCAATCTAGCCACTGGTGCAAAATTTTTTGTATAATCTATACCTTCTTCTTGTGCATATCCCTTGCAAATAAGTTTGATCTTGTTTCGACCATTTCTCCATCTTAATTCATTTTTTTTCAAAACACCAACTTTATGTTGATGGCATCTTATCATGTGGTCAGGCTATTAAGGTCCATGAATCATTTTTCACTATCTAATAAATTTATTCGTCCATGGTCTCTCTCCAATCTTCATCTTTCAAAGCTTCTCTTGTAGCCTTAGGCTCCATGTGTGAGAGTAGACATACTATATCTCTTGTCTTTCCCCTAGTTATTACTATAGCATCCTTATCTCTAATGATGTGGTCATTTGAGTGGTTTCTCCCCATGTACTTAGCTAGCATTGGTTCCCTTTTCAGTACTTCTACCCTCTTCTCTTCAAATTTGGCTTCTTCTACTCAAACTGGCATAGCTTCTTGTACAGGTTCTATCTCAACTAATACCCTTTCCATTTTATTACTTAGTGGAATGTACTCAATATTGTTTTCTAATCCTCTAGTTTCTTTTTGATGTCTTCCACATTATTCTCTATGAACTAATCAACCTTTACATTTGTAGATTCCACTATTCTATTTGTTCAAATATTTAGATATTGATGTTATTGTCTCTTGGTAGAGTATCCCAAAAAGATACCTTCATTGCTCTTAAGCTAAAACTTTCTATGGTATACATCTCTCTTGATATAACACTTTCTTTTGAATACCTTAAAGTAACTAATGGATGGTGTGTAACCAAACCATAGTTCATAGGGTGTCTTCTTTGTCCCCTTCTTTTCTTGTACCCAGCTTAAGGTGTACATGTTGTCCTTACAACCTCTTTCCATAGATCTATGCAACATTGTTTTGAATCATTAATGTTCTAAAAAATTCTATGATTGCTTTGTTTCTTCTTTCAATGGCACCATTCTATTTTGGTTTTTTGGGAGCTGACATTTGCCTTGTGATTTCATGCTCCTTAGAGTATCTTTCAAATTCTTCTAAGGTGAACTCACCTCCCTAGTCTAATCTCAAGCACTTCAATATTTTGACAATATCTCTTTTCACCTTTTCCTTGTACACTTTGAACATGTGAAAGACTTCTAAATTAGCTTTCAAATTAAATAGATAGTCCATATCATTCTAGAGAAATCATCATTGAACAACATAAACTATCTATCACCAGATACACTTTTTTTCCTTATAGGTCCACACAGGTCAGTATGAACTATATCTAATGCATGTTCTTACATTAATGACTTTCTAGAAAAACTTGAACTTGCCAACTTTCCTAATTGATAATCTTTACACATAATATTGGTAGGTTTAGTAATATGGGGTTGACCCCTTTACACATTTCTTCCTTCATGATTTGACAATGCTTTCAAAGTTTACATGACACAACCTCCTATAACATAACCAATTGTTACCATTTCTAGCTACCATGCAAGTGTTACCAAAAATATCAAGGTAGAAAAGGTTACCTCTTCTTTTTTCTCTTATAGCCAGTAGTTTTCCTATCTTGTCAAATACTTTGCAAGTTTTTTTATTGAATTCAAACTTGTATACTTTCTCCATTAGTTGATCCATGCTCAACAAGTTGTATTTCAATCTTTCTAGTAGATACACATCTTAATGTTAGCTTAAAGAATAAATTTGACAACTGAGTGTCAATACACTTAACCAAGATCAAGAGTTAGTGCCGAGTAAGATAAGGTTTCGAGTGATAACAACTGTTGAGTGACAACAGGTGCCAAGTGATAACAAGTGCCGAGTGATAACAAGTGTCGAGTGACAATAGGTGCCGAGTGATAACAGGTGCCGAGTGCAACAAGTGCCGAGTATAACATGTGCTAAGTGATACAATTTTTGTTCAAGTGCCAAGCTATCCAGGAAACAGTATGTGCCGAGTATCAAAAATACTTCAGGAGCCGAGTAACTCAGTAGAACAGCATAAAAGTTTGGAATTGCACAAATTATGATGCAAACAGTTTTTGCAGCCGACAGAAGGTAAATCTTGAAGGATTGAATGATAAGATCGAATCTTTTAATTTTCCTATGCAATTTGCATGTAGCCAATAAGAAAAATGCTAAAGGCATGCAACCAATCAGCAAAAGATAAGTATTAAGCGAGAAATTGAGATTCAATATGAATCGTAGATCCAAAAAAAACTCTAAGTCTTTTGAAGTCTTTATAAGAAAGATGAAATTTCACTATAATAGTGAGAGATGTAATATATTGGAGGACATACAAGGGTGCATAAGAAAATCTATTTTCAGAAGCAAGAGTTATCAGATCACAAAGGATCAAGATCAGGAGAAGGCGAAAAAGGAGCCTGTATTCAAAAATCAAGGATTGTAATCTATCAGGTTTATTGCATCTAATACTCTCTAGAAATTGTATTAGAATAAAAATCCTATGGTGATAGGTTAGCTTTATAGCTATTTTGTAAGAACCTTTTGATTAGGTGATTAAAATCCTTTAACTGGGTGACACTTCATGTTAAGTGTTTGCAAATCCTCTAACCAGGTCACTATTAACATAGTGTAAAGCCTTTAATAGGGCAGGCCTTTAACAGGGCAAACCATCAGAAGTGGTTGAACAATATTGTTGCAGTAATTTTTGTGGGTATCATCCCCACCCCAGTTTTACCTTCTTATTCCTGGAGGGTTTCTGGGTTACCAAAATTCCTGTGTTGTGAGTTATTGATGCATGTGTTTTTTTACATGTTTATTTGATATGCATGCAATTTACTTTCAGTTAAAATTTTATTGGCTAAAGTCTGATACTTATAATTCACCCCCCCCCCCCCCCTCTCATAAGTTCTCTTTCCATATTTGAATATTCCAACAATTGGTATCAGAGCCTACCAGGTTCTCACAAGAAATAGCCTAACAGCTTGGAGGGAAAAGATCTAAAGATGGAAGCTTTCAAACTTGGAAAGATCATTGAAAATCAGGTGATAGATGTGCAACTTGCTCTGCATAGCTTGGAGGAATTCAGAAACAAATTGAGAAACGCATTAAAAAAGAGGAAGGATCTAGCCATAGCTGAAAATGATATACACTACAAGGAGATTGACACCACCAACATATTTTCCAGTGCAGACACTAAAGAGTTTGATGTAGCAATAGCAGAACTAATGGAGAAAAATAAAATTCAAGCAGAAGAAATAAGAACTCTCAAGATGGAACATGAATCACAGGCTATAATGATATGTGAAATTACTGAACAAAAGAAAAGAGCAGTTGATGATAAGGTCATGATGGAAAATGACAAAAGGAATCTTACAAACAGACTTGAAGAAAAATGTATTGAATTGACAAGGATCTCAAACATTCAGATGGATACACTTGCGCAAATGATGAACCTTCATCATGAACTTAATGTAAAGGATATTGAGATCTCTACCTTGAAGATACAAAATGAACAAATGTAGAATGAATTGAACAGGGAAAAAGAGGTAGCAGAGAATCTCAAAAAATCAAGTGAAGCAATCAAATATTTTGAACAGTTGCTGAAATCACCAAAATCTACCCATGATACATCAGGACTAGGATACAATAGCACTGAAGTTGGAGAATCATCAAAGAGTGTTGAACAAAGAAGTGATAAAGGTAAGAATTCAAAACCCACTTTTCATTTTTGTAATAAGAAGGGACATATAGCTAATGTGTGCAGGAGTAGAAGATTCAAACAATCAAAAATACCCAAAAGTTTTTGTCACAAGTGCAACATGCAAGGACATATGACTCAAAATTGCAAATCCAACATTACAAGGACTCAAAGATTTGATGGACATTGTTATAATTGCAAAAAATATGGACATAGGGCATTTGAATGCAGATCAAAACCTATGTGGACAGTAAATCAACCAGCAAAGACATCAAACCATGAATTTTGGGATTACAACACTAGGAACAGCTGTCACTATTGTCAAGAATATGGACATATCCCACAGAATTGCATAAGAACACATTTTAGAGGGAACTGAAAAAGATGGTTGAGTCAAACCACATGTTTCAGTTGCTTAAAAATCGGTCATGTCAGTAGGAATTGCCCAACAAGGTCAAAGGCATCAAGGTCTGAGTTCAACAATGGAAAGGCAAAGATGGATGTTGAACACATCAAAAGTGAAATGAATAAGACATGGAGGAAGAAAGACGATTCTAGCACATCAAATACACAGTTCACTTCACCTAATGGGTCAAGTGATCACACTTCATCAAATTAAGTAAAGAATAAGTGTGAGGGGTTGATAAACCGAGTTACATCATAAATCAGTCCCAAGACGTATAAGAACTGCAAAAATGAAATCAGCATAAATAAAGATGCTAAGTCAAAATTGAGAACTTTGTGAAAATATGTCAAAATTGTCTTCAGGAGCCGAGTCGCTAACAATGACCGAGATAGTTGATGCCGAGCTATGAAATATCAATAAGAGCCGAGTAAAGTAAAACATAATGGGAGCCGAGTTATGATGAAACCTTTCAAGAGCTAAGTAGATAGTTGGCAGTGTACTAAGAATTTATTACTCTATTTTGGAGGGTACATAAATTCAATTTTTGATCATTTTCTCACTATTCAAACAAGAAGCAAAGCCAAAAAAGGAGCGGAGAAGATCAAGAACAGCTCAGAAGCCATTCGTAAAAGATTTCAACAGCGATTCAAGACAAATTTCATCGATTTAAGGTATTTTATTTAAGTTTTGAGCTACATAGGACTTATAAACTTGTTTGAATTATAAACCCTAGTTTGTCAAACAATGGCATCTGGGTCAGGAACCACCAAGGGTTTAGAGAGTCATGAAGTTTAGTTGGTCAGTAACTAAGTAAAACAACCTGAATTTAAGCCCATTCCAGAAGTAGCATACAAGAATGATCCTACAGGAGCATTATCAGTTATTTTGGATAAGGTTTTTATGGTACAAGATGTTCGCAGATGTTACAAGTGCAAAATTGGTGCCATAGGAGACTTAGAAATTCATAATGCATATGATAAATTATGTGAAAACAAAGTACTGAAAAATGAGTTTTCAATAGTAGAAAGAAAAGGATTGACCAAAACCCTAACATTTCTGACTTTTTTCAAAATAGAATGGGTACGGATAATTTTGAGCTGAATACATGACAGAGCTTTTTGGTTAGAGTCAGGGCTAGTAAAATTTACCAAGAAAACTGTTCATAGGGTTACTGGTATTCCAACCCTAGATCAGCCAAAGACCCTGCGAAGTGAAAAAAGGGAAATAATAGAGAAAAATACAGGTGCCAAATGGAACAATAGAGGAATGACTATCGACACAGTCATAGATCCCCTACTAGATTTTGTTGTGAGAATTATTTCACACAAATTCTATCAATCAAGCAGGTTAAACAGTGTACCTTGTATAGCAGTTGATGTTGCATACAAGATAATCAAAAGAGATCACACTTATGATCTAGCAGAGCTCATGTTTCAATAGATTAATGAAAATTTGGGAGCTATAGGGAAAAGCAAGGGAGCTCAATGCAAATTTTGATCAGTTTTGATGTGTATGTTCTTCTATCTGATGAAAGAATCTCCTTCTATGGGGAAAGTAAAATGGAATCCAGATAAAACAATTGTTGGACAAATTAATGGATACATTGAACAAATGGGTGAAAATTTTGATGCCCAAATGACAGGTTATTTCGAGGACTTCAAAAATTCCATGAAACAAAGAATGAGAATTCCAGTCTCATTGACTGGAAAATATGAAAAAGACATTTGTTTTCTTGTAGATATAGATTATACTTACATTCAAGCAGTTATACCTAGAATAAGATGGCTTAGGCCACTAGGTTATGAACTTGATGTTGATCAAGCCTCTATAGCAATAACAGCTCTACTTGCAGAAGAAGCTAATAAAAATGCACAAATTTTTGGAACCTATGATGTTGTCAAATCAAAGGTAATAATAGATTTGAAGACTGCTTCAGTAGTAAAGAAGAAAGAGAAAATGGTGAGACAAATCAAAAGAAAGTTTGGCGTGGAAGAAGAAGAAGGAGAAGACATTGAAGAAGAAGGAGATAAACTTCAAAGTCAGACTCAAGGGTCAAGAGAAGACAAAGAGGAAAGTGTTGAGGTAGAAGAAGCCAAGGAAGCACCAGTTAAGAGAAAGACCACAACTCCCTCTGCTCCTAAATCCAAAGGAAGGAAAGTGGTTGCCCCTGCATCAAAGAGACCTACCACAAGGGCTACAGCACAAAAAGCCCAAGAAGAGGCAAAAGGAAGGAAGAAAGACTTAAAGAAGACTACTGCTGAGACAAAGAAAAGGAAGTTTATTCCCCAACTTGAAACAGATGAGGAGAAAATAGAGTCAGAGGACAACAGTCAATTTCAAGTGGTAAGACACAAACCTCAGACTGTTGTTGATAAATTATGTTCAAAAATTAGAAATAATTATTTAAAGGGTCTAAAGAACCTGAATTTTTCTAAGCTCACCAAAGAAGAGCAAAATAAACTAGAGGAATCTGTGTATGCTATGATGGCTGAGTATAAGCACACACCTCTAGAATTAGATGAATCTATGCTGAGAGAATTGTATAAAATTGTAGAGGATAAATGGCATTTTTGTTTACAAATGGAAAAAGAAATAAGGGAGTCTACATTAGCAAGATTGTTGCCTAATCTAACTAAAGATCAAATAATAAATGTCGTAAAAAGGCATAATAACAGATTCACTACCAAGTATAGAGCATTTAGTATATTGCAGAATAAAATTGAAGAGGTAGTTACCAAATCCACAAGATTGTGGAAAATAGTTTACAAGAAAATTGAAGATGTATATAATGAAGAATATAAGGTAGAAGCAATTGCCAAGACAAAGGAAAAGAAAGCATCAGAAACAAAAGAGAAGAAAATAGTGGAGAAGGAGAGTAAAGAAGAAAAGGAAGAAGAGGCACACAATGAGGAGAAAGAGGAAGATAAAGATATAGTTGAGCCACAAGATCAAAGTATGCAAGACATACAGGCATCTCCTCCTAGTCCTCCTCATGCCACCATCACACCTGCAGATATCATAAAAATAAAGGATGTTACAAATACTTCAAATCTAAAAATCAATCCATTAACTACAGAGGATTTTGAAATCCTTAACCAATCATCACTAGTAGCAAAATTAAGTTCAAATCTTGTATTGGTCAGTGTTGATGAATTACGGAATCCAGAAATCAAGGTAAAATCACAAGTGCCACCTTTGACCACACAAACTACTAGTATTCTATTCCTTCCACCACCACCTCCACCAAGTATAATCACTGATACACTCCAAGTGTTGAGTACAGCAGCAGGGGAAATAAAAGAAACATCTGAACAATCAACAAGTTCAACCCCACCTAGCATTCATAAAAGGGATATTCAAGCTGAAGAAAAAGAGACACGGAAAAAGGAGGAGACTGCAATACAAACATTGGTTGCATTACCAAAATCTGGTACTCCTACACAAACTCTTTAGCAGCGGAGCACAGATGGACTACAGTTGCAAATCAAGACACCAGGCTCGAGCTCATCAAAGGCAATCAGGAGACTTCACTATGGAGTTCCTGAGCTTGATGAAGAAATAAAGATCCCATATTATGAATCTAGCACTCTTACTGAAGAAAAAATTAATGAAATTCAGAGTGCATTAGATAAAAGAAGGAGACAAGAAGCACTAAGAAAGGAATACAAGCATAAGCTTATATTAAATGAAATTAAAGACATATTCACAGAATCTTTTTTCTTACAATCTCCAGATGAGTCAAGACCAATCATGGAACAACAATCTGATATAGTTGACCAGGTGACTAATGAAGACCAGGAAACAAATGCCAGATTGCTTGAATGGTCAGAAAAGAAGTTCCAAGGTAAAGAAAATAGTAAAATATCTGGTGATATAGCACTGTCACAAGAAGAACTGGCAAAGAAAGTTATAATAGTTGAAATTGTACTAGGAAACATTTTTTCCATATACAACAAGTTGTGTGATTTTTCCACATTCACACAAGACACTAGCCAGAAAATACTGAGATTGGAAAACAATCTGAAAACTTCTAGCATGCAACTCCCCACAAATCCAGCTCAAAGTGAGAAGCATTTTGTCCAATCGCTTCACACACAAAGAGAGCTAGCTATTTTAGTAGCAGAGGAGGCAACCAAAAAAGCCAAATTGATACAAATTCAATCATCAATTACTCCTCATTTGGAATTACTTCACAAGGAGTAGATAAATGCAGAGACAGTCCTTAGGAAAGATCCCAACCTTTCTTCACCTGATGGACTTGTACATCTAGCAATAGAGATTGCCATCCAGCATAAGACATTGGATGTTGCATTAGCAAATTGGGATGCAGCTCTGAAGGTACTCCTTGAAGTAAACAGCTCATTTTTGGCCAAGTATGGCATTTCACTGTAAAGACCATTGACATAAGTGTCAAAAAGGGGGAGAATAAGTAATAAGAGTTGAGTACAGGAATGAAATGATAAGTATAATAAAAGGGGAAGATAGAAAAAAGGGGAAGATAACACATTGATAGCAAAAAGGGGGAGATAGCATATTTTGATCAAATTTTGAGATAGAAAATTTTGAATGTAGGATAAATTACTGAGTCACATGGATCTTAATTAAGTTTTTTTGCCACTCATGTCAAAGGGGGAGATTGTTAACTTAAAGAATAAATTTGACAACTGAGTGTCAATACACTTAACCAAGATCAAGAGTTAGTGCCGAGTAAGATAAGGTGCCGAGTGATAACAAGTACCGAGTGACAACAGGTGCTAAGTGATAACAAGTGTCGAGTGATAACAAGTGCCGAGTGACAACAGGTGCCGAGTGATAATAGGTGTTGAGTGATAACAGGTGCCGAGTGCAACAAGTGCTGAGTACAACATGTGCCAAGTGATACAGTTTTTGTTCAAGTGCCAAGCTATCCAGGAAACAGTATGTGTCGAGTATTAGAAATACTTTAGGAGCCGAGTAACTCAGTAGAATAGCATAAAAGTTTGGAATTGCACAAATTATGATGCAAACAGTTTTTGCAGCTGATAGAAGGTAAATATCAAAGGATTGAATGATAAGATCGAATCTTTTAATTTTCCTATGCAATTTGCATTCGGCCAATAAGAAAAATGCTAAAGGCATGCAACCAATCAGCAAAAGATAAGTATTAAGTGGGAAATTGAGATTCAATATGAATCGTAGATCCAAAACAAACCCTAAGTCTTTTGAAGTCTTTATAAGGAAGACAAAATTTCACTATAATACTGAGAGATGTAATATATTGGAGGACATTCAAAGGTGCATAAGAAAATCTATTTTCAGAAGCAAGAGTTATCAGATCACAAAGGATCAAGATCAGGAGAAGGCAGAAAAGGAGCTTGTATTCAGTAATCAAGGATTGTAATCTATCAGGTTTATTGCATCTAATACTCTCTAGCAATTGTATTAGAATAAAAATCCTATGGTGATAGGTTAGCTTTACAGCTATTTTGTAAGAACCTTTTGATTAGGTGATTAAAATCCTTTAATCGGGTGACACTTCATGTTAAGTGTTTGCAAATCCTCTAACCAGGTCACTATTAACACAGTGTAAAGCCTTTAATAGGGCAGGCCTTTAATAGGGAAAACCATCAGAAGTGGTTGAATAATATTGTTGCAGTAATTTTTGTGGGTATCATCCTCACCCCAGTTTTACCTTCTTATTCCTGGAGGGTTCTGGGTTACCAAAATTCCTATGTTGTGAGTTATTGATGCATGTGTTTTGTTACATGTTTATTTTATATGCATGCAACTTACTTTCAGTTAAAATTTTATTGGCTAAAGTCTGATACTTATGATTCACCCCCCCCCCCCCCCCCCCCTCTCATAAGTACTCTTTCCATATTTGAATATTCCAACACTTCATAGGTAGTGGATTTATTTAGGGCTATAATACCCTTACCTATCGTAGTTCATGGAAAGTTGACTTTGAACTTAACCATTCCTCCATCTTAAGCCTCAATCTCATGGGACTTGCTCTTATCACCTAACATGTGATGTGAGAAGCCACTATTTATTTTCCATTTTTTTTGGATACTAGTACTTGTTATAAGGGATCTCTCCTCCCTTTCATCTATGATGGAAATAAAGGATACATTGTCCTCATCATCTTCCTCATTGTTAGTTGACTCTTTATCACTTACAACTTCTTTGCTTCTTCTCTTTTTCCTTTGATCACTTCTTGTTGGGACTTTTCTATTTGTTAGTTTCTCTCCAATACATCTAGCAACATAATGTCCGACCCTTTTACAGTTAAAGAATTTGAAAGGAACCTTACCCTTGTACTTCCCTTTACCTTTTACCATTTTTTTGCAAAAAGAGCCTTCATATCTTCTTGTTTTTCTTCTTCAGCATATAGGGTCTCCAACTCCTTTTTGTTTCTAGACAAGCTTGGTTCTCCTCTTTCTCTTACTATTGGAGCTAGTTTAACTGAGGCCTTTGACATAGTTTCAACTTTAGGTGGTTGACTATTGATAAGTAGGAGATGTTGAATCACTACTCATGAAACATGGTTCAATGAGTTTGACTCAAAATCACGCAATTAAATCATGATAGCAATATCACATGGTTGACTATTGTCAAAGTTGTTAAGTTCAAATGTAGTAAAAAATTATATCAATGCATCGAGTGAAACTTCCATATTTTTTTATGGTTCTCAACTCTTGGATGGTTAACATCCTTATAGCATACTTGGGTAGTAGGGTTCTTAGCATCTTTCTTATGCACTCATCTTCTGATATTAATACACTACATGCTCTAATGAACAACATGATTTCCTTCACTCTCTTTTCATAGGCTTCAATCTATTCACCTTCTTGTATTCTCATCTCATCAAACTTTCCTCATAGGCTTTCATCTTTATCCCTTATGACATGCTTGTCTCCACCATGGATGAACTTTAGCTTCTCCCACATTTCATAGGCTACCTCAAGTTCCTCCACATCTTTATATTCAGAGTATGACATGGTTCTTGCTAGAGCATCCATTGTGACTATGTGTATCTCTTTCTCCTTTAACTAGATGACACTAAGTTGGCCAGCTACTTCAACATATTTTAACTCTACATGGGTTCAATAATCATCTCTAAGAGTCTTCATATGCAAGTGCATCTTTCTACACCATGAGTTGAAGTTTTCCTTAGAGAACTTTGGTGCATCTTTTTTAAACATCTTGACATTTTCCTTGAGCTATTAAACTCTTGTCTCTTTGAGGAACTAGGCTCTAATACTAATTGTTGGTTCCACCCATGGTTCAATATAGTAAGAGGGGGTGAGTTATTATACTTACTATGCATAAATTTTTACTTGAAATCATACTCACTTATTCTCTAAAAGTTAGTGCAGTCTATAACTCAACTGGTTAGGGTTAAGCAAAAACATATCATATGAAAATAGAAACACATAACATACAATTTATCTCATGGGAACTCTTCTAGGGTAAAAACCATATTGTGTGATTCAATCTTCACAAATTTTCTTTCTTCTCAAGTGCACCCAATAAATATCATATCCATGTTGAAAGATCACAAA
The DNA here is from genome assembly GCA_028749045.1 of Cupressus sempervirens. Classification (NCBI taxonomy): domain Eukaryota; kingdom Viridiplantae; phylum Streptophyta; class Pinopsida; order Cupressales; family Cupressaceae; genus Cupressus; species Cupressus sempervirens. The sequence continues at coordinate 675,779,420 of CM053792.1, read as the reverse complement.
AACACCATGAGGTGCCACCCTATTAGGGAATTTGAATAAGACTTGTTGAGATTTTTCTTTGTTAGGAGAAACCTAGTTAAAGGACATTGAAACATGAGTTAATGTGTCACCCTATTAAGGGATTTATATAAAAATCCTATTAGGGTCCACCCTCAATATTATTTGTTATTTTATAGATAGGTAAACAATAGAGAAATGACCTATTAGGTTAGCTAATGAGAATAGCTTAATTTAGATTCTTCTTTTGCTCGATTGACCAGACTTATAATTGTGCTCTACCTTCTTTGGGCTCTACAACTTCAGTCTCAGGTCACTTATGTTCTTTACTCTCTTGTCTTGAGGACATGACACTCATTGTGTTGTTTTTATCTCACTCTCTACTTCTCAACACAATCATTACCTTGAAGATGATCTCTCCCTAATAACTCTTCTATAATATATGAGATTCTAGTTTAGCTTGCCACTTATGGTTCTCAAGCTATTTTCTTGGAAATATAACCTTCTCCCTTTCAACTTAATTTTCTTTTATACTCTTCTTCTTTCTTTTCTTGGAAGCATTGATCTAATAATTCAAAATCAAAATTCTCTTCATGTTACTAATTCAGTCACCTATTGCAGTGGTGTATTGCTCTTGTCAGGTTGTGGTGTGTTTGTACAAGACTCATGGGTATTATGTGTTCTTTGTGACTAGTTTTAATTGGAAATAATTAAAATTTGAATTCTTTTGCCATGCCTTGGTCCTTTCCCCCATCACAATTAAATGGGACATCGATTGTAGTCTTACCCTATACATGACTAAGTGGTCACAAGTAACTTTCTTTGTTATCATCAAGCTGAATCATCTTCTTATTTTATGTATTATTTCTACCACTTTGCTTTCTTCTAATTAAATAAGCTTCACTGAGCATGCTTTATCCAAGTGCATTACCTTTTTCATTACTTCCACTGATCTTGTCATCTTTCCTAGTTTTTCTTGAGAGTTAGGGTCGCACATCGGTTTGCCTTACTCATTGTGTATCTACCAGTCATGATCTTTTCACATTTTTTGATAGCAATGAAAACACCTATGATGACTAAGTCTACCAGTCTAATCTACCTATGGGTTTTCAACACTTAGGCCAACAGAATGGATTATTGGAATTTCATTTTTAGATCTTGTATCAAGTTGAATGACACTATATTCCCACTATCAATATAATATCATAGGTTTTTATCTTTCTAAATGTGTATGGATTATTAGTGCTATTTAATTTGCTCCTTGTGATATCTATTTCAAAAAGGTAGATGTTGAATTTATTATCTTGTGGGATAATTATTTTGATAATACTACAGATTGAATAAGAGAATAATACTAGCTAACATATTGACTATGTCTTATTGACCTTTTTTGAGTAAGAGTTAAATTAGTAAGACTAATTGTAGCATGTTAAATAATAGGAACACATAGAATCATTTTAGTTGAAAACAAATTCAACCAATGAGTTTTAAAATGGTCTCATGAGGTTAAAAATAGATCACTTAAAACACCATTTCATTACCTAAGGAAAGGAAGACACTATTCTTATAACAAATTTGGATTTTGTTTAAGTATTTTTGCATTCTCCTAGCAATTGTCATCTAAACATTCACAACATATACAATACATTTAATAAATTTGATATTAGAAACATTAAACAATTTTGGACAACTCAACATTTGAGTTTCTTAAGATTATTTCTAACTTAAAAATCCTTTTGAAGAATTCATATTATCTTCTATAAAAGTCCTTCAACCAATGGCTTAGATTAAAGTATAGGCCTACCCTCTTTATTTCTAGAAGGCCTAAAGTTTAGGAATTTAATCTTATAGAAGATTGAATTCCTTATTTGGATATATCAATTGGAGAATTTGAAGATAAATCTTGGCAAGTTTTAAGAAATTTCCAATCTATTGATTTGGGAACCAACAGAATGGTGACTCTATTGATGAATATTTTTTTAAACATTTCTAAAAATTTACCCAGGGTATTTGGTGGAAAAGAAGTTGTACTCTACTAGATGAAGAACTCATAGGTAGTATAAAGATATTTTTTCTCATTAGAAGAGAGGTTAAAACTCTACAAAAATAATAAAATTATATGAGTGATAATCTAATTTGTATCAAAATATATAAGGATCCCAAGCATTTAAATTTGAAATCAATTTGGAGAAGAAGATCACTCCATTAGGGGAGGAAAATTGTACTAAGTTGAGCCCCAATGTGAGAACTAGACTAAGTAAGGTGACAGGTCCCCATTTAGACATAACACTCACTAGTTTCACGAGGTTTGCAAAAAAGGAGTATCAAACTTGTGATGAGAATAGGTATCCTATGGTCGATGAATATAGTTTAGGAATAGTGGGGATTTTGATGAAAATGAAAACCCTTGGAATATTGGTCACAATGAAAAATTTGAGTACCATACCCCCACATCATGAGGTGAATCATGAGGAGAAGTTAACCATATCAAAATGATAATACCCAAAAGGTGGAAGAACTAATATCAATTCTTGAAGATATTATAGTTGGTTTTGGAGAGATAATCCAAAATATTATTCATAAATGGGAAAGAACAAACAATAATTTGAGTTTGGATTGACCCGAAATAAGTAGAGAGGGGAAAAAGAAAAGGGATAAAACACCAAAATATAACCCACCTCATAAGAAAAAGGGGAACAAAACTATATAATTGACCATGTTGACCTAGTATTTGAAAAGAATAAAATGAGAGAGAGAGAGAGAGAGAGAGAGAGAGAGAGAGAGAGAGAGAGAGAGAGAGATGATTACCACCTATGTGATTAGAGGAAAAGAGGTCAATAAGTTATAGAGGACATCTTAAAGAGTATTAGAGATAGAAAAATAATGGTGGTAATGGGTATAGGAATAATTGGATACATTATAATCATGGTATAAATAAAATAATAACAATGGGAACCATTAAAATGGAGGTTACCAAAACCAAGGTGTTATGAATTAGCATAATAATAATAATCAAGAGGAGAAATATGAGATTGATGTTGATCTTAGATTGGTTTTTACAAGTGAGTGTGAACACACTTAAGTTATTTATTTAGTTCATGTCAAACAAGTAGTACATGCAAAGCATAACATGTAAATAATAGACCATGCCAAGTTCACAGTGAGTGTCAAGCCACTCATGTGCCGAGTCACTCAAGTGCCGAGTAGATAGTGTATGCTAAGTGATTCAAGAGTCAAGTGAATAGTGCATGTCGAGTGATATAGATGTTGAGTCATAGTAGAAAGATTAGTGTATGCTGAGCATCAGAGACTTGAGATGCCAAGTAAGACAATTTTGACATATTTGTTTGTAATGGAACAAACAACTATGTAAACTATTTTTTAGCCAACTTAAGGATGAATTAGGATATTTTGGAGATAAGGACGAATCTCAAGTTGGATTTCCAATGCAATTACATGAAACCAATCAAAAAATGGGAAGGATTAAGTGGAAAAATGGATGAATCTTAGCCGTAGGTTCATACCTAACCCTAGGTCACCAAAATCTTCTTAGGGAGGACAAACCCTAAACTCTTTATGAATGAATTTTGAAGGAGTCAAGAGAGAAATTTTCATGCACAAATAGAGCATTCATGGTGCTTTAGAAGTTATGAAGTGAGACAACATTGTAGAATTAGTTACAAAAATATAGAGGAAAGGAAAAGGATACAACAAAGAGACATTTGATCAAGAAGGATCTAGAAGACAATTGTTTAGAGGTGATCTTCTATCAAGCAATCAAGTGTTAACTACAGGATCAATGCTAAGACATTTTAATAGGTGATTTTAGTCAAAATATCTTAACAGAGTAGTCCTAATATGTTGCATTCAAATCCTTTAATAGAGTGCTTACTTAGTTGTGAGTTAAATTTTGTTAGCAAGGCACACTTCTAATAGGGTGTTGAAATCCTCTAACAAGGTGAGACCTAACAGTCTTTGTAAGCCTTTAATAGGGAAGTTCTTTCATAGGGTAGATCATGTCTTATGATCAAAATAGTGTAACCTTCATTGGATACACTTTATTACTGTAATAGTGAAGATTTGTGGGTGTCATCCCCACCCTAGTTTTACCTTCTTACTTGGAGGTTTTTTGGGTAATCATATCTGGTGTTATGTGAGTGTGAATGTTTACTTGCTTACATACTTTATATGTACATGATTTACATATTATTTTATTTTATACATTGAATGTATGAGATGGATGTATGGTGAAAGTTTTATGGGTCTAAGTTTAAACTGATGATTCACCCCTCCTCTTAGAAGTTTACCTTTCCTATTGTAATTCCAACAATTGGTATCAGATCCTTGTTCTCTAAAAGAGAAGATTTACAACTTTGAGAAAAAATCTTGAAATGGAAGTCTACAAGTTGGGAAAGACTATTGGGAATTAGGAGATTGAAAACATCCCATTCTACATCAACTAAATGAAGCAAGAGAAGAACTAAAGAAATACTTGAAGAGAAGGAAGGAAATTGCTATAATAGAGAATGACACACAATACAGAGAGATGGAAACTACTAAGGTATTTGTAGATGGAGACTCCAATAAATTTGATGCAATAGTTGCAGATCTAATGGAAAAGAATAAAGCCCAAGCTGACAAAATCAGAAATCTCAAGTTAGAGCAAGAATCACAAGCCTTACTACTATGTGAGATGACTGAATAGAAGAAGAAAGCCATGGAAGACAAACAAATTATTGAAGAAGACAAAAGAATTTTGGTCAACAGACTGGAAGAGAAATCATCAGAACTAACCAAGATTTCCAACATGCAATTAGATACTCTAAGTCAAATGATGAATGCTAACTATGAACTAAATGTCAAAGACATTGAGATAACTACATTTAAGTTGTAGAATGAGTAGTTTTAGAGTGACCTAAAGAGGGAAAAGGAATTTTTTGAAAGCTTCAACAAACCAAATGAAGCCATCAAATACTTTGAAAAATTATTGAGATCTCCTAGATCCAATAATAACACATCTGGACTAGGTTACACAAGCACTAAAGAAGGAGAGTCATCCAAAAGTGCTGAAGAAAGGAACAACAAAGGTAAGAACTCCAAACCTACTTTTCATAATTATGGTAAGAAAGAACATACTACTAATGTGTGCAGGAGCAAGACTACAAATCAGAATGTCAAGCACAAGAGCATGGTTCACTACCAAAAGTGTAACAAACAATATTATTAGTAACATGAATGCAAAACCAAGACCATGCACACACAAAGATTTGAAGGATATTGCTACAACTATCAGAAGTATGGACATAGAGCTTTTGAATGTAGATCCAAATGCATGTGGTCATCAAACAGGCAAACAAAGGTAAGTAACAATGGCAACTCTTATAACTCGGATTATAATACAAGGTATAGCTATCATTATTGTCAAGAATATGGACATGTTCATAAGAATTATATTAGGACACACTTCAAAGGTGACTACAAGAGGTGGTTGAGTCAAACCATATGTTTTAGCTATTTGAAGACGGTCACATTGGTAGATATTGTCCAATCAGGTCAAAGGAACCAAGTTGTGAATTTGATAGAGGCAAAGGAAAGGGAGATGTTGAACACATCAGAGATGAGATGAATAAGATGAGGAAGAAGAAATATAATTGCAGCACATCAAATGGAGAAGGGATCACTTCACCCAATGGGTTAGGTGATCACACCTCATCAAACTAGGCAATCAAGAGCTATGTGGGACTGATATTTAAAGGTTATATCATACATTAGTTCCAAAAGGAGTTAGTTCTAAACAGATTACAGTAGCATGAATGAAGATGCAAGATGTTATTAGAAATCTAAGATAAATCTTTAAGTTTTTCATGTTATAGTCAAGCATGAAACATTTCCCATGTGTGTTGAGTGGAATGCTAGAAGATGTTGAGCTAATAGACTAGCTAGTTGATGTCAAGCTCATAATGGTTGTTGAGTAAGTGAAATGGTAATGGATGTTGAGTGAGCCTAAAATTGGTTTATTTTGAGCTTATAGCTATGTAAGCACTCAGCATTTATTGTAAAGTTTTCAAAAGATATTTGATCAATTTTAGCAATGATTCTACACTAGTTTATCATATCTCATAAGGTATTTATCAAGAGATGAGCTATGCAGTTTTAAAAATTTGTAAACCCTAGTTTCAAAATGGAATTGAGTTCAAAGAATGTAGAGGGAAAGGAAGTTTTAATGTTCAATTAGTGAGTAATGAGGTCAAGAAACCCATTTTCAAAGCTATTCTTGACATTGCTTACAAGCAAGACCCTTCTGGTGCATTATCTATGATACCACCAAACATCTTAATGGTGCAAGATGTGAGAAAATGCTATAACTATAAGATAGGAAGCATTGGTGATATGGAGATTAGGGAAACATATGGTAGACTCTATGCTAATGTTATATTGAAAGAAGAATTCAAAAATTTTGAGAGGAAAGGGTTGACACAAGCCCTAGATTTTCTGACTATATTCAAGATAGAATGGATAAGGATAGTGCTTAGCAAAATTCATGATGGTTCATTATGGTTGTACAATGAGCCTATCAAAATTACTAAGAGAATAATCCATAGGGTTACTAGTTACCCAACCCTAGATTAGCCTAAGACACTGAGAAGTGATTTGAAGGAGGTGATCAAGAAAAATACTGGAGCTATATGGAACAAGAGAGGCATGACAATTGACACAATCATTGATCCTCTAATAGACTTTGTTGTAAGGTTTATATCACACAAGTTATATCAATCTAGTAGATTAAATAGTGTGCCTTGTATAGTTATGGATGTTGGATACAAAATTGTTAAGAAAGATCACACATATGATCTTGCAAAGCTACAACTTCAACAATTGATGGAGAACCTTAGACTAATCGAAAAGGAAAAGAGTGCACAATATAAATTTAGTTCTATATTGATATGCATATTCTTTTATGTTTAAAACACATTTCCTTTAGTTGGTACTATGGGATGGAAAACAAATAAATCAGTAGCAGTATAGATTGGTAACTATATTGAGCAATTAGGTGAAAATTTTGAATCTTTAATGACAAGTTATTTGAAGACTTCAAGTAGTCAATGAAGGAGAGATTAAGAATACCAGTGCCACTAGTAGAGAAACACTATGATGATGTATGATTTCTAGTGGATGCTAACTATACTTTTTTACAAGTGGCTACACCAAGGGTGAGATGGTTGAGACCCTTAGGTTATGAAATAAATGTAGATGAAGCCTCTACAACTATAATTGCATTACATGTAGAAGAGGTGGATAAAAATGCTAAGGTATTTGGAAATTATGAATTGAAAAAGTTCAAAATTACAATGGAACTGAAGACTTCCTTAGTTATCAAGAAGAAGGATAGGCTAGTAAAGAAATAAAAAGGCAAATTTGGTGAAAGTGTCGAGCATGAGGAAGAAGAAGAAGAAGAAGAGAATGAAGAGGAATAAAACTCTCAAACACAAGAACCTCTTGCACTAACTCAGTGTATGGGAGAAGACCAAGAAGAGGAGACTAAAGATGTTGAGGGAGAAGAAGCCGAGGAAGTACCTACTCCTGTCGAGCCAAAGAAGAGGATGGCTTAGGTACAACTAGAAACTAAAGCTAAGAAGGTAGCCAAGCCAAGTTGGCCCAAGCCTACTACACCTACTATAAGGGTTGGTACATGTGTAATAGCATAAAAGACCAAGGAAAAGACCAAATTAGCAAAGCAAGGAGGCCAAGAGAAAAAAAGGCCAAGAAGAAAATATGTGGCACAAGCTAAGTATGATGAAGAGAAAATAGAATCAGATGACAACAACCAATTTAAGGATAAGTCACAATCCTTTTTTAGACATAGAAAATTTATGTGAAAATGTTAAGAATAGTGTAGATCTATCAAGATTTTCTCATATAGATTTTGATAAACTGGGTAAAGAAGAGAAGAATCAAGTGGAGGAGGCCATATATGCCATGATGGAAAAATGAAAAAATGCCCCACTAGAACTTGCCAACTCTATGCCAAAGAGTTTATATGAAAGATTTGAATAGAAATGGAACTATTATCTAGACTTGGAGAGACAAATTAGAGAAACCTCACTTGCACAAGTGATGCCTAAACTTACTAAGGCATAGATTGCTAAGACTATTACGAAATATGTAGTTAGGTTTGTACCTAAATATAGAGCCTTTAGCATTTTACAAAATAACATTGAGGATGTAGTTAAGAATTCCACTCAAATGTGGAAAGTAACATATGGACTTACTACAGTCGAGGAAGGTGAGGAAAAGCCCATTGAAGTGAAAGATGATGAAGAAGATGACCAAGATGAAACTCTTGTGGGAGGGGTAGAAATGCATAGAGATGATAAGGCAACAACTAAGCCAAAGCAGTAGCAAGAGGAACAAAGTGTGTAAGACACACAATTGCCAAGTGTCAGTCCCCAACATGTAGCAAGTGAGAACATTGAAATAGTAATTGTTAAGGATGTTTCTAATGTCATAGCATAGTACATCAATCCCCTTATTAAGTATGATCTCAAGAAGATATTAGATCATTCCAAGGCCAAACTTTGTGATAATCCTATTTTGGTAAGTGTGGATGAACTATAGAAGACAATGACTAATACTGAAAGGGAAAGGTGAATCCACAAGAACCACCTTCTATCATCCCTCAAGTAACTAATGTGAAACCTTTGGTACAAATACTAGAAGATACATCTAACAAAGTTGATACAATTTCTAAGGTTGATATAGTAGAGAAGAGCATAGTGGAAACACAAGTTGCTACTATAGAAAAGCAAGAAATAGGTTAAGTAGAGTCATCTGCACCTATAACACAAGATCAAGGTGCAAGCCAAGTCATTATGGCAGAACAAGGAAAACCTAAAGAGGCATAACTAACACCTAAGGTAAAGGATCTAGTTTTCATCCAAGCCCTAGTAACCTTACCAGCATCTGGAACTCCTTCTACTCAAACTCTTTAGAAGCCAAGCACAGATGCAACTCCATTGTAGATATTAGTGCCAAGCCCATGTTCATCAAAGGTAGAGGAAGTTATATAGTATGGAGATGTGAACCTTGATGAAGAGATCATTTTTCCCAACTATGACTATGATACACTGACCATAGAACACATGGGCATACTCTAGCAAGCCCTAGCAAGGAAAAAGCATCAAGAAATGCTTACAAGGGAGCACAAGTAGAAGCAAACACTACAAGATATTTAAGAAAACTTTTTAGATGCATTTAGTCTACCAACTACTGATGAGACCAAGCCACTAATGGAACAATTGACAAACATAGTGGAGAAGGGTAGTAATGAAGACCTAAATACTAATGCTAAATTGTTAGAATGGTCAAAAAAGAAGTTCCAAAAGAAAATCAATGAAAAGATATCAAGTAGCATAGCACTAACATAAGTTGCATTGGAAACTAAGGTTGATAATATGAAGAAGGTACTTGAGAACATATTCTCATTGTATACTAAATTGTGCAATCCATCACTCTTCACCCAAGAGACCAGAAGTCACATTTTGATCTTGGAAAGCCACATCAATGCATTAGGTACAAAGTTTCCTATGAATCTAGCTTAGAGTGAGAAGCATTTTAGGACATTGCTTCAAACCCAGAGTTAATTAGTTGCATTTTTAGCAAATGAGGCCAACATAAGGGCCAAACTGATTAACATCTAGACCACTCTCACCCCCCATATGGAAATTTTACGCAAGGAACTAGGATATGTTGAAACCCTAACAAAGAAATACCCAAATCTTTTTACACTAGATGGTCTAGTCCACCTTTTTGTCAAGCTAGCAATCCAAATCAAGTCATTGGATGTAGCATGTGAGAACTAGGATGCATCTCTCAAGATAATATTGGATGTCCATAAATCATTTCTAGAGAAACACACTATAAGTGTATAGCCCATGACATAAGTGTAAAAAAGGGGGAGAGAAAGAAACAAGGGGGAGAATAAGACAAAAAAAAAAATTGGTGGAGAATAAGAAATTTTGGAGAGATATAAGGAGAATGAAAAATGGGGGAGAGTAAGCAAAGTAAGAAAAGGGACAAGGAAAGTTAGATCACGCTAAGGGGGAGAAAGCTGACAACAGAGTTTGAAGTCAAAGAGTATCAATTGAAGCATATTTACTCAGTAGAAGTACACAAATTTTGGATACAAAATATACATATCAACTCAGGGGGAGTTATCAGATTTTGAGGTATCCAAGTTATTGCAAAATTTTAAGAAATTTTGAAGTTTTGTATATAAGTCAAGTTAAGATATGTTATGCTCTTGAGATCAAGGATATTAATACATACTCAAGTGTTTTTGACACTCATGTCTAAGGGGGAGATTTTTGATCTCAGATTGGTTTTAACAAATGAGCATCAACACACTTAAGTTATTTACTTAGTTCATGTCAAACAAGTAATGCATGCCAAGCACAACATATAAATAATAGACCATGCTGAGCTCACAGTAAGTGTTGAGCCACTCATGTGCTGAGTCACTCAAGTGCCAAGTAGATAGTGTATGCCAAGTGATTTAGGGGATGAGTGAATAATGGATGTTGAGTGATACAAATGCCAAGTCATAGCAGAAAGATTAGTGTGCGCCAAGCATCAGAGACTTCAAATGTCGAGTAAGACAATTTTGACATATTTGTTTGTAATGGCACGAACAACTATGTAAACCATTTTTTAGCCAACTTAAAAATGAATTATGATATTTTGGAGATAAGGATGAATCTCAAGTTGGATTCCCAATGCAATTACATATAGCCAATTAGAAAATGGGAAAGATTAAGTGGCAAAATGGATGAATCTTAACCATAGATTCATACCTAATCCTAATTCACTAAAGTCTTCTTAAGGATTAAAAACCCTAAACTCTCTATGAATGAATGTTGAAGGAGTGAAGAGAGAATTTTGCATGCACAAATAGAGCATTCATGGTGGCTTAAAAGTTATGAAGTGAGACAACATTGTAGAATTAGTAAAAGCATAACAGAGGAAAGGAAAAGGATACGACAAAGAGACATATGATCAAGAAGGATCTAGAAGACATTTGTTTAGAGGTGATCTATTATTAGGAAATCAAGTGTTGACTGTAGGATCAATGCTGAGATATTTTAGTAGGTGATTTTAGTCAAAATCTCTTAACAAAGTAGTCCTAATAGGCTATATTGAAATCCTTTAACAGGGTGCTTACTTAGTTGTGAGTTAAAGTCCTTTAGCAAGGCAGTTTTCTAATAGGGTGTTGAAATCCTCTAACAAGGTGAAATCTAACAGTCTTTGTAAGCCTTTAATAGGGCAGACCTTTCATACGGTAGATCATGTCTCGTGATCAAAACATTGTAACCTTCATTGGATACACTTTATTACTACAGTAGTGAAGATTTCTGGGTTTCATCCCCACCCTAGTTTTACCTTCTCACTTGGAGGGTTTCTAGGTAATCATATATGGTGTTATGTGAGTGTGAATGTTTACTTGCTTACATGCTTTATATGTACATGTTTTACATGTTATTTCAGTTTGTACATTGAATGTATGAGATGGATGTATGGTGAAAGTTTAATGAGTCCAAGTTTAAACTTCTGATTCACCCCCTCCCCTCCAAGAAGTTTACCTTTACTATTGTAATTCTAATAGTTGAGAGTACCTTTGGTTAGTGAACGATATAGATAGTTTTATTTTACTAGCATACTAGGCTACCCAAATGATATAAAAAATGAATGGAGAAGTAATATCCCAAAATTAGTAGTAATGGAATTGGATTTGGAGAAAAGCATGTAGTAGAGTTTCAAGAAACAATAGAGGATTATGTAATTCAACATGAGGACATATATATGCACACACACACACACACACACACACACACATGTATATACATGTACATATATGTATATGTATTGATATGTGTGTGTGTGTGTGTGTGTGTGTGTGTATTTTCATGTTACAAGATGGTACAAAGGATTAATAGATGCCTCCATTACTATTTTCCATGATTTTGCAACATAGTTTATTCAATAATTTGGTGACCACAGTGATCTATCATTTTATTCCATGCATTGACTAGTATCAAAAAAAATATAATGAATTAGTGCTTTAGTTTAACAAAAGGTTTAATGAAGTACTAAATAGAATACCAAAGAACATAAATCTCATTGAATCTTTTTTTATTGATTTTATATGATTAATTTTGACCTCAAGGCTCACTAATAAATATGATTACATAAACCACTGACATTTTAGGGGGATCACTAAAAAAAAAATTACAATTGAAAATGGTAGCAAAGAAGTAGAGAGGATAAATAATTATAAAGTTGTTCAATCCTCGAGGCCCTAAGAAAGCCAAGGAGAATGATCATTTTTATAAACTCAAGTGTATGGTAAGGGAGTTACAACTAAGATGAAGTAAGAGAGATAGGAATCAAGGATACAAGAATGATAGGCCCAGATTACATGTTAGGTCATATAATACAAATTGAAGGGATGGGAAGCCTCAATATCCCAAGAAAAATTTAAATAGAGATCTTCTTGATTCATCCAAGTAGGAATCATCACATGGTGGATCATAATCCTTAGTCTAAGGCTTATATTATGCCCCAATCATTAAAATTGTGTGTCATATCCCAAAGTCTTCAAGTTGAAATGAACAGGGAAAATAAATGAGATCACGAATAGGTTATAAATGCATTGTTAACAAAATTGTTATGCGGTGCATAGGGACGAGAGTCGTTAGAAGATGACTATGAATATTATGTGAGTGATCAAAGGTAAATATATCAATTTGACGTGCAATTTTTTCTCAAATGCTAAAAATGAAATTTCTTTTGTAATGAAGCTCACAAAGGATGAAAAAAGAGCATACAATATGGTTGTCATTTCTTAGGTCAAAATTAATTATCAGCTAGGGAATAGGAATGTGAATTGAGAAGAAGGAAAAAATTAGAAATGTTTATGAAAGAAAGAAAAAACTTGAAAAGAGGATTGAAATCCTCATAGTCAAGCAAAAAATTGATGTACCTAAGTTGGTAAAACCAAAAAAAATAGATTAGAGGTCATGAGGCCTAAAATAATATTAGTACATCTATATTTGATATCATACAAATATTTTCTTTCATTAAAATATTAGTTCCTCTACATGAAATGATAAAAATTGTAGAATTCAATGATAAGACTCTCAAATGGATGTTAGATATTGTCATAGAGGAATAAATAACAAAATCTCTAGCTAGACAAAAGAAGGTTGTAGAAGAATCACTTTCCATATACTTAAGAATTAGTGTCAATAAGAACCCCTCTCAAGTATATCCATTTTACATGACCTTCTATTTAAAAACAACTTAATAAAGAATTTTATGATTGACTTTGGTGTTGTAGTAAACATTATGCATGTTAAAGTTAAGAAAGAACTCGGGATGAAGGTGGATACATAATATGGGAAATTCTATGCTATGGATGATAGGCTCATGCCTATAGTAAAGATCATGAAGAATGTAGAGTTTAGAATTTCTACTTCCCCAAACATTTCATACAAAACTAGCATCATAATACTAGGAGTTCCTCCCAATTACAAGATGGTATAATTTGGCAGGGGGCATGCCTAGCTAGATATACCATATTCTACTATCCCTATAAATGTTAGAGAGGCTAGAATTGAAAGAAATTTTAAATTATCATATACTATTGAAGAGGTACATCTAGATTAGGTAAATTACTTTTTCTATACAGACATGATAAATTCTGTTAGAGTAAAAGCTTAATTTAATTTCATTTAAAATTACCTTTACTCCCTTCTTAAGATTTTAGTTTATGCACTTATGCATTCTCATTTAATAATTAGTTAGTAATTATTAAATGACATTTTCCTTTTAGGTTACCCCTTTTAGGTTTTTGATCTCCTTCTATAAGGATTGATCTTTTGTAATTATCTCTTATCTTTTTCATTTCTGAGAATACAATTTGCATATTTTCATAGCAAAATCATTGCCTCTTCTTTTCTTTTTCTTCTCTGTGAAGAATTCTTGCATGCAGGTATTTTTCAAGATTTTTGGATTTATAATGCTCAAATCCTTCATGGTATTAGAGCTAGATCTATTGTAGCTTGTTCAATATTTGGAGAAAAAGAAGAATGAGGGTTTGACAAAATAGATCTAGTGTTTTCAGATATTTTTTATGAAAATAGGGGGGTCATTTTTGGATCACTTTGAGGCTAAAAAAACCTCACGATTGAATTTAGAAGGTGTCAAAACTCCCATTTTTATATAAAGTTTGTTGATTTTGGACAATGTTGATGTTGGAGGCAAAAAATTTGCATAACAGGGTCATACGACCTTTACACGCAATTCGAGACAGACAAAAAAATTGCAAAAAAAAGTATAGTTTTTGTATACTGCAGTTTGAAAAACTAGCTAGTGGTCACCAAAATCGCTAATGGTCCTAGCAACTAGCAGTGGTCACCTTGACCATTGTGGCTCCCACCACTCGTCACTGATGTCAATAGCTTCATCCACCCATCACCGAAGATGTCATTGCCACTCCTTCAATGCTCCACTTGGCCCAATGGCTCCACCCTCTACCTACCACCACCGCTCCACCAATGGTGTTTTTTTTTTTTTCTAATCATTTTTTATTGCTATTCTAGGGGCCCTATCATTTGTTTGTCATATCTTGAGCATATAAGGGTCTTTTTTCAATCCAAAAGAAGCACCAAAAATCTAGTTCAAAGACAAATACAATGGAGAAGGTATTTTTTGGATTCTTTTCTTGTTTGGTACCTATTTTTGTGCTTGAAGTCCATTAATTCTTTCTATCTTCTAGGGAACTTAACATGCACGTTTTAGCTTCATTTTTTGATCTAAAACAAGCATTAGAAAGCTATTCTCAAGCCCCATCTAGATTCTCTATTATTTTCATCAGTAATTCTCAAAGTTACATGTGATTCTCAACTGACTCTTTTTTTCTCTCTTCTTTTTTATGCATTCCTTCTAGTAGATGGGATTCAATTTTTGCATTTTGGGGGGTGTTTTGCATTCTTATTTATGTTATTTACATCAATATACCATAAAAAAAAAATTTAAAATAATCTAACATCTTCTAAAACAATGGCCAAGACCTCTTCTTATCTAGAACTTCTGACCCCGCATAACTATCACACATGGAAGACCTTGATGACACAGCTTCTCTGATCAAAAAGGTTGTAGTCTTGTTTAGATGCAGTGTAGCTAGTTTTATAGAGGCCTTTTGAGGTCATGTAGCACAAGAACAAGATAGATTAGGGAATAGGATTGATTTCTTTATAGGTATCCAATAGTCTACAGTTTCATATTGATGGGTGCAATACCCCTCTAGCTATGTGGACTAAGCTTGAAGGATTATTTGGTACAGTAAATGAGTTTAGGGTACTTCATATTGAGGCAGAGCTTACCTCTCTTGTACTAGATCATTTTTCTTCCATTGAGGACTTCTTGATGAAGTTAAATCAATAGAGATCTTTATTGCAGGTTGTGGGAAGACCAAGACTAACACTGAATACATTTATCTTATTCTTTCTAATCTTTGTGGAAACTTTTAGATTTTTACTTTTACCTTCTATTCCACCAAAGATGCTTTGGGTAATAGATTTACCATGTCATCCTTTGAGGTTTTTTGTGATCATTTGACTTGAGAGAAAGATAAGCTCTCTCAATTGGATTATCTCATAGGCTCACAGACTTATGCATTGGTAGTTTGGCCATCTATAGGGATGAAGGAGAAGACATAGAAATCTCATTCTATAGAGTCTTTGATTAATTATAGTAGCCACAATTCATTAGGGCCACCTCCTTCTAGGGGGGGTGAATCAAAGCTAGAAAGACCGAAGTGTGCTTATTATAATAAGCCTAATCATGATGAGTCACATTTCTATGAGAAGAAGTTACATGGCTATGCCAAACAGGTTTCAAATTTGATAGGCCTCCTTTAGAAGAGCAACATTGATATTCCTTCTACTTCTTATAGATCTTCATCATCATCATCATTTCAGTTAGATGGTAAAGATATAGGAAAGGTTCATGCACTATGCGCAACTACTATTCCTCATTCTTCTAGATGGTTAGTAGACTCAACAACTAATATTCCTCTTTCTTCTAGATGGTTACTATATTTGGGTACCTCACACCATATGGCATCTTCTTAGGATTTGTTCTCTTCTTTTGAGGCTTCTCATACTCCACACATTTTGATGGAGAACAACATTGTTATGAGTGTATGTGGGAAAGGTTCTATTGACATTTATGATGGTATATTTCATGATGTACTTTGTGTTCCATATTTTTCCTCTAAACTTCTCTCTAGTTATCAGATTACACATAGTGGGACAGGAAAGACAGTTGAGTTTGCACAAGATTTAGTGCACATTAGAGATAGTGAGACAAGAAATATTATTGCTATAGGGATTGTTATGATGCTTCCCACCTATATTCCTTCTCACATTTTGGTATGTCATCTCCACTATTAGAGACTCACTCTCCTTTTTTACAAGAGTCTACTGAGGTGAAGTTAGGTCACTTGAACTTATGTGTTGTTCTTGAGACCAATGTTGTGACTTCTACACCTCCATCTCCTATTCATATTTCATATCTTACATAAGATTACTCTTCAGTATTGCCTACTATTGAAGCTCTAGTCACAAGGCCAGCTATTGTAGTTGTTGAGGATATATCAAGGACACATATCTCCTCTCAAATGATAAATTTTGCACACCTATTATCTCACCTCCATTGGAGATTCTATTTCAGGATTCTTATGCTTTCTCCTTTGAGCATCAGCTAGGACTTCCAGCTACACCTTACATGTAATGGGCTTTATCATCCTTTTCCATTATCTTTGTTTCCTTTAGATTGGAGTCGCATTGGTATGTTCATCATCACATGAGTTCTATCATTTTGGGGGGATATGGAGTCTCCAGCTTCTATCATGGGGGCTTTCATTGTACTTATGGTCTTGAGAGATTCTTTTGAGATGTTTTATTTGTGTTTCCTTTTCTATCTCTTTTTGGAGTAGGGTTTTTCCCACTGGGTTTTCTCTATTTCTCTATTTCATAGAGATTTGATTGTGATTGGGCACCTCACTAGACCTTGTTGTTGAGACCCAATTTTTCTTTCAACATTGCACTTTATTTTCATTTTATGTAGCTTCATTATTGCTCATCTTAAGTGGGGGCGTTAGAGTATAAGGTTAATTTCGTTTCATTTATTAAATTACCTCTACTCCCTTCTTAGGATTTCACTTTATGCAGTTATGCATTCCAATTTAATAATTAATTAGTAATTACTAAATGGTATTTTCCTTTTAGGTTACCCTTTTAGGTTTTTGATCTCCTTCTATAAGGATTCATCTTTTGTAATTATCTCTTATCTTCTTTTTTTTTAGAATACAATTTTCATATTTTCAAAGAAAAACCCTTGCCTCTTCTTGTCTTTTTATTCTCTATGATAGGTTCTTGCATGCATGTATTCTTTAAGCTCTATGGATTTATATTGCTCAAATCCTTCAAATTCCATGTACACCTTACTAAACTTTTTATGAAGAGTATTGGACAACTTGAAATTCATGCTATGGAAAATCTAGAAATGATATAAAAAAATGTATTTTGATGTTGTATGTAGTAAACAAGGAAATAGTGTTGGTGTAGTCTTTATTTATCCTAGTGGTAAGTCATTTAAATATTATTTTATTTTAACATTTTAATCTACAAACAATGTGGCTAAGTATGAATCTCTTTTGTTAAGTCTTAAAGTAGCTAATAGATATTGTATTGAAATACTCATTATGTTTGGCGATTCAAAATTGATTATATCTCAAATCATAAATAAGTTTTTTATTAAGAATACAAAGTTGAGAAGCATTGTATAAATGAAGCTTGGGACTTGCTTGAGTCCTTCAATTCTTTTTCAATAAATTGGACTAATAAAACTAAAAATATTCTAACAGTTTTTTTGGATTTTTCTATCAAACACAATGATGTACCATTTGGTGAGATAACTCAAGTAAAAACTAAGACCAAACCAACAATCCCAATAATGGGTAGAATTGGAAAGTATTCAAAGATGATCATAATATAATGAAATTACTATATTGTGAAGATCAATATGAGGATCAAAAAATGATTTGAATTCCCATATATAAAAGGAGGGTGGTAAGGAAATATTATTTGGTAGAGAAATTGGTTAATTAAAAATAATTAAGATTCTTGATGGGTTGGTGGTATTGGAGAGAATATTTGAAAATAATGATAGATTATAATTACAATCAATCCCTATGTAAGGTGAGGATGTGGTAAAGAGAAATCTAGGAAATGAGCATACTTAAAAATAAGTATATATTGGGAAAAATATCACCCCTAAGATCTTATCACAAATAATAGCAATACTAAGGAATATCAACATGTTTTTGCATGGTATTATGATGATCTTAAGGCTTATAGAGAAGATATTTTTAGCATGATATTCCTTTGAAGTCAGATGAAAAGTCATTTAATAAAAATTATAGACCAATATTTAATCCAAAATGACCCTAAAAATGAAAGAGGAGTTGATAAATCTAAGACATGTAGGGATCGTTAAGCCTATTAGACATTCAACATGGGTGCCCAATTTAGTTATGATTAGATTGAAGAATGGTGATATTAGTATTTGTGTTGATTTTTGTTATCTAAATGTATCATCATTGAAGGATAACTATGCTTTACCAAACATGGAGTCTTTACTAACAAAAGTAACAAGAAATGAATTACTCACAATGGTTGATGGTTTTGCTAGGTATAACTAGGTAACAATGAAAGAATTAGAACAATACAAAATAATTTTTACAATACCATGGGGAATGCATGTGTATGTATGCATGTCATTTAGACTTACGAATGTTGGATCTAATTTTCAAAGATCTATGAATTGTAGATTTTGAGAAATTAACTGATGTTATTCTAGTGGTTTGTCAAGATTAATTAACGACTTACTCAAAGAAAGAAGAGAATAATTGTAATCACCTTGAGAAAATATTTTTTGGGGCGTTGGAATATGAAATTTGACTAAACCCAGGGAGCAGCCACATTGGAATTATAGAAGGAAACATATTGGGAAAAATTGTATCGAAGAAAGGAGTACAAATAGATCTTTACAAATCAGCTTCAATTGATAAGATCCAAGTTCCTAAAAGTTAAAGTCATTCATATTAAAATACTTAGAATAACTAAGAGTGGGTGAATTGGTTATCCTCAAGTCTAGATGTTCTAATTCAACTTTTAATAACTTCAAAAAACTTATTCAAAATCATAAAATAACTTGGCCATTATAACAACTTATCAACAACTTAACTTATTCATTCATCACTAGCTCTATGTTTAGTACATGTCCATTAAAAGAAATAAAATGATAGTAAATAGAATGCATCACACATGTACACCAAGATTTAACATGGAAACCCAATTTAGAAAAAACCACCAAGCAACATGATACCACTTTTCACTTCTGAAGTGAGCTCAAATGGTTAAGAGACAACCCTAGTAAAGGTTACAAAACACAATTTTAGGTGTGACCTTGTTAGAGGATTTAATCAGCATGTTAGGAGTGGCCTTGTTAGAGGACTATGGATCATTACATTAGAATTTCACCTTGATTAATAGACTTACAAATGGTTGTTAGTGATGAAGGGTGCTCCATTTAAAACCATAAACTCATAACAAAAAAAAGAAACAATAGAAAATGCAAGAACAAAATATGGACTTCTTGTTAGATTGTGGTGACTAATCAGGAAAGTACTGTACATACTTCATAAATAATGGGGTTTGGGGCATCGCCCCGAAAAAAAAATTTGGGCCGTGGCCGACATGGTAGCCGACTTATTATGGCTGACATATGGCCGACATGTTATAACCCTAAAGTAGTTTAATACTTGTATAAAAGGGCTTAGGGTTGGGTATTTTTCATTATGTTGTGATGCGAAATTGGTTCTTGTGGCGGTATTGAGCTGTAAGGGATTATGGATTGTAATCAAGTTGTAATCACTGGATTGTAATAAGATCAGACTTGTTATTTGGTGGATGTAGCCCAGGGATTGGGTGAACCACGTTAAATCTTGGTGCTTTGTGTTCATTTCTGTGTGTTCTATTATTTTTCTGTTATTGGTTATATTTGCATGTAGTTTTTATTTTTGTCTATGGTTTATCCTAACAAGTGGTATCAGAGTGAGGTTGTCTTTCAGTTATCCTCTGTAGGAAAGTCTCACGGTTAAGTGGGAGTCTCACGGTTGAGTGGGAGCGATGGCAGATGAGGGTAAGCTGAGGGTTGACAAGTTTAATGGGCAGAACTTCCAATTATGGAAGATGCAAATGGAAGACTATCTATATCAGAAGGATTTATGGAAGCCGTTGGAAGGCAAAGCCAAGAATCAGGGAACTATGTCAGAGGCTGAATGGGATCTCTTGGAAAGAAAGGCACTCAAAAGCATTCGGTTATGCTTGGCACCATCGGCGGCATTTAATATTACAAAAGCAAAGATGACAGAAGATTTGATGAAAACCCTAGTGACACTGTATGAAAAGCCCTCCGCTTCAAACAAGGTATTTCTCATGAAGTGTTTATTTAATATGAAAATGGCAGAAGGTGGATTTGTTGCAGATCATTTAAATGAGTTTAATACTATTACTAGTCAATTATCTTCTGTGGGTATCAATTTTGATGAAGAAATTAGGGCTCTCTTGATTTTTTGTTCTTTATCTAAAAGCTGGAATGGCTTGGTAATGGCTGTGAGTAATTATGTTCCTAGATCTAGTACCCTAAAATATGATGATGTGATCGGTATTATTTTAAGTGAGGAAACTCGTAGGAAATCCTCAGGTGGATCTACATCAGGAAGTGCTTTAAATGCACAAAGCAGGGGTAGAATGACTGAAAGAGGAAGTAACTCTAGAAATCATGGGAAATAAAGAGGAAAGTCAAAGGGGAAGAGGTCTCAATCGAGAGGACCAAATGATTGCTGGTACTATGGGAAACTAGGGCACAAAAAGAAAGATTGCTGAAATCAAAAGAAAAATGAAGGAGATAAATCAGATGGAGACAAGAAGGTAAATGTGGTAAGTAACAAATCCAAAGAGGATGCTTTGCTTCTATCTTTAGAGAGTGTTGATGATTCATGGGTTTTAAATTTTGGTGCTTCATTTCATGCTACACCTCATAGAGGTTATTTCATTGATTATGTCCAAGGGGATTTTGGGCTTGTTTATTTGGGGGATAATGAACCCTATCAAATTGTTGGAAAGGGAAAAATTAAGATTAAGTTGCATAATGGGAATCATTGGCTACTACATGAGGTAAGACATATTCCAAAACTAAGTAGGAATTTAATTTCAGCAGGGCAACTCGATGATGAGGGTTGTGTAGTTACTTTTAATGATAAAAATTGGAAGGTTTCAAAAGGTTCCCTTGTAGTAGCAAAAGGTGTGAAAGTAGGCACCTTATATCTTTGTACAAGTCATATTGTTCCTTCTAGTTTGATTTTTTCAGAGAAAAATGAAAGTTCAGGAACAATTGTTGCAGTTGAGCAAGGAGAACAAATAGCTGCTATAGATTCGGATACAGTGTTGTGGCACAGTAGACTTGGGCACATGAGTGAGAAAGTATGAAAGTACTTCATTCAAAGAAATTTTTACCATGTCTGAAATGTGTGAATATGGATTTTTGTGAAAGTTGTGTGTATGAAAAACAAAAGAGAGTGAGTTTTGTAAAGACAGGGAAGGAAAACAAAAAGGAGAAATTAGAGCTTGTGCATACAGATGTATGGGGACCGGCTCAGGTATCTTGCCTTGGTGGCTCTCATTATTATGTTACATTTATTGATGATGCAACTAGAAAAGTATGGGTTTATTTCCTTAGACAGAAATTTGATGTATTTCAAACTTTTAAGAAATGGAAATGCTTGGTTGAAAATGAGACTAGTAAGAAATTTAAATGTCTCAGATTTGATAATGGTGGTGAGTATTGCAGTCATGAATTTTAAGATTATTGCTCCACTAATTGTATTCATAGATAGAAAATTGTTCCAAGGACTCCACAGGAAAATAGAGTGGCTGAATGCATGAACAAGACAATAATGGAGTGCGCAAGGAGCATGAGGTTGCATGTTGGGTTGCCCTTACACATGTGGGCGGAGGCTGTCAATACTGCAGTATATTTGATTAATAGAGGTCACTCTACTCCTTTGGGTTGTGGTATTCCAGAGGAAGCATGGACTAGTAAGAAGGTGAGTTATTCTTTTCTCAAGACCTTTGGTTGTGAATCTTTTGCTCATATAGACTCTGAAAATAGAACCAAGCTAGAAGCTAAATCAAAGAAATGTGTCTTTTTTGGATATGGCATTAATGAATTTGGTTATAGGCTTTGGAATTTTGAAAATCTTAAAATTGTTAGAAGTCGGGATATCATATTCAATGAGAAAGTGTTGTAAAAAGATCTGTTGCAGCAACATGAGAAGAAAGAAGATGATTATGTAGTGCTGGATGATACTCCAAAAGCTAATGTTCCAGCCATTCCTCATGATGTGCAACAACTGCAACAACAAATACCACACACACCAGTAAATGTTAGACGGTCAACAAGGAAAATTAGACCTCCACAAAGGTTTTCTCCCTCTTTGTATTCTATTTTACTTACTGATGTTGGTGAACTTGAAAGTTATGATGAAACTGTGCAGGTGGATACTAAGATTCAGTGGGATTCTGCAATGAAAGATGAAATGGACTCTTTGTTGAAAAATAAGACATGGGATTTGTGCAAGTTGCCTGTGAGTAAAAAGGCTTTACAGAATAAGTGGGTTTATACGTTGAAAGAAGAGGAAGGAGGTAAGAAAAGAGTTAAGGCCAGGTTAGTTGTAAAAGGATTTGCACAGAAAAAGGGAATTGATTTTGATGAGATATTTTCTCCTGTTGTTAAAATGACTTCTATTCGTATTGTTTTAAGTCTTGTGGCTACTGAAGATTTGCATTTAGAGCAAATGGATGTTAAAATAGCCTTTCTTCATGGTGATTTGGATGAAGAAATATATATGGCTCAGCCACAGGGTTTTGAGGTCAAAGGTAAGGAGAACTTAGTGTGCAAATTAAAGAAAAGTTTATATGGCTTGAAGCAAGCACCTCGGCAATGGTATCTAAAATTTGCAAGTTTTATGCATGAGCATCGATATAACAAGTGTCATTTAGATTATTGTGTTTATTTTAAGAGGTTGGATGATGATAGCTACATTATTTTATGTCTATATGTTGATGATATGCTTATAGCTGGGTCTAACATGGATCATATTAAAGGGCTAAAATGGCAGTTAGCACATGCATTTGCTATGAAGGATTTCAGGGAAACAAAACAAATCCTTGGTATGAAGATTTGCAGAGATAGGAAGAACAGAACCTTGACGCTATCTCAGGCTGATTATGTTGAGAAGGTGTTGCAATGTTTCTTTCTGGAGAATGCTAAATCTATTAGCACACCTTTACCTGGTCATTTGAAATTGACTAAGGAGATGTGTCCCAAGACATAGGAAGAGGAGGATAAGATGTCCAAAGTACCCTATGCTTCAGCTATAGGAAGTTTGATGTATGCTATGGTATGCACTAGGCTAGATATTGCACATGCAGTGGGAGTCGTTAGCAGGTATATGAGTCATCCAGGATTTGAGCATTGGAATGCTATCAAGTTGATTCTCAGATATTTGAGAGGGACATCCAATAAGTGTTTACACTTTGGGGGCTCTACTACTGATTTATAGGGCTATGTTGACTCAGATTTGGCAGGGGATATTCATACCAGGCGGAGTACTACAGGTTATGTCTTTACTGTTGGTGGGGCAACCGTGAGTTGGGTTTCTAGGTTATAGAAGATTAATGCTTTATCCACTACAGAGGCAGAGTATGTTGCTGCTATAGAGGCATCCAAGGAGATGATATGGCTTCAATTCTTTTTGGAAGAATTGGGACATCCTCAAAAGGATAATTATTTGTTTAGAGATAGTCAGAGTGCCATTCATCTTGCTAAGCATTCAACTCTGCATTCTAAGACCAAACACATACAGTTGCGGTACCATTTCATTCGATCAATTTTGGAGGATGGAAAGTTAAAGCTAGAGAAGATACATACTAATGAAAATCCAGCAAATATGTTGACAAAGGTTGTAACAAGGGAGAAGTTGAACTCCTCTTCAGCTTCGATTGGTCTTTTAGACTGAACATGAATAAAAGAACAGCTTAGTCCAAAAAAGTACTGTACATACTTCATAAATTTTTTGGGTCGTGGCCGACATGTTATAATCCTAAATTGGTTTAATTCTTGTATAAAAGGGTTTAGGGTTGGGTATTTTTCATTATGTGTTGTGATGTGAAATTGGTTCTTGCGGCGATATTGAGCTGTAAGGGATTACGGATTGTAATCAGGTTGTAATCAATGGATTGTAATAAGATCAGACTTGCTGTTAGGTGGACGTAGCCCAGGGATTGGGTGAACCACGTTAAATCTTGGTGCCTTGTGTTCATTTTTGTGCATTCTATTATTTTATGTTATTGGTTATATTTGCATGTAGTTTTTTATTTCTGTCTGTGGTTTATCCTAACAAGTGGTATCAGAGTGAGGTTGTCTTTCAGTTATCCTTTGCAGGAAAGTCTCACAATTAAGTGGGAGTCTCACGGTTGAGTGGGAGCGATGGTAGATGAGGGTAAGCTGAGGGTTGATAGGTTTAATGGGCAGAACTTCCAATTATGGAAGATGCAAATGGAAGACTATCTATATCAGAAGGATTTATGGAAGCAGTTGGAAGGCAAAGTCAAGAATCAGGGAACTATGTCAAAGGCTGAATGGGATCTCTTGGATAGAAAGGCACTCAGAAGCATTCAGTTATGCTTGGCACCATCGGTGGCATTTAATATTACAAAAGCAAAGATGACAGAAGATTTGATGAAAACCCTAGTGACACTGTATGAAAAGCCCTCTGCTTCAAACAAGGTATTTCTCATGAAGCGTTTATTTAATATGAAAATGACAGAAGGTGGATCTGTTGCAGATCATTTAAATGAGTTTAATACTATTACTAGTCAATTATCTTCTGTGGGTATCAATTTTGATGAAGAAATTAGGGCTCTCTTGATTTTGTGTTCTTTACCTGAAAGCTAGAATGGCTTGGTAATGGTTGTGAGTAATTATGTTCCTGGATCTAGTACCCTAAAATATGATGATGTGATCGGTGTTATTTTAAGTGAGGAAACACGTAGGAAATCCTCAGGTGGATCTACATCAGGAAGTTCTTTAAATGCACAAAGCAGGGGCAGAACGACTGAAAGAGGAAGTAACTCTAGAAATCGTGGAAAATCAAAAGGAAAGTCAAAGGGGAAGAGGTCTCAATCGAGAGGACCAAATGATTGTTGGTACTGTGGGAAACCAGGGCACAAAAAGAAAGATTGCTAGAATCAAAAGAAAAATGAAGGAGATAAATCAAATGGAGACAAGGAGGCAAATGTGGTAAGTAACAAATCCGAAGAGAATGCTTTGCTTCTATCTTTAGAGAGTGTTGATGATTCATGGATTTTAGATTCTGGTGCTTCATTTCATGCTACACCTCATAGAGGTTATTTCATTGATTATGTCCAAGGGGATTTTGGGCTTGTTTATTTGGGGGATAATGAACCCTGTTAGATTGTTGGAAAGGGAAAAATTAAGATTAAGTTGTAGAATGGGAATCATTGGCTACTACATGAGGTAAGACATGTTCCAAAACTAAGTAGGAATTTAATTTTAGCAGGGCAACTCGGTGATGAGGGATGTAGTTACTTTTAATGATTAAAATTGGAAGGTTTCAAAAGGTTCCCTTGTAGTAGCAAAAGGTGTGAAATTAGGCACCTTATATCTTTGTACAGGTCATATTGTTCCTTCTACTTTGATTGTTTCAGAGAAAAATGAATGTTCAGGAATAATTGCTGCAGTTGAGCAAGGAGAACAAATAGCTGTTGTAGATTCTGATATAGCGCTGTGGCACAATAGACTTGGGCACATGAGTGAGAAAGGTATGAAAGTACTTCATTCAAAGAAAGTTTTACCAGGTCTGAAATGTGTGAATATGGATTTCTGTGAAAGTTGTGTGTATGGAAAACAAAAGAGAGTGAGTTTTGTAAAGACAGGGAAGGAAAACAAAAAGGAGAAATTAGAGCTTGTGCATACAGATGTATGGGGACCAGCTCAGGTATCTTCCCTTGGTGGCTCTCATTATTATGTTACATTTATTGATGATGCAACTAGAAAAGTATGGGTTTATTTCCTTAGACAGAAATCTGATATATTTCAAACTTTTAAGAAATGGAAATGCTTGGTTGAAAATGAGACTAGTAAGAAATTAAAATGTCTCAGATTTGATAATGGTGGTGAGTATTGCAATCATGAATTTGAAGATTATTGCTCCACTAATGGTATTCGTAGATAGAAAACTATTCCAAGGACTCCACAAGAAAATGGAGGGGCTGAACGCATGAACAGGACTATAATGGAGCGCGCAAGGAGCACGAGGTTGCATGTTGGGTTGCCCTTACACATGTGGGCGGAGGTTGTCAATACTGTAGTATATTTTATTAATAGAGGTCCCTCTACTCCTTTGGGTTGTGGTATTCCAGAGGAAGCATGGACTAGTAAGAAGGTGAGTTATTCTTTTCTCAAGACCTTCGGTTGTGTAGCTTTTTCTCATATAGACTCTAAAAATAGAACCAAGCTAGAAGCTAAATCAAAGAAATGTGTCTTTGTTAGATATGGCATTAATGAATTTGGTTATAGGCTTTGGGATTTTGAAAATCTTAAAATTGTTAGAAGTCGGGATGTCATATTCAATGAGAAAGTGTTGTACAAAGATCTGTTGCAGAAACATGAGAAGAAATAAGATGATTATGTAGTGTTGGATGATACTCCAAAAGCTAATGTTCCAGCCATTCCTCATGATGTAAAACAACTGCAACAACAAATACCACACACACCAGTAAATTTTAGATGGTCAACAAGGAAAATTAGACCTCCACAAAGGTTTTCTCCCTCTTTGTATTCTATTTTACTTACTGATGCTGGTGAACCTGATAGTTATGATGAAGCTGTCCAG
The DNA here is from genome assembly GCA_028749045.1 of Cupressus sempervirens. NCBI lineage: Eukaryota > Viridiplantae > Streptophyta > Pinopsida > Cupressales > Cupressaceae > Cupressus > Cupressus sempervirens. The sequence goes on along the minus strand of CM053792.1, from coordinate 675,752,260 downwards.
GTGGATACTAAGATTCAGTGGGAGTCTGCAATGAAAGATGAAATGGACTCTTTGCTGAAAAGTAAGACATGGGATTTGTGCAAGTTGCCTGTGGGTAAAAAGGCTTTACAGAATAAGTGGGTTTACAGGTTGAAGGAAGAGGAAGGAGGTAAGCAAAGATTTAAGGCCAAGTTAGCTGTAAAACGATTTGCACAGAAAAAGGGAATTGATTTTGATGAGATATTTTCTCCTGTTGTTAAAATGACTTCTATTCGTAATGTTTTAAGTCTTATGGCTACTAAAGATTTGCATTTAGAGCAGATGGATGTTAAAAAAGCCTTTCTTCATGGTGATTTGGATGAAGAAATATATATGGCTCAGCCATAGGGTTTTTAGGTCAAAGGTAAGGAGAGCTTAGTGTGCAAATTGAAGAAAAGTTTATATGGCTTGAAGCAAGCACCTCGGCAATGGTATCTAAAATTTGACAGTTTTATGCATGAGCATGGATATAACAGGTGTCATTCAGATTATTGTGTTTATTTTAAGAGGTTGGATGATGATAGCTACATTATTTTATGTCTATATGTTGATGATATGCTTATAGCTAGGTCTAACATGGATCATATTAAGGGGCTAAAATGCCAGTTAGCACATGCATTTTCTATGAAGGATTTTGGGGAAACAAAACAAATCTTTGGTATGAAGATTTGCAAAGATAGGAAGAACAAAACCTTGACGCTATCTCAGGCTGATTATGTTGAGAAGGTGTTGCAATCTTTCTATCTGGAGAATGCTAAATCTGTCAGCACACCTTTACCTGGTCATTTGAAATTGACTAAGGAGATGTGTCCCAAGACACAGGAAGAGGAGGATAAGATGTCCAAGGTATCCTATGCTTCAGCTGTAGGAAGTTTGATGTATGCTATGGTATGCACTAGGCTAGATATTGCACATGCAGTGGGAGTCGTTAACAGGTATATGAGTCATCCAGGATTTGAGCATTGGAATGCTGTCAAGTGGATTCTCAGATATTTGAGAGGAACATCCAATAAGTGTTTACACTTTGGGGGCTCTACTACTGATTTATAGGGCTATGTTGACTCAAATTTGGCAGGGGATATTCATACCAGGCGGAGTACTACAGGTTATGTCTTTACTATTAGTGGGGCAGCCGTGAGCTGGGTTTCTAGGTTACAGAAGATTAATGCTTTATCCACTAGAGAGGCAGAGTATGTTGCTGCTACAGAGGCAGCCAAGGAGATGATATGGCTTCAGTTCTTCTTGGAATAATTAGGACATCCTCAGAAGGATAATTATTTGTTTACAGATAGTCAGAGTGCCATTCATCTTGCTAAGAATTCAGCTCTACATTCTAAGACCAAAGACATACAGTTGCGATACCATTTCATTCAGTCATTTTTGGAGGATGGACAGTTAAAGCTAGAGAAGATACATACCAATGACAATCTAGTAGATATGTTGACCAAGCTTGTAACAAGGGAGAAGCTAAACTCCTCTTTAGCTTCGGTTGGTCTTTTAGACTGAACCTGAGTAAAAGAACAGCAAAGTCCAGGGTGGTTTGATCTAGTGAGAGCCCCATGTGGTAGTTGTATTGCTACAGGATCAATCTCGAAGTGGGAGATTGTTGTTTAGTGTAGAGCCTGATCAGTCCCCACGTGGAAGATTTTTGGGTGATGCGACGCTCTCCCCTGCCCACAAGTAGCCCCATGTGGTAGTTGTATTGCTACAGGATCAGTCTCCAAGTGGGAGATTGTTGTTTAGTGTGGAGCCTGATCAGTCCCCAAGTGGGAGATTGTTAGATTGTGGTGATTGATCAGGAAAGTATTGTACATACTTCATAAATAGTGGGGTTCGAGGCCTCACCCCGAAAAAAAATTTTGGGCCGTGGTCAACATGGTAGCTGACATATTATGGCCAACATATGGTCGACATGTTATAATCCTAAAGCGGTTTAATACTTGTATAAAAGGGCTTAGGGTTGGGTATTTTTCATTATGTTGTGATGCAAAATTGGTTCTTGCGGCGGTATTGAGCTGTAAGGGATTACGGATTGTAATCAGGTTGTAATCACTGGATTGTAATAAGATCAGACTTGCTATTTGGTGGACGTAGCCCAGGGATTGGGTGAACCACGTTAAATCTTGGTACTTTGTGTTCATTTCTGTGTGTTCTATTATTTTTCTATTATTGGTTATATTTGCATGTAGTTTTTATTTCTATCTGTGGTTTATCCTAACACTTCTTATTTATGCCACAAATACAAAATTATAGAATTCACAAGTACAATATGCTAACCCACATGGGTGCCTTCATTACAGTAATCTGCAAGGCAAGCTACCAACTATCACCCAAAGTTGTTCTAGATAATGTTCAAGCCTTTCTTAAATAGGCAATTTTATGTGGCCTAGGAAGGTTCTAGATGTTCAAACTTAATGCCTAGGGCTGACAGACCCTAACAATACATATAGAGTCGGCTAAATACATTTGTGACAAATTATTTTAAAAATTTTGGTAGCCCAACTTTGGAAGGCCATAACTTTTGAACCACTTCTCTGATTGGCTATTATAACCACTTTTCAAAAATGCCAGCTCCTAATCTATAGGCTCAAAACAATGCAAGAGCCCTTTTGTTGAGTTTTCAAACCTCATCCAGGCACTCTAAGGCCTTCAATGGTGAGCCTGAAGATTTTTCTACAAATTTTTCCACCAAAAGTCTGCAATAACTTCTCTAATACTTAAGCTAGAGAAATGAGATTTTTATGGTAGGCTTATAACTCTAAAATCAACCTTCGTGAAGAAAATTAGAAGATTCTGAGCTCGTATGAAAAACTTACTAAAAATAGCAAGTACCTATAAATAGTAACCACCCTGTTCACTAGTTCTTCTTAAAATAGAAAAGAGTGAAAAGAAAATATTTTTGGGTGATACAAGATTGCTCTTACACCCAAGATGCTCCTGCATTTGACACCCAGGGTAATTTGAGAAGTGACAACATCATGTCTCAGGTGTTCAGAGGAAAAACAAGATGGTTAACCTCTTCCCTTGCTAGCCATGATGAATCCTCTACTAGTCTCCCTATCCATTTGATTAGATATTCCTCATAAGTTTTGTTCCTTGTGCTTTTGCCAACATGATTGTTCAATATATCCTCAATCTCCTTTGTAGCCAAACTAGCTACTAGAATACTCCACTATACTTCTGCAACCTCATCTCCATCACCTCCTTCATAATACTCTTTCAAACATGAAATATTAAACACTGATAAAATATTCAATTCAGCAAGCAACTCCACTTCATAGGCATTTCCAGAATCATGCCTTTTCACTATCTTGCATGGTCCAAACTTCTTCATCTTTGGCTTATTATATGTACCCACTGGAAAATGCTCCCTTCTCAAATGAACCATGACATCATCTCTAATCTAAAATTCCTTATACCTCCTTTTTATATCTACCTTAGCCTTATATTGTGCATTCATCTTTATGATGTGCTTCCTTACCTCCTCATGGATGCTCTTCAAATGTTTAGTAAATTCTTCTGCTTCAACACTACTTATCTCTCCTTTACACAACTACCTCAATTCATAAGCATTTCTGGGACTACTTCCATATACAATCTGGAATGGTGATTTACCAGTACTTCTATTGACAGAATTATTATATGCAATCTTTTTTTGTAGTAAAATCATATCCCATATTTTTGTTTTATCTCCAACCAAGCATCTAGCAAGTTTCCCAAATTGTGATTCACAACTTCTATCTGTCCATCAATCTATAGATGATACGACGAACTGAAGTTCAAATCTATCTTCAACTTCTTCCACAATGTACACCAAAAATACCCAATAAATTTGGTATCTTGATCTGAAACTATACCCTTTGGTAGACCATGTAGTCTTACCACATCTCTAAAAAATAACTTTTCCACATGAACAACATCACTAGTCTTCTTACAAGGAATGAACTGTATCATCTTTGAAAATCTATCAACCACCACAAAAATAGAATCATGCCCTCACTGTGTACTCGGTAATCCAAGAACAAAATCCATGTTGACATCCTCCTGTAGCTTCTTTCGTACAAGTAATGGCTAATACAACCTTGTATTCTACTTTACTCCTTTCTCCATCTAACATACTCTATAACTCTGTACAAACTTCTTCACATCTTGCCACAACTGTGGCCAGTATTAATTCTCAGCAACCAAAGCTATGGTTTTATCTCTACCAAAATGTCTGGCCAATCCTCCACTATGCTTCTCCTTGATGAGATTCTCTCTCATTGAAATTATTCGAATGCACAACTGGCTCCCTTTGAACAACATAACATCATGGATCATGAAATCCAACCACTTTTTCCTATCAAGTGTAACAGGTTCAGACAAGCCTTCCATGCTTCATCAAAATTAGAATCATCTGGATACAAAGTATTAAGTTCCTTGAACCCAACCATCTCTATTTGCATTTCTCATAGAAAAATTTGTCTTCTACCAAGAGCATCTACAACTATGTTAGGCATCCCACTCCTATGTTTCAAAACAAATGTATAGCTCTACAAAAACTCAACCCATTTCAAATGCCTTTGGTTTAATTTTCCTTGACTATTCAAATGTTGCAAAGCTTGATGATCAGTATACAAAACAAACTCCTTAAGAAGAAGATAGTGTCTCCACTTCTTCAATGCTTGAACTATAGCATAAACTTCCTAATCATAAATATAATATTTTCTTTTTACATCATTCATCTTCTCACTAAAATAAGCAACAGGTCTATCTTCTTAGCTCATAACAGCTCCTATTGTAGTACCACTAGCATCACAGTCTACTTGAAACACTTTGTTAAAATTAGGAAGTGCTAAAATAGGCTACTTAGTAACCTTCTATTTAAATAGATTAAAACTTTTATGTACTCCCACAATCCACTTAAATTCTTTCCTATCCCCTCTCATTGTTTCAATCAGGGGTCCACAAATACTACTAAAACATCTTATGAACTTTCTGTAAAAACTAGCCAGTCCATTATAAGATCTTACCTCTATCACACTCCTTGGAGTAGGTCATTCAAGGATAGCCTTCACTTTCTCTGGGTCCATTTTTAGACCTTCCACTAAGACTAAAAATCTCAGGTACACCAACTCCTTTACAAAATTGCACTTCTTCAAGTTTATCAGCAACTTTTCTTCCCTCAACTTATCAAACACCTTGCAAATATGGATCAAGTGCTCCTCCAATGTCTTACTAAATATCAAAATATCATCTAGGTAAACAATGACAAACTTACCTAGAAAATTCTTTAGTACCTCATTCATGAGCCTCATGAAAGTGCTTGGTGCATTGGTTAGCCCAAAAGACATGACTAACCACTTGTACAATTCTTCTTTTATCTTGAAAGAAGTCCTCCACTCATCACCTTCTCTGATATGAATCTGATGGTACCCACTCTTCAGATCTATCATTGTGAAATACTCAACCCCACTCAAATAGTCCATAATATCATCCATCCTTGGCAATGAAAATCTATACTTGATTGTAATCTTGTTGATAGCACAAGAATCTGCGTACATCCTTCATTCTCCATTCTTCTTTGGTGCTAATAATATTGGTACAAAACTTGGGCTTAGACTCTCTCAAATCAACCCCTTCTACAACAACTCGTGAACTTGTATGTTCAACTCTTCACTTTTTGATGGTGTCATTCTGCATGCTACCTTGTTTAGCAAACTGGCTCCTGGAACCAAATCCATTTGGTGATTGATCATCCTCATTAGGGGCAATCTATTAGGTATATTATCTGATACAATATTAGGAAACTCTCCCAACATATCTACAACTTTTGTAGGTACCTCCTCTACTTCTTCTTTACTATCTTTTTGAATTATAATAAAACACATATGCTCACACTTCACACCTTTGAGAATTCTTTTCCATCAACAAAACATATTCTGGCAGCACTACATACCTTTTCTTCTTTATCCTTCAACAACTTCAACTTATGTTTCACTCCATCCTTGGTCAAAGTGAAGGTATTTGTTCACCATCATGTATAGCATGCCTATCAAACTACCACGGCCTACCCAGCAACATATGACATATGTCCATAGGTATGATATCACATAGTACCTCATCCTAGTAGCTTCCAATCTTGAACTTCACTAAGGATTTCTCATTGATCATGACCTTGTGGTCATCTTGTACCCAAGTAATACAGTATGGATGCAGGTTTTTCTATCTCTATAGCATCAACTTGATAACCATTTTTTTGGATACCAAATTGTTAGTAATTCTGTCATCAACGATCACATCACAACACTTATCTTCACATCTACACCTTGTGCAAAACAAGCTTCTTCTTTGATCAAGTTCATTCTCACCACTCAACAAGAATCTTCTGTTAACTAGGACTTCTCCTCTTTCAGCATCTTCAAAAGGTGAGGATCTAGCATCTTCATCAACATGTGCAAGTCTAGCCTGGCCTTTTGTTATTCGATCTGTCCTTCCTTGGTACTGGGTACATTCAAATTCTCTATGCCCTTCTTCTTCATAGTGAAAACATTTCCCACGGAAGCCTCCTCTTTCGGATCCTTGTCCTCTACCTCTTCCTCTCTACTCTTTATTATTTAGATCATGAAAATTATTGGAAGTTTTTCCCCTCTAGTTCTAATTGCTACTCCCAACCTCATCCTTGTTCTTCTCATCATCATTATGGCCACCATAAGATTGTCTGCCAAATCTTCCATTGCAACCTCTTTCGTTATACTTGTTGTCAAACTTCTTGCTCAATTTTTCCTCAACTCTTAGAGAAAACTGGTATGCCTCCTTAATATTGTTCATTCAAACCAAACACAACTCGTCCTGAATACTTGGCCTTAACCCATTAAGATATTGCACCACTTTCTCCTTATCAACTTCTACATGGCCAGTTCTAATGAGAACTTGATAGAACTCTTTGGTATACTCTTGAATAGATTTTCCCATTTTCTTCATCCCTTGCATTTTCTTCAACAAATCAATATAGGAATGAATTGTCACTTTAGTTTAGCTATCATCTGATGGTGATTTTTTCCTTTTCATTTTTATTTCACTCCAACTAAACCTCCTACCATAAAATCTTTGCATGTCCCTTCAGTTTTGCCTTCACAAACTTGACCCTATCAGGATCATCAATATCTTCATACTCAAAGTACTCCTCCAATTCATTCATCCATTCGATCAACTCCTCTGGGTTAAGATTTCTTTAAAATGTGGGAACCTCAAACTTAGGTTCTTTTCCAATCTTGGAGATGGCCCTAAAAAGCCTCTCTTCCTCTAGGTTTAGAATTGCCTCTACTTTGGTATTTTTTTCTACTTTGTCCTCATCCTTGCTTTCATCTCTTATGGGAAGATTTATTCCTCTACATATTTGTTCTTTCAATTCTTGCATTTGTCATTAGAGGGCTCAAAAACCTTAGGTATAACACCTACAACTCTTCCACCATGCTATCAATGATCTATCTATACACTCAGCCCAAACCATGGTCATGGTGGGAATTTTTGCATAGTTGGTGATTTTTCCACACACTCAAGAACTCTAGCTCTAATACCACTTGATGAAGGGTGCTCCCCTTAAAACCATAAACTCATAATAGAAACAAGAAATAATAGAAAATGCAAGAACAAAATATGGATTTCTTATTTGTGCCACAAATGCAGAATTATAGAATTCACAAGTATAATATCCTAACCTACATGGACACCTTCATTATAGTAATCTATAAGACAAGCTACCAACTATCAGCCAGAGTTGTTCTAGACAATGTTCAGGCCTTTCTTAAATATGCAATTTTATGCCACCTAGGAAGGTTATAGATGTTCAAAATTAATACCTAGGGCTGAAAAACCCTAACAATACATATAGGGTCAGCTAAATATATCTTTAACAAATTATTTTAGAAATTTTGGTAGCCCAATTTTAAAAGGCCATAACTCTCGAACCTTATACTGATTGGCTATTATAACCACTTTTCAAAAACACTAGCTCCTAATCTATAGGATTGGATTAGTGCAAGGTCCCTTCCATCAAGTTTTCATACCTCATTCGATTACTCTAAGGCCTCTAATGGTGAACATGAAGATTTTTCTACAAATTTTTTATCAAAAATCCAAAATAATTTCTTTGATACTTAAGATCGAGCAATGATATCTTTATGGTAGGCTTATAACTCTAAAATAAACCTTCACGAAGAAAATGAGAACATTCTAAGCTTGTATGAAAAACTTACTAAAAATAGCAAGTACCCATAAATAGTAACCACCCTATCTACTAGTCCTTATTAAAATAGAAAACACTAAAAAGAAAATATTTTTGGGTGATGCAAGATTTCTTTTATACCCAAGATGCTCCTACATTAGTTAGGTCAAACTTGATTAAAGGATTTTTACTTCCAAAATGGTTAGAAAGTAACAATTAGGTTTGATCTATCAAGATGCAAATAACTTTACAAATTCAAATCTTCATTCATCTCAATTATAGGTTCATTGATTGGACTTATTATATTCTCAATCTCTGATCTTCTTGGCAACCCTTCAAGCAATCATACTTCGCTAATCTTCTTAATTTTCCTCTGCTACTCTATTCTTCACATTTTCTTTACAAAATCAGCAATCAACAATGAACCAACCTTAATTAATATCCCTTATGCCTCCTTAAGTAGGTAGCTTTGATCTTTTTCCACTTAAACATCACTGTAGATCCTAGTTTTTTATCAGGTTAAACAAATCTTATCAATATTTATCATTCCTCTCCTTTCTTGACACTTCTAGAAACTTTTCTTTGAAAATTTTCCTTTGATCACTTAGAAAACTCATATTATGCATTAAATACACTAGCTTATCAATCCTTATCATCCATGCACTTTAACCAATCCAAAAATTAAACTATATCGGCCTCTAAACTTGATTCTTCACAAACTATAAAGACATTGACACTCGGTCATCACTATGTCCATCTTCTTGATCAACACTAGGTAGCTCGACCTTTATTTTTTTACCCCACTCATCTTACACTTTCTTTCGCGGTCTTCACTACGCTCGGTCGCTACTACATTTTCCTTATTCATCTTGCTCATCCATAACTAATACTTGGCTATCTCTTAAGTTCCTTAGTCTTTTTTTTTCAATAGCCCTAGTAAAATTGTCACTCGAACAAGCTTAGTGTTTTCTCAACTTCTTGTCTTCTCTTCTATACATCAACTCAACTATTTTCTTCACTTCATATAGTGATTAAACAAAAAATTATCTTGTCAAAGACTAACTGATCAAGTGCCCATTGTAATTCCAATAGACTTTCTCCTCTTTACTCAACAACTTTACTAGTTCATCTATTTAACTCTCTTTTCAAATCTTCTTCATCAATCAATCAATATGGCACTCTACACTATTGGAAAATGTCTCACCAATAAATTTTGGCATCAATGGCAACATAAAAATTGTTCCAATTGTAGTTTCCAACAATTTAGTCATTCTTCAAAGAACTAAAATTTCTCAGAAGAATTATTTAAAATTTTTTATAGATTTTTAAGCTCATTGCTAAAATGCTTAAGAAAGAAGAAATGATTAAATGGACTCATGAGATATTAGAAACTTTTACAAATATCAAAAAGAAAATCAAAGAATCCTCTATTCTCATGTCAAGTGATTTCTCTAATCCCTTTCATGCATTTTCTTTTTCTTCATTTCATACAATAGTTTTTGTTATGCTCTAGAAATAATGATGGATATGAGAAACCTATTACCTTTTTTTAGCTAGACTTTACAATAAATAGATTTGAATTATGACATAAATGAGAAAAACTTGTATGCCTTGGTAAAGGGAGTAAAGTCTTCCAGGCCTTTCTTGGTAAGAAAAGACATAATAACATATGTGCCTAATGCAATAGTAAAGGATTTATTTAGAAAATTAGAGGCTACTATAAGAAGGTGTAGGTGGATTAATCATATTCAATATTTTAATGTAGATATCCAAATCCCTAAACTGGTAAGAGGGAAGAGCCTTGCAAAATTTATGGTAGAATCAAATTTGGAAGTAGTCCAGATGCATCATGTTGAGTTAGAAAAGATAGTGGTGAGTGTCAAACATTGCCTATGGTATAAAGATATATTCTATTATTTACGACATGTGAAATTACCCTAAAATTTTAACTAGATAATCAAAAAGGAATATTAAATATATAAGCATCTAGGTATGTATTAATACAAGGGGACTTACATTGCAAAAATCAAGATAGTATTTTACTTTTTTATTAAGATGTTTACTAGGAAAATATTTTTCTTAAGGAGCTTCATGAAGAGGTTTTTTGTGGTCATTTTTCAGTAAAGACTACAAAACACAAAATACATGTTGGTTATTATTGGTCCCATGTGTTTAATTACTTTACTCATATTCCAAAAAGTGTGAATCTTGGCACAATTTTTTAGGGAAATTGAAATATGAGGGAGCTTTACCTCATAGACCATTTCATAAAGAAGAGCCTTTCCAAATGTGGGGAATTGACCTCATTGGAGAGATCATTGAAAAATTGAGTGGAGGCCACATATGGATCATGATGGCAACAAGCTATTTTACTCAATGGGTAGATGCAATACCTACTAGATAGGCCACAAGCAAAGTGGTGATGAAATTTGTCATGGAAAACATTCTGACTAGGTTTGGGGTTTCATATAAAATAGTGGTAGATAATAGAGAATGTGTTTTAGAGCCAAGGAACTTTCAAAATTTTGTCACTCTTATGGTGCTCTTTTGTCACACTACTACATTTGGGCCTGAATTGTGACAACAGGTCATCATAATTGTGATGACCACCCATTGTCCAAGCAATAGAACCACAAATTGCCTCCTATTAAACAGGTGTCAGATTTTTGTTGTCGCAAATTATGATGAAAAGGGCATCCATCACAATTTTGGTGGATAAAATTGTCATAACTTGGAAGAAGGAAGGGGCAAGAGTTCATGTTGATGTCGTCACAATCACAAATTTATCCCATCATAATTATGATGTCTTAATCTTCCCATCCATCATCGCAATTGTGACATCCATGCGACAATTGTGCTATGGATTCAACATTGATCCATTAGAACTCATAGTCAAAATTGTGACAGTTTTGTGATAGATGTATTGTGCAAGTGATAGCTAGTCATTGGAACATCCCATCACAATTACAATGGCTAGGAAAATTATCAAAAAATAATAATAATTTAGTTTTCTCTCTCATTTCAGATATGAGTTCAAAGGAGGCAAATCTTGTGCCTGAATCAAGTCTCAAGAAGAGGAAAAGAAATTAAGAATGGGAGAATGACAAGAATCAGTAGTTGAAAGTTGCAAAATTAAAAAATGCTATGAACTACAAACTAGTATTTAAGAAAGTTGAGGAATATTCAAGGGAGTATATAGAGTAGGTAATAAATTGCTAGATTTGTGAGTGATGTGCCACCATTCCATCTAGTGTTAAGTGTGTACCTTAGTTTCTTTTTGGTAAGTTTTATATCAATTTATGAGTCACCAAGGAGTATGTGAATCCTTTAATAAATTGTTGAGTTTTTTATCAATGTTTCATCATGCCATCTAGCATTGGGGAATGTACCTTGGTAATTTTCTTGTGTACTTTATGACAAAAATTAGGAATGTGAGGTTATCATATTGAAGAGAAAGGCAAAAATAAAAAGAGGCTTTTATGTTGAGCCAAAAGCTAAGCTACTATTCATTATTCATATATGTGGGTAAGTAGCTAGTCTATAGTATTTATATACCTTCTACTTTCTTGGTCTTTATATAGTGATAGATTCGGTAGACTATTATCTCTCTAGTCTATTTTTCATTAAAAAAGAGAAAAAAAAAATCCTTTATTATAATATATTTACATCTCTTCTATTTTAAATAAAGAGGAACACAAAATTATTAGTCTTCCCCAAATTCTAATATAAGTTTTTAAGTAGTTTTTTTTCATTTATTGAGTTTCTTATTTTTCTTATTTAGTATCAATAATATACATCTAAAGACAAGAACAATTTTGCTACTTTTGCATTTGAGGCAGGTTTAGCTTGATCTGTCTCTTTTGCACTTTTTGTTTCTAATATAGTGGTTAGTGATCGCTTTTGGATGTATATACAATATTCCAGTGATATTGACTTGCTATGGCACTTCATTTCAGATCTTCAATGGTGTGTTTCTAAAAGTGAACAAAGAAACAATGAACATGTTGCATTGGGTTGAGTGATATTTGACCTTTGGGTATGTTCTTGGTCAATTATAAGCATTATGTAGATCTTTTTTTTTCTTATTTCATAGATTCTTGTGTCTATTTTTATTCAATTCTCTTGCTTAATTATTTCTAGATATCCAAATTTAAAAAGCATAAGATAGATGATTTACAAGAGAGGTTATGGAAAGGTTGATAAGCAATAGATTCCTTTGACTAACAACTTGCCTTTTTATGTTAGTCAGTATGCTTTCCCATTGTTTATTTCTTCTACCTTCTTGCTTGTGAATAGTTTTTAGGTAAATATGGCATAATATATATTGAAGATCTTATCCACAATATTGTTACTGTTGGCCCCAACTTTGCAAAAGCAAACAACTTTTTGTGGTTGTTTAGACTCAGTGCTCCATCTGATGGACTGAAGAAGAAACACAACCACTACATTGAAGGTGGTGATGTTGGAAATCATAAAAAGCCATACATTAAGATTAGACCGGTCAAGCATGCCAACATTGTACAATCTGCTCTCAAAGATATTACATAGCCAAGTTTTGATTTCCAATTCCTACTTGAAAGTAGGAAGTTAGAAAACCTAGTTTTGAGACAAAATTAGAAGTTTGGTATTCTAATTTCATTTTTCTAATTTTAAAATAAATGCAAAAAATTTAAAATCTAAATTATGAAAAAGCTAATTTCTATCATCTTCCACGAACCAAACGGAACCTTATGGATCTCTCCAAGAAAACAAATTGTGATAAAATTTGTAGCTACTCAACTTCAATTACTGTAATTACATTTTTGATGTTGGTCTAGGATATGTGGAAGGTTTTACAGTACTACTTTACAAACTTATCCTCCCTTAGTTTTAAAATAAGCAATGCAATAACTCCACTTGACTTGCTTGCCTTGGTGGGCCTTGTGAAACTGAAAAGATTTAGAGTGATGCACACAAATTCATGGGTGACTGGTGCATCTAAAAGGACTCCCCGAATTGGAGTTGTACAATACTAGATGGTTATTACAGAAGAGAAGGTGCTCATATGTTCTAGAGTTTTTCCCTTAAATCCTTGGTGAATAGCATAGCACCTAGCTAAGCTAGATACAAACCCTGTTAAGGATGTGTTTTATTCTGTTTCTTGCCATAGACTCTTGTACTTGCATAATCACTAATGAGAAAATCCTTATGGAGTTTAAGAAGTCCATCATAATGGATTCTCTCCATTCCATACAAAAATGGGTCCCTAATGTTCACTTATGCAATTGGACCGATGTTACTTGTATCCAACAAGAAATAGGGTACAATTGCTTGAGTTGACAGATGTGCAATTAGAGGATTCCATTTCCCCTTCAATTCATAATCTCTCATTCCTCACACAACTCGATCTTTGAAAAACAATAGTTTTCTAGGTTCAATTGCATGGGAAATGGGGAGACTTCAAAGCTTCAAGGTTTTTCTAATCTTTACACCAATATATTATAGGGCTCCAATCTAATGAATGTGATTTCATGTAAAACAAAGAATTGTTACTAGTTGACAATCAATTATCTAGAATAATTCCTTCATAGTTGGGTCTTCTTACAAATCTCCATTTCCTTTCTCTCGACTACAATACCATTTCTGGTAACATCTCTCTATATATTGGAAATATCTCCTACCTAGAAATATTGTGTATTAGAGATACTTCCCTTGAGAGATTATGATTAGTAATTTGCTTGCGAATCAGAACCTGATAGGCTCCCTATCTATTTTACTACTTTGTAGTTCACATTTTGTAATCTTTAATTGAGTTCTAGTTTCAAACTTAGAACTTGGAGAAACAAAATGGGTGTATAGTACACATTGTAATTCATAACATCTAATCAATTAGCAAAATCTATATATCATGTGAGAGCTGACCCTCAACAAGATTTAGGTGCATATGTACTCTTCAAAGGGTCCTAAGAAAATCCCTCTAGATTAGTTACTTGTTAGGACACATTTCATGATTCCTTTCAATCACCCAAAAACTCATTGTAATCAAAATTATCTAAGACAAATGGCAAGAATAATCACATAAAATGAGGTTTGGTTTTCTTCAACAAATGAGTTCTCTTGACAAACTTTTTGATTCAAAGTGTGTCTCAGTAGAGACATGCTAAGTAACTAGCATGGTATGTTACTTGTCTACTACAAAAACATGTGTGTCTAATGAGCACGCACCAAGAGTTTGAACTATATAACTCATATGCTGATCACACTAGTGGAAAAAAAAAAAGCCAAACTCCTACATGAAACCTTAGTAGACATTTAAAAGTCTCATTTCTTATATCTTTTGTCAACCAAAAAATATTCCAATCATAAAAGAGTCACAATGTTGAAATAGTAAAGACCAAAAAAATGAACAAAAGATAACGTTCTCAACTTCTCACCATATTTGGTTCACTTGAAATCAGCAAGATCTTCTCTAGATAATTATTCATAATTATGTGGATACATTACTCAAAATCTAACCAGCAAGGATAAATTTCATTTCATTTCATTTCAAAGAAGCTCTTTATCAAAAAATTAAATGGAAATATAGACAATATATGTATCCTTTTTAAGGCCCCTCAACATCAAAAGTACACAAAAATAAAAATTATGTTGTGTTGGAAGCAAAAATTTAGATGATATTCCTATGGGGGAGCATTGTAGAAACATGATTAGATTATTATCATGATGATATGTTACATTCATGACTGTGTTTTTTATTGATGTTAACATAGTAGTTTTCTGTGGTATCTGACACAAGAATAGCAGAAAGATCAAGTTGGTACGGATAGATAGTTGAGTACTTTCACTAGGAGAGGTTAAATGGATATACTACTAAGTGTCTAGTATACATAGCTAACCTTGGAAGCAAAAGATATGAAGTCTAGAAGAAGTTATGCAATTTTTGGTGAAGATTGTTCTACGAAAAAGTTTATAGAGGCATGTTCTAGTAAACTTGTTATATCTCTTAGTAGAGTTGTTGTTCTGAGAAGCAAAAGTTAAAGATGTGAATATGACACATTGGAGATGACATGGCTAAGCTTGCTCATCATAATATTACATGTATGGAAAGGTATTCAAGTTACGAGGAAAAAGATTAATTTTATCACTAAATGTAATGTGTTCTTAACGTGGTCCTATAATAATTAATTGAGAAGGTGTAACAGTCAACTTAGGGAATTTTTTAATGGATTCGGTATAAAGGAAGGACATTTTCCTTTATCTTATGGGAATGAATGTAAATGATTTTAAGCAACACAAAGAGTGGAATGTAAAGTTAAGTATAGTAGAGTGAAAGTGAAAGAAACTTCATTGTTGAGGTTTTATCATGAGATCCAAGGTTTGATATTTGGATCTAGGGTTCGTGACCTAGTATACAAGGTCTGATAGTGATTGGTCCAGTTGACATGACAAAGGAAAGAAGTTAAAGTTCATTACATACAATTATTCTACAAGGAATAGTTGAGAGATCAGTTGGACAGTGAGTTCAGTGATCTTGCCCCAGAAGCTTTTTGAATAGTGAGTCCTTCTATCTTCTACAACTCCTAACAGGGTTGGAATCTTCTAACAAGGATTCAAAGTCTCCTAACATGGACTCGTATGTACTAAATATTGTAATAGAATCCTAATAGGGTCCATCCTCTAATTAGGAATATTTACATTAGTACATCATCTTGTGGGCATCATTCTCTCTAATCAAGGGTTTCCCTAGTTAACATATATATGGTGTAATTTTGTATGTGCTTCTTTGTATGGTTGT
This sequence comes from Cupressus sempervirens, assembly GCA_028749045.1. Lineage (NCBI taxonomy): Eukaryota > Viridiplantae > Streptophyta > Pinopsida > Cupressales > Cupressaceae > Cupressus > Cupressus sempervirens. The sequence goes on along the minus strand of CM053792.1, from coordinate 675,736,262 downwards.
TTTTTATTTTGGTTGAATGATTAAGATTATTTAAGGTGGATAAATGTTTTAATTATTAGATAATCAATTCACACCAACCCCCCCCCCCCCCCCCCCCAGTAGTTATCTTGGTGGACTATTATTTCTAACAATTGGTATCAGAGCATTAGGTCCTTGAAGATAAAGCTTAACAACTTTGAGAGATCCATGAAAAACATATTCAATAAAGATATTTCAAAGTTTGAAAGAAAAAATTATGATAGCTGGAAGGAAAATATAAAGACACGTCTATTGTGTATGGGTCCAAGATATTGGATCTTGACAAAATTAGCAAAGACAATAATTGCTGAAAGTGACTTGGAAACTTGTACCGAGGAAGAGAGAGCTTTTCATGTGTGACATGAGAGCTAGAGAAGCATTATTGTCTGAGCTTCCTGAAATTGAGTACAATCAGGTAAAATCACTTCATACTTCTCATTTGATTTGGAAAGATTTGGAAAATAGTTTTGAAGGTGATGAACATTCTAAGAAATTGAGGCTATAGAGCTGGATTTGTGCATTTCAAGATGCTAAAATGATGGAAGATGAATCTATAAAAACATATGTAGGCAGGATATCATAAATTATTGCAGGTATTAGATCTCAAGGAGGAACCAAAGAAGATGATGAGGTAATATGGAAGATATTGAAGAGCTCAACACCACCATTTAAGTCAGTAGTTCAAATGATATAGTTGATATCTTGTACCAAAGATTTCACAAAGGAGACATTGCTTGGGAGACTTGAAGTAGTTGAAAATGAGCTTAGACAGTTTGGAGAATTGACTAGAATAGAAACAGCTTTTGGTGCCTTGAATATTTGACCTAGTTTATCAAGGAGCAAAAGTGCTAGAAGAGACTTTGCTAGCAGTAGTTGATCTGATGAGGACAGAAAGATTGAAGAAGGAGTAGCACTTTTGGTAAGAAGAGAAAAGGATGATAAGAAAATCTTTAAATGTTGGACTTGTAATGAATTTTGTCATTATGCATCTAAGTGTACTAAAAGAGAGAAAAAGTATAAAGAAAATTTCAAACCTAAAAGAGATAGAGAGTATTTGTATGAAAATGAAGAAGATGATTCTAATGAACAAGTAGTAAGTGCTAGTGATGATGAAATAAGATTTGTAGCAATTAAAGAAGAAAGTCCAAAGAAAATGGCTTTGGTATCACAGGTTGAAAAGAAATCTGATTGGATAATTCATAGTGGTTATTCACATCATATGACTAGTGATATGAACAAATTTTTTAACTTCAAAAGTCATGATGGAGGCATTTTCAAGGTTGGAAATAATGAAACATGTCATGTTAAAGGTATTGGATCTACAACTCTTGATGGTAAAACTAACACTAAGGATGTATATTTTGTTGATGGTTTGAAGCACAATCTTTTGAGTGTTGTACAACTAGTGGATAAAGGTTATCAGTTGCAGTTCACAAAGAAGATATGCATGATCAGAGACAAATATGGAAAGGTAGTTGGAATAGGAACCAAATCTAGAGGTAATGTATTTCAGTTGAATACTACTAAAATGACATGTTTGGTTGCAAAGGTAGATAACAGTTGGTTATGGCATGAGATATTTTTTCATATAAATTTTGACAACATTGTGAAGACTAGTAGTATTTTTTTAGTTAGAGATTTGCCTTAATTTGTTAAGCCTACTAACACAATTTGCAATTAGTATGTATTGGCAAAGCATAACAGGACTTCTTTTCCTAGCAAGAAGTTTACTACTCCAGCAAAATTTGAGATTATACATATAGATCTTAGTGGTCCTATGAAGACTAAAGGATTCTATGGTGAAAGGTATTTCGCAATTTTAGTTGATGACTTTTCTAGAATGATGTGGATTGCATTTCGTAAGTAAAAATATAAGGCATTTGATAAGTTCAAGATATTCAAGAATAGAGTTAAGAATGAATTAGGTATGAAGATTAAATTTTTAAGAACAGATAGAGGAGGAGAGTTTACTTCAAATGAGTTTAACATCTTTTGTGAAGCTAATGGAATCAAAATATAGTTATTAGGTCTGAGAACCTCTAAACAGAATGCAATAGTAGAGAGAAGAAATAGGTCAGTAAAAAAAGTAGCAAGAGCTATGTTAGTTGAGAATGATGTATCCAAGATATTTTGTAGAGAAGTTGTGAATACAGTAGTCTACACTATGAATAGAGTGCAAGTCAAGAAAGACACAAACAAGACTCCTTATGAACTATGGTTTGGTCACTCACCTACAGTTAAGTACTTCAATTTTTTGGTAGTAAGTGCTATGTCAAAAGAGATAATTATATTGGCAAGTTTGATGTTAGAAGTGATGAAGGCATGTTTCTTGGTTATTCATTAAAAAGAAAGGGTTATAGATTTTATAATCTAAGAACTCAGACTATAATGGAAAGTGCAAATGTAAGAGTTGATGAGAAATTCAGGATACAAGAAAGAATAGTTGACTACAATTTAGATGATGAGAATGTTGTTGATAAACCAAGGAATGATGAAGTATTCTTTGAGTCTAGCAATGATTTGTAGAATGAAGGAGAGTTGAGATAGGAACAAATCTTAGAACCTTCAACAAAGCTAAGAGTTGAGATAACAACTTCTAGTTTGGGTAAGAATATGACAAAGAATCATCCACCTGAGCAAATCATCGAAAGTAGAGATAAAGGTGTGATGACAAGAAGAAGAATCAATGAAGAACTATGTTTGATATCTCAAGTTGAACCAAAGAATGTAGATAAAGCATGTAAAGATGACTATTGGAAGCAAGCTATGAACAAAGAATTGGATCAAATAGTAAAGAATGAGTCATGGGAATTAGTCTCCAGACCAACAGACAAGAATGTGATAGGAAAAAAATGGGTATTCAAGAACAAGATGAATGAACAAGGTGAAGTTGTAAGGAACAAGGCAAGATTGGTATGTAAAGGTTACTCACAGCAAGAAGGAATAGACTATGATGAAACCTATGCTCCTATGGAAAGAATAGAAGCAATAAGGTGATTCTTAACATATGCAGCATGTAAGAAATTCAAAGTATATCAAATGGATTTCAAGTCAACATTTCTGAATGGAAAACTTGAAGAAGAGGTATACATAGAATAGTCGGAAGGTTTTCCTTTAACGGATGACAAGGACATAGTATGCAGATTGAAGAAAGCATTGTATGGCTTGAAGCAAGCACCCAAAATTGGTATGCAAGGTCGGACAAGCATTTGAAAAAGCTTGGATATAGCAAAGGTATGTTAGAAAGTAATCTCTATTGGAAAGAAATTGATTATGGATTGATGATTTTGGTAATATTTGTTAATGATATCATATTTAGAGGAAATGATGATGAAAGTGACAATTTTGCAGAATAAATGAAGAAAGAATTTGAAATGAGCATGATAGGAGAAATAAAATATTTTCTAGGATTGCATATTGTGTTGTGCAGGACAAAGAAGGAATCTTTATTTCTCATACAAAGTATTTGAAATATTTACTAAAAAGGTTTGGTTTGGAAACATGCAAACTAGTTGGAACACCTATGGTAACTAGACACAAGTTATCTACAAAGGATGAGACACCTACTATTGAGCAGAAGAAGTATAGATCTAAGATCAAAGGATTGCAATATTTGACTCACACAAGGCCAAATATAGCAAATGTAGTTGGAATTATTACAAGATTTCAAGCTGATCGCAAAGAAACACATTATGCAATAGTCAAAAGGATATTTAGATATCTAAAAGGAACACTAGAGTTCAGATTGTGGTATGATAGATCTAATAATTTTAATTTATATGCTTATAATAATGTTGATTGGGCAAGTAGTATTGATGATAAAAAGAGCACCAGTGGTGGAGCCTTCTTTCTTGGAGGAAGATTAGTTTCTTATCTTAGCAAGAAGCAAGACTGTATCTCACAAAGTACAATGAAAGTAGAATATGTTGCAACAACAAACAATTGTAATCAAGTTGTTTGGATGAAGCAAATTCTGAAGGATATAAGGATAGAATTCAGTGAACCTGTTTTCATACATTGTGACAACACAAGCATGGTAAATATGTCTAAGAATCCAATGTTGCATTCTAAGACTAAGCACATTTCTATCAAGTATCACATGTTGAGAGAGAAAGTTGCAAAAAAGGAAATTAGATTGGAGTATGTAAGCACCAAAGAGTAGATTGTAGATATTTTTCACTAAGCCTCTTCCCAAAGAGATTTTTGAGTATTTTTGAGGTATGCTAGGGGTTATGCCCCTTCCTACATCAGAGTAAATGATGCAAGAGTGCACCAGTCTAGTTTAACAAAGCACTATTGTTTGTCTAGACTAAATGATAATGTTTCCTATATGGGGGAGTATCTGTGATGGATAGAGTCATCTAGGATTCTTTTTTGATGTTGTTTTTGAATAGTGTCTTCGAGCACTTGAGCAGGTCAGAGATAGTTGTTGTAGAGTTTGATGGTTGTTGAAACCTTTGACATTGATGTCAATGGGGGAGAAGTACAGCATGAAAAATAGTTGGGAAGAAGTACAATAGCAAAAGCACAGCATAGAAGTATAATTTGATATAAATTACATTGAGGTATATCAATAGGGGAGAATGATTGATGAAGAGGATTTGAAAAGAAAGGTTAACAGTCTTTTGCAGTTGGTATTTTGGAACTATATGTTTTTCATCTATGTTGCCATCAATGCAAAAGGGGGAGATTGTTGGAAGCATGAATTTTGATGATATTCCTATAAGGGGGTATTTTAGAAGCATGATTAGATCATTATCGTGATGATATGTTACTTTCATGATTGTGTTTGTCATTGATGTCAACATAGCAGTTTTCTATGGTATCTGACAGAAGAATAGTAGAAAGATCAAGTTTGTATGGATAGAAAGTTGAGTACTTTCACTAAGTAATATTAAAGGGAGATAATATTGAGTGTCTAGTATACATAGCTAACCTTGGAAGCAAAAGATAGTAATTCTGGAAGAAGTTATGCAAGTTTTAGTGAAGATGGTTCTGACATAGAGTTTACAAAGGTATGTTCTGGTAAACTTGTTATATCTCTTAGCAGAGTTGTTATTCTGAGAAGCCAAAGTTAAAGATGTGAAGATGACATGTTGGAGATGGAATGGCTAAGCTCATTCATGATAATATTGCATGTACAAAAAGTTATTCAAGTTACAAGGTGAAAGATTAATGTTATCGCTAAGTGTAACATGTTCTTAATGTGGTCCTATAATAATTAATTGAGAAGGTGTAATAGTCAACTCAAGAAATTGTTTATGGATTCGATATAAAGGAAGGACATTTTCCTTTATCTTGTAGGGATGAATGTGAATGATTATAAGTAGCACAAAGAGTAGAATGTGAAGTTGAGCAGAGTAGAGCGAAGGTGAAAGAAACTTCATTGTTGAGGTTTTATCGTGAGATCCAAGGTTTGATATTTGGACCCGAGGTTTGTGACCTGGTATACAAGGTCTGGCAGTGATTGGTTTGGTTGTCATGAAAGAGGACATACAATTATTATGTGAGGAATAGTTGAGAGATCAGTTGGACAATCAGTTCGGTGATCTTGCTCCAAAATCTATTTGGACAATGGGTCTTTCTATCTTCTACAACTCCTAATAGGGGTGGTACAACTCTTAATAGGGTTGGAATCTTCTAACAAGGATTCAAAGTCTCCTAACAAGGACTCATATGTACTAAATGTCATAATAGACTCCTAACAGGGTCATCCTCTAACAAGGAATATTTATATTAGTACATCATCTTGTGGGAATCATTCTCTTTGATCAAGGGTTTCCCTAATTAACATATATGGTGTAATTGTGTATGTGCATCTGTGTATGGTTGTATTTTACTTTGGTTGAATGGTTAAGATTATTTATGCTGGATAAATGTTTTAATTATTCGATAATTGATTCACTCACCTCCCCCCCCCCCCCCCTCTCAATTATCTTGGTGGAATATTGTTTCTAACATATTGTATACTCGATACTATTAATAAAAAAAATTCTCTCATAGAAAAGAAGCACATTAAAATTATGATTCACTTACCAATGATACTAATAACTCAAATGTTAGACGAAAAATTGCCAACCTCCTCTCCTTTTTAGCTTCAAATGCAACTTCAATTCCAAATGATGTATAATATTCCTTGTGCATGTTATTGAGTCAATCAGAATATAAGTTGAACTAAAGATGTAGTTTATAAACTACATACAAAGATACTCTCAATAAATTCAATATGAAAAAGAAAAAGAAAACCTTAATATCCTATTAGATTATAATAATGCTCAGTAGCACATAACAACAAGAAGGCTTTCAATTGTATTTTTTAAAAATTCCCTTACACCACAATAACTTGAGTTAAGATGTCTTCCATAAGTTATATTTTTGTCATAACAGTTTGAAGGTTGTGCCAAAAATTGAATGTCATGGAAGTAATGTCATATTTTGGATGAGATGTAACTTCCACTAAAGCTTCAATTATCATCATTGACTCATTTGAACCTGAAGAACATTACCAAATCACAAATAACCAACATGATCCACCACTAACTATGAACAACTTATTTCCTTAAAAAAATTAAATAACTGGATAGCTTCAAAGTTGGGGGCTCCAAACTTTGTTCTCATACTACTTGCAATTAATTCAACATAGCAATCACCCATTTCAGAAAATAAGTGAGCCATTGCTTTCACATCTTATTCATCCTACACAAAGTAACTCTGAAAATGAAATGATGAAGAATAAAGGAACCTAAAGTAGTATCAACAATTTTAAGTTAGAATAAGGCATATAAATTAGCAATTAGAGATGAAAGTCACAGTAAGATACTATAAAACAACAATCCCTTAGAATTTCAAATCTAGATCCAGCTTAGGTATAAACAGTTACATTCACTTAAGAGAATATAAAATGTTGAGGTTTCAAGCTTAGTACTTAACACCCTTTGACTATCTTAAAATGTAGTTTTTCATTAATTTTAGTAAAGGAGAATAAATTGAAGGAAGTTGCCTCAAAACACTAGATGGGATTGAATTATTTAAGGATTAGTTAGAATAAGGATATTTTTTAAGATAACTTGTTAGAAAATTGAAGCATCAATATTGCATTATAGCTAGCAATCACGATATATAGATATATGAAAATTAGCTTAATCCAAAATAATCTACAAAAAGACATGAAAATAGTTTTATGTCTAACAAAGAATTGACACAATTTATGTATAATTTTTTTTGCATGCATTAGCTAAATTAGGAGCCAGCATGTGATTCTAATGCTAGAAAATTGGGCAACCACAACAACCTTCTTTATATAGGAGGGGAACGTGTATAGACAAATAATTACACAAAATTTAGATAATATTATCATAGCATCTTCACCACTGTAACAGAATAACTGATGAATCACAATTGTTGGACTTATTGCAAATCAAGAAATATCAAAAAATGTCATAATTTTATTTTTATTAAAATATTTTTGTAATGCCCCGCCAAGGGATCCAAAGAATTAACCTAGAATTTCACTAAGTTTGGTAACTTTTTTTTTTTTTACATGAAATTAAATACCATACATAACTTATTCACAATAACGGAAGCAATAGCAATGTCCATCTGAAAAGTAAACATAACATACATAACAGATTACATTCTTTAAGAATCCCTTAACGTTGAGTTACATCTAAATTAACTAACATACATGAGTCCATCTAGTACAACATCCACATGAAATAATAATGATAAGTCCAATGTTTAAATATTACATTTCAAATGCTCATTCATTCACTGTACATGTCACAGGGTATGAAGGCTTAAAAGAATATACATATGTGAAATAAGGTACATCATCCTATTTTAATCCATGATACATCAAAGACGATCACATGATACACATGATACATCATCATAGAATACATATACATCCATCATAAAGATCAAACATAATTACCTAAGTGCACGATTCCTCCCAACCATTAATAGCATCATTAGACCATCGTGGGCCCTAGCCATCCCTCCGTGCGTAACATCCCAAATTACCAAAGAGATCATCAGTATTAACATAGTAGGAATGTCACTCCTAACATATACAACATCATATGTAGAAAGTAATATAACATGCAAATATAAGCATAAGATAACATCATCTAACATATGATAATCATCAAATGAAAGGATATATATCCACCATCACGAAGGACGCATTAGCCACGATGTCTCGATGAATCTCAAATGATAAGAGTAGAAAATACACTACCACCCGATCGCGTGGTACCTAAGTGGTCCACTCCCACCGTGCTGAGGAGATAATCTCAAGTCCCAAACAAGTTGTCAAAATCTCATAGCATAAATCTCTATAGTTCAAGAATCCTAAAAGTATACTAACTCAAAGGTTCCAATCACAAAACTGACATCTAATCCCAGAGGCACACAATGACATGTAGGAACCTACTATGCAAGCGGGAAAGTGTCATCACAATTATCACATAAAAGTTACCCTGGCAGTTAGCTAAACTCCACGGGTCCATACTGATTTCATGCAGCCACTAGTATCCTCTCATACAGACGAGGCATACTACGAAATGCAAGGTCGCAACCATGTGTCTCACTACTCCCATCCTAGCATGTACAAGCACTCAAGGCATGGGCGAGAACAAAACACTTATCTTTTTAGGTTCATTCAATTAGTATTAGGTGTGAATGTTATCACTTATTAATCCAACTTACAATGAGTTACCCTGGCAGCCTCTTAGGGCCCCGGCCCCCATTGCAAGCCACTTCCCAACACTACATGCAGATATCCTACCCTAATGCTCATGGACTCATAAATCTCAAAATTACAAAAGATAATCCATAATAAAATCATCAAATATGCATAAAAGCATCAAATCTCCATGAGCAAACATCCATAGAAAATCATGAACACAACAGCTCTCTATTGGCAACTGAAGTATCACTGATAATCAAAAGTATCCAATGGTTCTCAATAACCAAAATATATCTCAAACACATTGATCGAAGACTCCAAAAATGGTTGAGTCAAACATGTCACAACATGACATCATCAAGAATAAATCCACATCTTAGTCCCATCATGGCGACTAGAAAATAACCAAGGATAACTTATTGATAACCAAAATAATGGTTAAGTCAAGTGTCTCATACATAAGAATTTCAACTATAACAATCAGTAATCATAACCAATACATAGAGAATTCCATCACATAACCATGGTTGGGTTTATAAAGATCGAGATTAAAACATCATCATGACCTCACAATCACATAATCTCCAAGCCTCTGGTAGACGTCCTATACTGGTCAACACTAGTCAACCCAAAACCCAAAACAATAGCATAAGGAGTACACAATGTAAACACATGTTTTGGTTTTGCTAAGTTTACAACTTGAACTTAAATGCAAAAGTCACAGTTTACGTTTCCAAGTTTAGAGAAAGAATTTGAAGGAACATTTTGTACGTTTTTTCATGTATTGTTTTTGGATGGATAAAAGTTCTCCTTTATAAGTCTAAAATCCAATTTCCAATTACAATATTTTATTGAAATCGTTCCCCACCAATCTTTTAATTAAATTTCATATACTTTATATATTTTATAATTTAAAACTATTAATTAAATCTTAATAGTTAAATTATAAAATTATAAAATTATTCATCATTATAAAAGATGAATTCTTAAATCTTTTATCAAATAATAATAATTCAAATTTATTAATTACATATTTACATATTACATATATACATATATATTTATTTATTTATTTATTTATTTTTAAATATATATATATACATACATATGTACATATATAAATAATAATTATTATCGCATTTTAAAAAAATGAAATATAAAAATTGAATTATACAAATTCGATGGATGATATATATTATAAGTTAAACGCTTCACATATAACAACCGGCGGTGACCATACTCAATGGTTAATACACTGTCGCCACACATAAGCCGTGCGGCCTGCAGCGCCGACACTCTGCCAAGTGCAGGTGCCATGCGCACGGGTTTGCATACGATGGACAAACGGGTTGGTACGTCCACCCAACCCATGGTCAATACATATAATGTTTAGTTTTATAGCGTTTTTCAAAAACACAAATACAAATCACAATGTGATTTTGTATATATATATTTTCACTGTGATTATTAAATTTGATTCCTCAATTAAATATATACACATGTATATATATATATATGTGTGTGTGTGTGTGTATGTATGTATGTATGTATGTATGTATGTATGTATATACGAATTTTGTGTCACAGCATATATATATATATATATATATATATATATATATATATATATATATATATGTATGTATGTATGTTATATATATATATATATGTATGTATATTATATATATATGTATAATATATATATATATATATGTATGTATGTATATTATATATATATGTATAATATATATATATATATATATGTATGTATGTATATTATATATATATGTATAATATATATATATATATATGTATGTATGTATATTATATATATATGTATATTATATATATATATATATGTATATTTTATATATATATATGTATATTATATATATATATATATATATATATATGTATATTATATATATATATATATATATATATATATATATATATATATATATGTGTATATGTATGCAGATAAAAACATACATATACACAATATATATAAATTCTAATTCTCAGAATTTTCTTATAAACTTTTAATCCCAAATTTTTTTCCAATAAATAATCTAATGGGTTTGGCTATGAATTTAAACCCTAGCCCCGTTATTTTTTTTTCAGATCTATGCATATAAAGATTTCCACATAAATTCAATTGCCCATATTGAGAATGCATACCATAAAAATATGAAATTCCTCAGAAGACATATGGAAGACACAAAGAAGACAGGAATGCATGATGCGGAAATAGCATAAGAAAAATCACAAGAATCTACCCGGATTCTGATGCTAATTCGTTTTTCTTCAGAAAACCCGCAGAGCAAGCTCCCTTCTTCAAAGTTCTTGAGTCCTCCAATGCTCTAATTTCTCTCCACACTCTCTCCCTAAGCTTCTATGAATGCTTGAATATAAAGAGCTCTCAAGAAACATTTGGAATGCTTCTTGAAACCGCTAAAAGGTGTCACCAACTAAGCATAGGTCTTTTCCAACCTTTTTGATGAGTCATAGCATTGTAGACACCTTGTGCTTAATTGATGCACTAACCCCTGTGTTGTTGACACATGTTAATTCCCATGCAAGCTTATAACTCCAATTTACTTTTTAAATAATTTCTATTTAAATTTTATAACTTTCATTTTAACTTTTTATAACTTTTATTATTATTATTTTATTTATTACTTTATTATTATTTTATAATTATTATTAATTTTAATTTCTAGTTTTCTTTTATTTAATTCCTTTCCTCAATAATTCACATTTAATTAATCACAATCAAAATATCAAAGACCATGATATTTTATTAATTTTTTCAAATAATTAATTTATTAATTAAATCTATTTATTAAGACTTAATTAATAAAAAATTCACCATAGACCTTCAAGATAAAATATGAAAACCCATCATAGAATAAATCATACAAAATAAATCTAAAGGGTTAAAAATCACGAAATATGTCATCCGACACATTCGGTGGGTATTCAACTTTGATACTTGTCCTAACTCACTAGGACAAATGGTTTTTAAGTTTGGGATTTGGACTTGAGAATTTATCTCCCTTCTCTTATCATTGAGATAGTATAATAGGGTACGCTCATCCTGGCAATTCAGGGAAGTCGATACCCGGTACCTGCAACCTGCAGAAAAACCATGCATGTACATACAATATATAATGCTAAGCTAAACAGACAATGGTAGGAAGTGGTGCATCATGTAGATCTCGACTAAGCAGGTGACTACGAATCCCTTCCTTAACCACATCAAAAATGCCAAACAATAACAAAACACGCACACCATACACATGCAAGTATGGGGTAAGTAACCATAATAAAACACATGAGATAATAAACCATCTAACTAATCATCATTAATAACTGAAAACAATGTAATGATCATCATACATACATGAAATGTAAAGTCTAAATGATCTCATCATATATCATCTGAATCCATATCATAATATCTGATAGTGTCAAAAAAACACCACTAAACCATCAACATAGAACTAGTCTACATAGTCTGATAACAATAAGTCTAGAAAAGATGTGAACGAGGGTAAGCACTACATCCACCCCCCCTTGAATTAGGCTTACTCCTGGAAGCCTACAAACAAATTGGGATATAACTTCCTCAATCTAGCTGCATCCTCTCAAGTAGCTGAAGAATCATCAGTAGGGTCCCATTGGACCCTTACTTGCTCGATGGTTCGACCCCTGAGGGTCAACTCCTGCTGCTCCAAAATACGAACCAGCTCCAAAGCCAGTTGCCCATCTTCTACCTGCAACGTATTCCAATCAAGAACATGCACAATATCAGGAATATACTGCCTAAGCACTGAAACATGGAAAACATCATGAATGCGAGCTAGGCTGGGTGGTAGAGCAACGCGGTAAGCAACCGGGCCAATCCTCTCCAAAATCTTGAATGGTCCCACAAAACAAGGTGCTAGCTAGAACCCTTTCCATATCGGATCGGACTCTTTCACGGTCGCACTCTCAAGAAAACCTTATCACCCACAGCAAACTGCTTATCAATCCTATGAGCATCGACATACTTCTTCTACCTATCCTGTGCCGTAGTCAAATGCTCACGGATATGCACTACTTGTTGCTCCATATCACAAAGCATCTCAGAACCCAATAGAATGTGATCTTCGAGGCTATCCCAACTCAATGGTGTACGACAAGGACATCCATATAATGCCTGAAAAGGTGCCATGCCAATAGAACTATGATACCTATTGTTGTAAGCAAACTCCACTAGGTAGAGATAGTCCTCCCAATGTGTCTGCCTATCCATCACAAACATCCATAACATATCCTCCAAAACCTGGTTCACCCTCTCTGTCTAACCATCATTCTATGGATGATATGCCGAACTAAAGTTTAACTGTGCTCCAAGTTCATGCTGTAGTGATGTCCAAAATGCAGATGTGAATACAGGATCCCTGTCAGAAATGATCTTTCTAGGAATATCATGTAATCTCACAATGTCACGCATGAAGACATTAGCTACAGAAGCTACTGTGTAGGAAGACCTGATGGGTGAAAAATGCACCACCTTAGTCAACCGATTAACGGTGACCATGATAGCATCGTGACAACGAAAAGTCATAGGTAATCCTACAATGAAATCCATGGAGATGATATCCCATTTCCAAGAAGGAATGAGATTAGGCTGCAATAGTCCTGTCGGGTGCTGGTGTTCTGCCTTAACTCTCTGACACTCAATACACCTAGCCACAAAATCAGCAATATCTCACTTCATCCCGAACCAAAAGAACAAACGTCTCAAATCAGCATGCATCTTCTTGACACCTAGATGTGTTGAGTAAGGTGTACGATGGGCTTCTGCCAAAATCAAGGTGCGAAGCTCATCCAGTGATGGCACATAAATCCTCCCCAAATGTCTGAAAAGACCATCTGATTCTCGAACGTAACCTGCAAACTTACCTTCCAAGGGTCTCCCTGAATCTATCTCTCTGCACACTTCCTGATACCAGGAATCCGTAGGAAGTGCCTGAAGAATCTGACTCCTCAAATCCACACTAAGAGTCATCAATATTACCACATGTCTCTTGCAACTCAAAGCATCTTCCACCACATTCTCCTTACCCTGAATGTACTTAACCTCAAAATCATACTCGCATAAAAATTCCATCCATTGTCTTTGGTGAGCATTCAAATTAGGTTGAGTAAAAATGTACTGAAGACTACGATGATCACTATGTAGCTCAAATCTGTGCCCCAACAAGAAATGTCTCCACCTTGTCAAAGCATGAACTACTGCTACTAACTGAAGATCATGTGTAGGTTAATTTAACTCATGATCCTTGAGCTTGCATGATTCATACGCAATCACCCATCCATTCTGCATCAACACTGCTCCAATTCCTTCAAGAGAAGCATCTGTACACACCATGAAATCACCTTCTAGTTCAGGTACAGCTAAAATCGGTGCACTAGTCAAAAGCTCCTTGAGCCTCTGAAATGCTTCCTCACATTTCTCTGTCCACACAAACTTCTTACCTTTCCTTTGAAGAGAAGTGATAGGATGTGCTATCCTAGAGAAGTTCTGGACAAATCTGCGATAATAACTAGCTAAACCCATGAAACTACGAATCTCTGACACACTAGTCGGGGTAGGCCAATCTATTATCGCCTGAATCTTTGCAGGATCCAGTGAAATACCATCACCTGAGATAACATGCCCTAAATATTGAATCTTTGATTTGAAGAATTCACACTTAGCAGCATTGGCATAAAGCTGATTGTCTCTCAAACATTGTAATACCAACCGCAGGTGTTCCTCATGCTCCTTCTGAGTCTTAGAATATATCAATATGTCATCAAGAAACACGAGAACAAACCTGTCAAGATATGATCGAAAAACACCATTCATTAAACTCATGAACACCGATGGAGCATTAGTCAATCCAAAAGGTACCACTGTGAACTCATAATGCCCATAGCGAGTTTGAAAAGTGGTTTTGGGAATGTCTGCTTCCTTAATACGAAGCTAGTGGTATCCTGACTTAAGGTCAATCTTGGAGAATATTGTAGCTCCCTTGATCTGATCAAATAAGTCATCAATCCTAGGCAAAGGATACATATTCTTAATAGTCACCTTATTCAACTATCTGTAGTCAATACAAAGGTGCAAAGAATCGTCTTTCTTCTTCACAAAGAGCACTGGAGCTCCCCATGGTGATACACTAGGTCGAATGCTCCCTTTGGCCAGAAGTTCCTCTAGCTGAAGACGTAGCTCACCCAGTTCCTGAGTAGTCATACGATAAGGAGCTTTAGAGATAGGCTCCACTCCAGGAATTAGATCAATGCTAAAATAAATGTCCCTCTTTGGAGGCATGCCTGGAATCTCACTTGGAAAGACATCTGCGTACTCCTATAAAATTGGGTGATCTAAAGTCTTCCTCATAGGATCTTCCTCATCAAGATCGTTTACCATAATAGAAAATATTTGACATCCCTTACGAAAACTTTGCTTCAATTGCATATCAGAAATCATCCGCAGAGATATAGGCCTCGGTATCCCAACTATCTTCACATCATTCCCTTGGTCATATTGGCACAAAATAATCTTCTTCCTACAATCTATACTGGCTCTATGAGATCCAAGCTAGTCCATGCCTAGAACCACATCATAGGAACCAAGGGGTATGACTCAAAGATCCACTTCCATATCGAAGCTTCCTAAACTAAGCCCACACTTATGAACTATAGAATCCGTGGAGACCTTAATCCCAGAGGCTAGTTCCACTTGCCAACCATGATCTTGCTTCACCGCATCTAGCTTACACTTAGAAACTATAGATGGTGAAATAAATGAATCTGTAGCTCCTGAGTCAAACAATACTGAAAGAGATATACCTCGAATAGCACTTGTGGTCTCAACCACTATTCCCTGATGATCTACCTTACACTGATCAACTGCTGCAAAAACTCTATGAGCTCTCCCTGCATCACCAAATGTGGGTTCTGAAGCTATAGGCTTAGGTCCTAAAAAATGAGGTGCTCATTGTGGACACTAAGCTGCAAAATGTCCAATCTAACCACATGAAAAACATTCTGTATTCCTGCCAGATCCTCTTCCCATAGGTGGTACATTAGATTGTTGGTGACTGTTCCTGCTTACAAAGGACTGGCTACTCTGAGCTGGCTAATTGGACTAATTCTGTTTATTGCATTGAGCATTACGGTTGTTCTTAAAGTTAGAACCTTTTCCCTTAGAAAAGAAAGGCTTCTTATTACCACCTTAATTGAAGTTGCCTTTAGATCCTGATGCTGCTGGTGCTCCTACAAAACCACCTTAACCAAGGTTGACACTTTTCTCAACAAGGATTGCTCGATGTACCACATCCTTGAGAGTTTTTGGCTCAAATACCTTGACACCCCCAATTATACGATTATTCAAACCCCTAACAAAGTGTTGTGTCAACTGAGCTAAATTTTCACTGAACCCTGAAAAAGGCATAAGCTCATAAAACTTACGCTCATACTCGGTCACTGACAAAGTGTACTGCTTGAGATTATGAAACTCATCTGCCCTTTGTAGTTTCCATTCCTCTGGTAGGAATCGTTCATGGAAACTCTATAAGAATAGTTCCCATGTGACACTTCTCATATCGATTCCTAGCTTCTTCTCCTCAATCGTCCACCAAGTGGCCCCAAAATTCTCTAAATTAGTGATCGCAAATCTTGCCTTAACATTGTTGTCAAAATCCTGCATGGCAAAAATCCTGTCAAGGGAAATCAGCCACTGCTCGGCCACATAATTAGAACCTTTCCCATTCAAAGGCTTGACCTTGGATCTGAAAGATCCTTCATCTGAGTGGACACAATGGACATCTGACGATCCTTCTGAGGACTTCTAGATCTGGGTCTATGCTCTTGTTTTGTCTAATGCACTTTAGGCTGTTCTTGAACAGGAGGTAAACATTCTAAAATAGTCTGCATCATCTATCTCAAACCAACCTCTTCAGACTCAATTTTGATCCTCTCTGTGGCTCTCTTCCTGCTGCCTATTAGAGTGCTCTTCCCTGCTCTCTACACGAGCCAATCCCTCATGGGCAGACTCATGGGCACTGACAGCTCTACCACGACCACAGCCTCTTCCTCGGCCTCTACCACGACCTCTAACAGAAGACCCGATCCCAGACACCATCTTACAATAGAACAAGGTACTATTACAATCAAAAGACACATGTTTGCAATAGACTAAGTTCAATTCTATGTTTAGGTTTAAGTAAAATCTCCAGTTTTGAAAACTAAGTGTTGAAGTATCAAAAATATTCAAGTAATAGTTCAGGTTCTGTTTCAGTTCACCTAGTTTCAAGTTGAAGAGATACACTTAATAGTTCACAGTTCTAGTTGTTCCAAAATACCCAGAGCTCCCAATGTAGAAACTCGGGCTCTGATACCAAATGTAATGCCCCGCCATGGGATCCAAAGAATTAACCTAGAATTTTACTAAGTTTGGTAACTTTTTTTTTTTAACATGAAAGTAAATACCATACATAACTTATTCACAATAATGGAAGCAATAGCAATGTTCATCTGAAAAGTAAACATAACATACATAACAGATTACATTCTTTAAGAATCCCTTAACGTTGAGTTACATCTAAATTAACTAACATACATGAGTCCATCTAGTACAACATCCACATGAAATAATAATGATAAGTCCAATGTTTAAATATTACATTTCAAATGCTCATTCATTCACTGTACATGTCACAGGGTATGAAGGCTTAAAAGAATATACATATGTGAAATAAGGTACATCATCCTATTCTAATCCATGATACATCAAAGACAATCACATGATACACATGATACATCATCATAGAATACATACACATCCATCATAAAGATCAAACATAATTAACTAAGTGCACGGTTCCTCCCAACCGTTAATAGCATCATTAGACCATTCTGGGCCCTAGCCATGCCTCCGTGCGTAACATCTAAAATTATTGAAGAGATCATCGGTATTAACATAGTAGGAATGTCACTCCTAACATATACAACATCATATGTAGAAATTAATCTAACATGCAAATATAAGCATAAGATAACATCATCTAACATATGCTAATCATCAAATGAAAGGATACATATCCACCATCACGAAGGATGCATCAGCCACGATGTCTCGATGAATCTCAAATGATAAGAGTGGAAAATACACTACCACCCGACCGCGTGGTACCTAAGTGGTCCACTCCCACTGTGCTGAGGAGATAATCTCAAGTACCAAACAAGTTGTCAAAATCTCATAGCATAAATCTCTATAGTTCAAGAATCCTAAACGTATACTAACTCAAAGGTTCCAATCACAAAACTGAAATCTAATCCCAGAGGCACATAATGACATGTAGGAACCTACTATGCAAGTGGAAAAGTGTCATCGCAATTATCACGTACAAGTTACCCTGGCAGTTAGCTAAACTCCATGGGTCCATACTGATTTCATGCGGCCACTAGTATCCTCTCATACAGACGAGGCATACTACGGAATGCAAGGTTGCAACCATGCGTCTCACTACTCCCATCCTAGCCTGTACAAGCACTCAAGGCATGGGTGAGAACAAAACACTTATCTTTTTAGGTTCATTCAGTTAGTATTAGGTGTTAATGTTATCACTTATTAATCCAACTTACAATGAGTTACCCTGGTAGCCTCTTAGGGCCCCGGCCCCCATTGCAAGCCACTTCCCGACACTACATGCAGATATCCTACCCTAATGCTCATGGACTCATAAATCTCAAAATTACAAAAGATAATCCATAATAAAATCATCAAATATGCATAAAAGCATCGAATTTCCATGAGCAAACATCCATAGAAAATCATGAACACAACAGCTCTCTATTGGCAACTAAAGTATCACTTATAATCAAAAGTATCCAATGGTTCTCAATAACCAAAATATATCTCAAACACATTGATCGAAGACTCCAAAAATGGTTGAGTCAAACATGTCACAACATGACATCATCAAGAATAAATCCACATCTTAGTCCCATCATGGCGACTAGAAAATAACCAAGGATAACTGATCGATGACCAAAATAATGGTTAAGTCAAGTGTCTCATACATAAGAATTTCAACTATAACAATCAGTAATCACAACCAATACATAGAGCATTCCATCACATAACCATGGTTGGGTTTATAAAGATCAAGATTAATACATCATCATGACATCACAATCACATAACCCCCAAGCCTCTGGTAGACGTCCTATACTGGTCAACACTAGTCAACCCAAAACCCAAAACAATAGCATAAGGAATACACAATGAAACACATGTTTTGGTTTTGCTAAGTTTACAACTTGAACTTAAATGCAAAAGTCATGGTTTACGTTTCCAAGTTTAGAGAAAGAATTTGAAGGAACATTTTGTACGTTTTTCCAGTATTGTTTTTGGATGGATAAAAGTTCTCCTTTATAAGTCTAAAATCCAATTTCCAATTACAATATTTTATTGAAATCGTTCCCCACCAATCTTTTAATTAAATTTCATATACTTTATATATTTTCTAATTTAAAACTATTAATTAAATCTTAATAGTTAAATTATAAAATTATAAAATTATTCATCATTATAAAAGATGAATTCTTAAATCTTTTATCAAATAATAATAATTCAAATTTATTAATTACATATTTACATATTACATATATACATATATATTTATTTATTTATTTATTTATTTATTTATTTATTTATATTTAAATATATATATACATACATATGTACATATATAAATAATTATTATTATCGCATTTTAAAAAAATGAAATATAAAAATTGAATTATACAAATTTGATGGATGACATATATTATAAGTTAAGCGCTTCACATATTACAACTGGCGGTGACCATACTCAATGGTTAATACACTGTCGCCACACATAAGCCGTGCGGCCTGCAGCACCAACACTCTGCCAAGTGCAGGTGTCGTGCACACGGGTCTGCATACGATGGATAGACAGGTTGGTACGTCCGCCCGACCCATGGTCAATACATATAATGTTTAATTTTATAGCATTTTTCAAAAACGCAAATACAAATCGCAATGCGATTTTGTATATATATTTTTTCACTGCGATTATTAAATTCGATTCCTCAATTAAATATATACACATGTATATATATATATATATGTATGTATGTATGTATATACGAATTTTGTGTCACAGCATATAAATAATGCATATATATATATATATATATATATGTATGTATGTATGTATGTATGTATGTATGTATGTATGTATGTATGTATGTATGTATGTATGTATGTATGTATGCAGATAAAAACATACATATACACAATATATATAAATTCTAATTCTCAGAATTTTAATCCCAAATTTTTTTCCGATAAATAATCTAATGGGTTTGGCTATGAATTTAAACCCTAGCCCCATTTTTTTTTTTTTCAGATCTATGCATATAAAGATTTTCACCTAAATTCAATTGCCCATATTGAGAATGCATACCATAAAAATATGAAATTCCTCAGAAGACATATGGAAGACACGAAGAAGACAAGAATGCATGATGTGGAAATAGCATAAGAAATATCACAAGAATCTACCCAGATTCTAATGCTAATTCATTTTTCCTCAGAAAACCCGCAGAGAAAGCTCCCTTCTTCAAAGTTCTTGAGTCCTCCAATACTCCAATTGCTCTCCACGCTCTCTCACTAAGCTTCTATGAATGCTTGAATATAAAGAGCTCTCAAGAAACCTTTGGAATGCTTTTTGAAACCGCTGAAAGGTGTCACCAACTAAGCATGGGTCTTTTCCAACCTTTTTGATGAGTCATAGAATTGTAGACACCTTGTGCTTAATTGATGCACTAACCCCCGTGTTGTTGACACATGTTAATTCTCATGCAAGTTTATAACTCCAATTTACTTTTTAAATAATTTCTATTTAAATTTTATAACTTTCATTTTAATTTTTCATAACTTTTATTATTATTATTTTATTTATTACTTTATTATTATTTTATAATTATTATTAATTTTAATATCTAGTTTTCTTTTATTTAATTCCTTTCCTCAATAATTCACATTTAATTAATCACAATCAAAATATCAAAGACCATGATATTTTATTAATTTTCTCAAATAATTAATTTATTAATTAAATCTATTTATTAAGACTTAATTAATAAAAAAATTCACCATAGACCTTCAAGATAAAATATGAAAACCCATCATAGAACAAATCATACAAAATAAATCTAAAGGGTTAAAAATCACGAAATATGTCATCCGACACATTCGGTGGGTATTCAACTTTGATACTTGTCCTAACTCACTAGGACAAATAGTTTTTAGGTTTTGGATTTGTACTTGAGAATTTATCTCCCTTCTCTTATCATTGAGATAGTATAATAGGGTACGCTCATCCTGGCAATTCAGGCAAGTCGATACCCAGTACTTGCAACCTGCAGAAAAACTATGCATGTACATACAATATATAATGCTAAGCTAAACAGACAATGGCAGGAAGTGGTGCATCGTGTAGATCCCGACTAAGCAGGTGACTGCGACTCCCTTCCTTAACCACATCAGAAATGTCATACAATAAGAAAACACACACACCATACACATGCAAGTATGGGGTAAGTAACCATAATAAAACACATTAGATAATAAAACATCTAACTAATCATCATTAATAACTGAAAATAATGTAATGATCATCATACATACATGAAATGTAAAGTCTAAATGATCTCATCATATATCAACTGAATCCATATCATAATATCTGATAGTGTCAAAACAACACTACTAAACCATCAACATAAAACTAGTCTACATAGTCTGATAACAATAAGTCTAGAAAAGATGTGAACGAGGGTAGGCACTACAAGTTTCATTGTTAATTTAGGAAAATCAACAATTCACCCAATCTTGTTCCATTTTTCCAATGTTTCCTTGACTAAATAATTAGCATTTATAAGGAATTTAAAAGTGTTACAAGAACAAACATTGCAAGATGAAGGTTTATCATCAAGTTTATTCCATTTGATACTATATGCAAGACATACACCAAATAGATTGATCAAATAAGTGCCTTGTCTAATGAAAATTATGAAAATAATGTTTTGAACTCAAAACTAAGCCACAAAATCAGATTCAGTGAGGGTTTGAACATTTTTTGTTAATGAATTGGAATTATTTTTTTTTTAAATTGTTTCAATCGCATGTATTATAGCATCTTAGTTTCTATCTTGTTGCATAATTAAACATATATATCCATAATTGAATAAGACATGGTCCTAGACATTATGCCCTTTAATATTATAATGTTTTTATCACTGGTGTAGATATCATCCTTTTAATTGAGTACATTAATATTACATGTCACCCCTATCAATTTGAGAAACAACACCTTTTAGTCTCTTTATAATAGTATTAGTCATTGCTTCATGAATACTTGACCTCTATCATTACTTTGATATGTGAGAATTAATTCTACTTACAAGGTTAAAATTAAAAACTTCAAGAGATTATCAATACTTACATCATTCAAACCAAGTTGTTATGAAGTTGTTCATAGTTGACGTTTGCATACAAACTTACAATTATCTACATATCTTATCAACCAAAAAAAAATTTGTAATGAGAATATGATAATAAAATTCACATGCCCAATTCTATTAATTTTTTTAAAAAGTTAACAAATCCACAATTTCAAAAATTTGATTACCATTATCTATATAGATTAGAAAAGTACCAAATACTACATACCTTAATATTTTGATGCAGTCCTAGTAAACTTGCTTGCATTATATCTGGCATGCACGATCCATTTGTCACCATCAACAAGCACTAGAGCAGCAAAATATAATGTTAAAAAACTGCTATAATTTAAAAAGTAGACATATGTTTCAGATTAAAAAAATTGACCTAAATTCTAGAAAAATTATACAATTAACCATTTTTTTCAAGTCATCCTTAAATTGGTCTCCATGTCTTCATATTGCAAAGACAAAAGGCCATAAAGTGTCCAAGCTATAGGGTTCAACTGATAATACCATCTCCCCATTAAAGGAATCATCTATCAAGTTGTAGGTGCCCACGCTACTTGTTAGATTTTACTTCAACATAAGTCAATCATTTATTAATGGGGGGCAAGGTAGCTGACTTGATGAGGGATCATGAATCCTGAGAAAATATTCTACAACACAAAACTAAGTTTAAGCATATGTATAGTTTGAAACAATAGCCTAGCAATTAATTAAACTTGTTAATGCAAGACTGTATATGTGAATAATATCATATCATTGACTTGATAAACTAGTGAATGCCACTCTAAATCGAGAATACATGTGCAGTTGCATTCTACATGCATGGACCATAGGAGAAGCTGCATTAAAATCACCATGTATTTCTTCAATGAACTGCATTAAAATGTGCCCATGGGTTGCAGGGCACCTGACATATAAATACAATTTGACCATATGATATCATTTGAGTACTTTTTGTTATAAATATTTGTTTTTTGTGAATCCCAATAAGTAAGTTGGCAAACTTGATATAAAGATGAAATATATTTTGCATAAACACTATATACATTGTTGCAATAAAGAAATGATAACTACAAAAACTTTCATTTTTCATTTTTCTTCTTCTTAAGCACTCCTTTTTCCTGATCATAGATTGTGATTAAACACAAAGCATTATCTATTTTATCACTCTTTATTTTCACATTTCTCACCCAATGATCTCATCTCACCCCTATGAATGTGCTCCATTTATATCTCCATCTACCACATCAACACAACTCCCATTTCATATTGATTACTTATTTGGACTATCTTTCTCCCATTCATATCCCCTCAAAATTTGATCATTTGAGAAAATAAACTATTTGATTCCTTCTTGTATTCCTAAGGAAGGTTTTATTTGTTAGGATTAACCTCGGACAAAAATAACAATTACATGCAAATATAAACAATATTAGGAAATAATAAATTGCAGAAAAGAGAACACAAGACACTAAGATTTAACATGATTCACCCAAACCCTAGGCTACGTCCACCAAATAGCAAGTCCAATAATCCAGTGATTACAACCTAATTTTACAATATGTAATCCCTTACAACTCAATACCGCTGCAAGAAGCAATTTTTGCATCACACATTATAAAAGATACCTAACCCTAAGCACTTTTATACAAGTATTTTTTTTCTTTAGGGTTATAATTAATTATTACATGTTGGCCTAAAATCCTAATAAAACTATGAAGTATCTACAGTACCTCCCTAATCAATCACCACAAACTTGGGGACTAATCAAGCTCCACACTAGACAAAAATATCCCACTTGGAGATTGATCTTGTAGCTATGTTGCTACTCCATGGGGCTCCCACTAGATCAAACCACCCTAGACTCTTTTATTCTATTATTTTGTTTAGTCTAGAAGACCAACCAAAGCTGAAGAGGAATTCAGCTTCTCCCTTGTCACTACCTTTGTAAACATATCCGCTGAATTTTTATTTGTATGTATCTTGTCTAGCTCTAATTATCCATCATCCAAAACTAACCGAATGAAATGGTACCGCAACTATATGTGTTTTATCTTTGAATGTAGAGCAGAAATCTTCACAAGATGAATGGCACTCTGACTATCTATAAACAAATAATTATCCCTCTAAGGGTGTCCCAATTCTTCTAAGAAGAATTGAAGCGATATCATCTCATTGGCTGCCTCTGTAGCAACAACATACTTTGCCTCTGTAGTGGATAAAGCATTAACCTTATACAATCAAGAAACCCAACTCACTACTACCCCACCAACAGTAAATGCATAACCTGTAGTACTTAGTATGCTATCAATATCCCCTACCAAATCTGAGTCGACATAACCCTGTAAATTAGTAGTAAAGCCCCCAAAATGTAAACACTTATTGGATGTTCCTCTCAAATATCTTAGAATCCATTTCACTACATTCCAATGCCCAATTCTTGGATGACTCATATACCTTCTAACAACTCCCATTGCATGTGCAATATCTAGCCTTATACATACCATAGCATACATCAAGCTTCCTATAGTTGAAGCATAAGGTACCTTGGAAATCTTATCCTCCTCTTCTTATGTCTTTGGACACATCTCCTTAGTCAACTTCAAATGACCAAGTAAAGGTGTGCAAACAGCTTAAGCATTCTCGATAAAGAAACGTTGCAACACCTTCACAATATAATCATCCTGAGATAAAGTCAATTTCATGTTCTTCCTATCTCAGAAAATTTTCATACCAAGGATTTGTTTGGTTGCCCCCAAATCCTTCATAGAAAATGCATGTGCTAACTAGTGTTTCAACCCCTTAATGTGATCCATGTTAGACCCAACTACAAGCATATCATCAACATATAAATATAAAATAATGTAGTGGTCATCATCCAACCTCTTAAAATAAACACAATGATCTGAATGACACCTACTATATCGATGCTCATGCATAAAACTATCAAATTTCAGATACCATCGTTGAGGTTCTTGCTTCAAGCCATATAAATTTGTATTCAATCTACACACTAATTTCTCCTTATCTTTGACCTAAAATCCCTATGGTTGTGCCATATATATCTTTTAATCCAAATCACCATGAAGGGAGGTTTTTTTAACATCAAACCACTCCAAATACAAATCTTTAGTAGCCACAATACTTAGAATAGTGCAAATAGAAGTCATTTTTACAATAGGAGAGAGTATCTCATCAAAATCAATGCCATTTTTCTATGCAAATCCTTTTACCACTAACCTAGCTTTAAATTGTTTCTTATCTTCATCCTCTTCTTTCAACCTGTAAACCCATTTATTTTGTAAAGCTCATTTACCTACATGCAACTTGCATAAATTCCAAGTCTTATATTTCAGGAAGGAGTCCATTTCATCTGTCATTGCAGACTCTCATTGAATATTAGTATCCACCTATATAGCTTCATCATAACATTCAGGTTCACCAACATTAGTAGGTAAAATAGAATACAAAGAGGGAGAAAATCTTTTTGGAGGTCTACTTAGCCTTGTTGATCATCTAACATTCACTGGTCTATGTGGGATTTGTTGTTGTGGTTGTTGCAGATCACAAGGAATTGGTGAAACATCAACTTTTGGAGCATCATCCAGTACTACATAATCATCTTCTTTCTTCTCATGTTGTTGCAACATATCTTTGTACAACACTTTCTCATTGATTATGACATCCCTACTTCTTATAATTTTACAATTTTCAAAATCCCAAACCCTATAACCAAATTCATCAATGTCATGTCCAAAAAATACACATTTCTTTACTTAGCTTCCAGCTTGGTTCTATTTTAAGAATATATATGATAAAATACTTCACAATCGAAGATTTTGAGAAAAGAATCACTTGCCTTCTTACCAGTCCATGCTTCCTCTAGAATACCACATCCCAAAGGAGTAGAAGGACCTCTATTAATCAAATATATAGCAGTATTGACAGTCTTTGCCCACATGTTTAAAGGCAACCCAACATGTAACCTCATGCTCCTTGCACGCTCCATTGTCATCATTTTCATGCATTTAGCCACTCCATTTTCTTGTGGAATCCTTGGAACATTTTTTTTTCTAAAAATACCATTAGTGGAGAAATAATCTTCAAATCCATGACTGTAATACTCACCACCATTATCAGATCTGAGACATTTTAATTTCTTACCCCTCTCATTTTCAACCAAGCATTTCCATTTCTTAAAGTTTGAAATACATCAAGTTTCTATATAATGAAATAAACCCATACTTTTCTAGTTGCATTATCAATAAATGTAACATAATAATGAGAGCCACCAAGGGAAGATACCTGAGCTAGTCCCCATACATTTGTATGCACAAACTCTAATCTCTCATTTTTATTTTTCTTCCCACTCTACACAAAAGTAACTCTCTTTTGTTTTCCATACACACAAATTTCACAGAAATCCATATTAACACATTTCAAACCTAGTAAAACTTTCTTTGAATGAAGTACTTTCATATCTTTCTCACTCATGTGCCCAAGTCTTTTGTGTCATAGCGTTGTATCAGAATCTACAACATTTGTTTGCTCTCTCTGCTCAACTACAGAAATTGTTCCTAAACATTCATTTTTCTCTGAAACAATCAAAGTAGAAGGAACAATATGACTTGTACAAAGATATAAGGTGCCTACTTTCACACCTTTTGCTACTACAAGGGAACTTTTTGAAAAGTTTCAATTTTTATCATTAAAAGTAACTACACAACCTTCATCGCCAAGTTGCCTTGCCAAAATTAAATTTGTACTCAGCCTTAGAACATGTCTTACTTCATGTAGTAGCCAATGATTCTCATTCTATAAACTTAATGTTAATTTTTCCCTTTCCAACAATCTGACAGTGTTCATTATCCCCCAAATAAACAAGCCCAAAATCCCCTTGGACATAATCAATAAAATAACCTCTATGAGGTGTAGCATGAAATGAAGCACTAGAATCTAAAACTCATGAATTATCAACACTTTCTAAAGAAAGAAGAAAAGCATCCTCTTCATATTTGTTACTTACCACATTTGCCTCCTTGTTCTGTTTTGGTTTGTCTCCTTCATTGTTCTTTCGAGTCCAACAATCTTTCTTCTTATGCCCTAGTTTACCATAGTACCAACAATTTCTTGGTCCTTTAGATTAAGACCTCTTTCCCTTTGACATTCCTCTTGATTTTTCATGATTTTCAAAATTATTTCATCTCTCAATCATTCTGCCTTTGTTTTGTGTGTTCCACAACCTGATGTAGATCCATCTAAGGTTTTCCTATAAGTTTTCTCACTCAAAATAACACCAATCACATCATCAAATTTTAGGTTAATAGATTTGGAAATAGAATTACTCACAACCATTACCAAGCCATTCCAGCTTTCAGGCAAAAAACACAAAATCAAGAGAGTCCTAATTTCTTCATCAAAATTAATACCCGTAGAAGATAACTGACTAGTAATAGTATTAAACTCATTTAAATGATCTGCAATAGATCCACCTTATGTCATCTTCATATTAAATAAACACTTCATGAGAAATACCTTATTTGAAGTGGAGTGTTTTTCATACAATTTTGCTAGGGGTTGCATCAACTTTTCCATTGTTTTCGCTTTTGTAATATTAAATGTCACTGATGGTGTCAGACATAATCAAATGCTTCCAAGTATCTTTCTCTCTAAAATCTCCCAATCCTCATCTATCATAGTTCCCTATTTTTTTGGATTTTCCTTCCAACGGCTTCCATAAATCCTTCTAATAAAGATAGCCCTCCATTTTCATTTTTCATAATTGAAAGTTTTTCCCACTAAACTTGTCAACCTTTAGCTTGCCCTCATCTGCCATCGCTCCCACTCAACCGTGAGACTTTCCTGCAAAGGATAACTATAAAACAACCTAGCTTTGATACCACTTGTTAGGATTAACCTCAAACAGAAATAATAATTACATGCAAATATAAACAATATTAAGAAATAATAAATTGCATAGAAGAGAACACAAGACACCAAGATTTGACGTGATTCACCCAAACCATGGGTTGCATCCACCAAACAGAAAGTCCAATAATCCAGTGATTACAACCTGATTACAATTTGTAATCCCTTATAGTTCAATACTACTTTAAGAAACAATTTTCGTATCACGCATTATAAAAGATACCTAACCCTATGCACTTTTATGAAGTATGTACAGTACTTCCATAATTAGTCACCACAAACTAACAATCTCTTGGGGACTGGTCAAGCTAGACAACATTATTTGATTATATTGTTGTATGACCCATGTGTGGAGATTTTCAATGTGCAAATTGTTCATAGAATCATTAAAGATTTTTGTGTTGGAAGTTATTTGTGTGAATGTCTTAGTGTGCTTGTGTTTCACAACTTCGGTATGCTAAATGTATTTATCTGCCATGATTGATGGAGGGCATAAGCTATGCAAAGCTTGTGAATTTTCCTCCCTTGATGGGACTATGTGAGTATTATTATGTTCAGTTATTTTTCTCTATAATTTAATCACTAAACATTAATATCCACATTCCCCTCTCACCAAATCAAGTTATGCAAGTAGGTATACTCTTGTATAACTTTGGATCTTTGTGAACTCTATTTAAATTCTATGGAATATTTTGGCTTTCAGTTACAGGACTGGAAAGCTTTGCAATTAAGGTAGGTTGTAGGAAGACTATGGCTAAGTCCTCAAATAAATTATTAGACATTATATTACTCTAGATTGTGCTTAAAGAGTAGATATATGTTCTAAATGAATTCAACTAAAGTTCTTGAGCCAACTAACATTCTCACTAGTCCTTAAACTAAACTAAACACTAGTCCTTAAACCAAACTAACTAGAGATGTTTATTCTCGCCTAACTGCAATCTGCAAACCCACATTATTACATCAATCTCAGTGACTATCTTGGTTGTTAGAGCATACAATAGCCAAGCAGGGAAGAAGAATGAGAATAAGATAACATTTTTCTAATCTTGAGTCCCTTTTGCCTATAAAAGTCAAGTGACAGGAAACAAGAAAACATTATTTTTCCCATTTTGCATGGATTACATTTTTTGCAAAAGCTCCAGTACAATGATAGAGGGAAAGGGACGGCCAACAATTGCTTTGTGCATGTTATTGTACAAATTCTAGTAAGTTGACAAAATGAAATAGATAGCACTCAATTTTAATAATTTAGTCTTGATAATTATCATAGTTATATAGATCAACATAAATTAAAATGTGTATAAAATTGTAATTTTTAAAATTCAAATACTTTGTGGACTCATACAGAAATGAAGTTGGAGTGTAGTGATTAAATGATATACTAAATTATAAGACCTAATGTTAAATTCTCTTTAGAAGCACTAAATATCATTATTTATTTGTTTCTGTCCATTTTTTTTTTTTTTTTTTTGGGAAAAAAATTATGTTTAAGCATCAGATGAGTAGATTTTGCATATTTTTGATGTTTGATAAATATGATAGAATCAGCCTAATTACTGTTTGATTTTAGGTTTTCTATTAGCTTTCATATTTTAATTTTTAATTTCATTCTAAAATATATATTTCAATGTATTTAAAAAGGATTCTAAAAGGCTCCTTATTATTATTATTATGATCTAATTGTTATTGCATACAGGATATTTGATAGAAATACTAGTAAAGATAATTACAGTCTTACCTTTCTTAATGCTAATGTATAAATCTTCATATTCAATCGTCAATGGCCAAGGCTAACAATGTGTACTTTGAAACTACAGGTTAAAGAATGATCTTGGGACTGCAAATATGTTAGTACCTGATATTGCATTGTCTCCAAGTTCGGTGAGCATATATATCATATAGAAGAGACATGCGCACATAGGGGCATGACTCTACATGACCAAAGGCCTTGTAGAGTCATGACCCTACGTGGTCATGATTCATATCATAAGCTATAATTAGTTAAGGATAACAAGCCCAATACTTATTGGGTCTTATACATAGCAATACAACAAGCCTGATACTTATCGAGTGTGATACAAACATTGTATATATCCTAAATGCGCAGCAATTATAATTAGACTTTTTCCAAGATCATATATAGCCCAATTCATTATCGGATGCTTGCATGAAGTTAAGACATAGTAAGATCAGTGATAAGAACCTGATCCCTGATCGGTATAATAGCAAGTGTCATCAGCCAACATGATATGAATTGAAGGCAATCATAAAACTTAGATTGTGTGTGTGTGTGTGCGCGCGCACGCGCGTGTGCATGTGTGCGAACGCGCATAGGTACGTATAATCTTATTATTAATTTGACAGATGGTAAACTTCAACACTCCCTCTTTAGCAAGGGAGAAGTAATAATCCAGATATTAGAATATCTAATCTTAACACATTATTTGACACTACCACTCTAAGAATACAGACTTGTCAAATAATTTAAGTTTTCATGCAATGAACACTATCAAGCATAAGATATGATCTCTAATTGTCTGAAACAATATCTAGAGTAATCATAACTTGTTTTGTTATTCGTGACTTCTGACAAAATCATAACACTGTCATAATAACAAGCCTATCATTTGTAAGATCGTCACCTTACAAAGATTACCTTCTAAATGCATATGTCAATGAAAGATCATCACCTTTCATTACATATCTAATGCAACTAAACAACCATAGAGAAATAAACAAACATATAAATTGAAACTTAAGTTCAATATTCAAAAATTACAATTTGATCAAGTTTACCTCTAAAATATTCCAATTTAATATTAGCAAGATGTTCAGTGAGAATATATGTTGATTGCTCATCAATCTTGATATATCATATCTCTAATTCAAAAACTGAATTTATAGATAATTGATTTATCTGAGTACAACATTGCACATGCCACTTATGTATTTGAACTTTAGAAATGTATCATTCTCCCTTTGACTCATCACTATGGGATTCTCGTTCCATTTTATCTCTTTGTTAAAAAACTTAAAATGCAAGATTTTCATCTTTTTCATACTTAATTTCTGCTAGAGTTGCTTGAATTTTCTCTCATTCTGGACAAAAGTTATGAGTGTGACTAAATTTTTCACATTTGAAGCATTGTACTTTGGACTGATATCTTTTCCTGAATGATTTGATGAATTCCTTGTTCTCTTGATGAATTCCCTTTCTTTTTCCCTTATTATTGGTATTGGCTTGAAGAGCTTGAAATTCTCCCTCTTGATTTGATATGATTCCTCTCATAATTAATCTGACTCTTCTTGAGTGCATTCATTTTTTAGAGATTCAAACTTAGGAAGCTCAGGTTGGGAGCTTAGACCTCTAATAAAGTTTTTCCAAGATATGGGAAGAACTCTTAGGGCAATCATGGAAGGTTCTTTTTCATCAACTTGATTGCCAATAGTCGCAAGTTGATCTTTTAGTTCAGATATTCTCAGAAAATATGACATTATAGATTCTCCATTGTTCATTTTAATGTATAAAAAATCTTGTTTTAATGCCAATAGTCTGCTAGCATTGTTAATCTCAAAAGTATCTTTAATTTTAGAGAACATTTATAATGTTGTATTAAGATTTGAGATTGAAGGGAGAATATGATCTTTCACATAATCTATAATTATTTTCATATCTTTGTTATTATGTCTTTTCCATGTAGTTTTCTCTTGCTCATTGTCAGGAATGACTTTATTTGTTTCTATATATTCTTCTAATTCCATTTCTCTTAAAATAATCAAAAACACAAGTTTTCCCTGAAGAAAAAATTGCTGCCCCTTCCAACCCATCTTCTAGCCTTACGTGGTTGGTCATTTTGATTTGAGAAGATTGAAGATCTTTTTCTAAGCTTTGTAAATAAATATGTGCAATTTTTGAATAATTACTTCTTATCGAAAGGATTATAATTACTGAGTAATAATTTCTTATCAAAATGGCTCTGATACCATGTTATTGCATACAGGATCTCTAATAGAAATACTAGAAAAGATAATTACAATCTGACCTTACTTAATGCTGATGTATAAATCTTCAGATTCAATCTTCAATGGCCAATGCTAACAATGTGTACTTTGAAACTGCAAGTTAAAGAACGATCTTGGGACTGCAAATATGTTAGTACTTGATATTGCATTATCTCCAAGTTCGGTTAGCATATATATCATACAGAAGAAACATGCCCTTGTAGGGGCATGACTCTACATGGCCAGAAGGCCATGTAGAGTCATGACCCTACGTGGTCATGATTCATACCATAAGCTCTAATTAGTTAAGGATAACAAGCTCGATACTTATCGGGTGTGATACAAACACTGTATATATCCAAAATGCACAGCAATTATAATTAGACTTTGTCTAAGATCATATAAAACCTGATTCATTATGCGATGCTTGCATGAAGTTAAGACATAGCAAGATCCGTGATAAGAACCCGATCCGTGGTCGATATAACAAGTGTCATCAGCCAACCCGATATGAATTGGAAGCAATCATAAAACTCATATATATATATATATATATATATATATATATATATATATATATATATATATATATGCACAAGTACGTATAATCTGATGATTACTTTGACAGATGCTAAACTTCAACACTGATAATCATTTACTAGAATATGAATCATTCAGTAGATCAATAGTTATCTATTTGTATATTAACAGTTGAAAAAATGTTAGTAATTAGAGAAATTGTGCAGTTTTATAAATTTCAAGGTGTGAGTTTTCTAAGGTTTTATATTGAGTTATCTAATGCCCTTGCATTGAATTTTTTTGGTCAGCATAGCAACTATAGCTTCTATATTTATATAAGATCTCACCCTACATACTTTTGGTATGATAGCAAAATCTACATTTTCTACCATGTTGAACATTGGTTGGTTAGTGGTATAATAAGTGTTGCATTGTCTTCTTTATATTGTAGCAACACTTGCTAATTTTGACTTTTAAATATGGTATGAACATAATGATAGAAATCCCAGTAGGAACTCGATACTTGCAATTACTACAAACTATTTAAAGGAATTAAAGTTGTGAGTTGCTTAGCTAGAATAACATAACCAAACATTGCAAGCATCGATTACCAAAAAATCTCAACTAATGTTAGATCACACAATCAGTCTTTGAATTTACAAAACACAATTATCTATTGTAGCAATGAAGTTACTTTGGAGCAGTGCAAGGAGAATCCATGCTTGGTAAGCATACAAACAACTATGCAAAGTGGTCTACTTACATGCCCAACCAGTGTGATGACGAAGCAACTACAACTGTTACAAGAGGAATTGGAGGTTGTTTCTATCCATTCAAATGCATAACCATTTCAGTTTTGTTCTAAAATTCTTATAACATCAAAGGTATGGATTTATTTGTATATGGGATATCAAAATTTTATCCATCTCAAAAAAAAAATTGTTGAGTACAAAAAAAGTGTTTCGTTTCTTTTTGGATTTAATAAGACGCATTAGTAGTAACTATGGATTCATGATATGTTTCATTTTGTATACATGTAGAAGCAAGCTTCGAATATTTACATGTGACAAAATCTTGGTAGCAAAGTTGGAAAGTCTCTATTACCTAAGCTATCTAATACCCTAAATAAATCAAAAGCTAACTAATACCTAAACAAAAACCAAAATGATAAACACAAGAAACCCTAATGTAGCAGGCAAGGGCACAAGCACAACAAGGTAATGGCAGAGCAAGGGCACGGCAAGACCTTCACAGCTCTCCAATATCAAATGATTTATCAATCGATCGAAATTGTAATGGCAAGGTAATCAACGACAAGGTAATGGCAGATCAGCAAAGGCATGGCAAGACCTTCACAGCTCTCCACTATGGCAATCAATCAAATGCATAATGATTTATGTCGTGTTTTCTATTTTTGTTTATACTCACGCGGGTTTGACAATTGCAACACCAACGTCAGTATTGCGACGACATTGGGGACAATTGCAAAAAAAAACATGAAATCAACAACAAATTACCCTATCGTCGCAATTTGACCCCAAATGTTGTAGTGCTTATATATGTCGTATGGTACTAATATATTAGATCTCCATATCATAATCCCTGTGTTTGCTCGTTTTAAAATCCTAATGTTAGTGTGCACCTATAGTTTATTACTATTATTGTTGTTGTTGTTGTTTACTTACTATTATTATTAATTTTTCACATTTGATTCGTCTGGGTATCATCATTCCCCCGACCTTCATTCCTCTAATGGTAAATTTTTAACTTTGAACCATTTATTGGGTTGGTCACTTCCTTCCCATCTAGTGTATAGAGTTTGATTGCTCCTTTATCACCCACTTCACAAATCTTGTAGGGTTTAACCCACTTTACTTTGACTTTTCCAAGTTTGATCTCATTCCGCTCATTATATTTCAATACTAATTAGCCTAGTTGAAACTTGTTCAACTTCAAGTGCTTATCATGCCAAGCCTTGCACCTACAATGTGAAACCTCAGTGGCCCATTGTGCTTGTAGTTGTTGTTCGCTGAGCTTATTCAGGTTACAATAACTTCTCAAAGACTCTATGTCTCCCAACTTGTTTCCAATGGCTATTCTTAAGCTCAATACCATGAACTCTTTTAGTACTACTACATCATGACCATACATTAACTAAAATGGAGTGTTGCATGTTGTGACTTTGTAGGAAGTAAGGTAAACCCATAATGTTGATAGAAACTTCTCTTCCCAATCTTCATCTTCAACACTGCACGATTTATAGATCACTGAAACCAAAAATTTTGATTGTTGATTTCGTTTGCCCATTCACTCTCAAGTAGTATGGACTTGAAAGTGAATTGTATATTTTAAATCTTGTTGTAAGTAGTTTGATAACATGATTAACAAATGTCCTCGATTACTTGTTAGCTGAAGTGGAATATTGTACCTTGTAATGATTTGTTCATAGATAAATCTCAATATGCTCAATGCAGAGTTGCCTAATAAGGTCCATGCCTCTACCCACTTTGTGAGATTATTCATCGCTATGACAATGTATTGACATCTATGGACTTTCCTTACCTTTAGGGGTCCAACAAAGTCCAATCCCCGCCATTCAAATAGTTCATGTGCATGTGAGGGGTTTAGGCGCATAAAATCCCTTTTCAATGGTTTTCCAACTCTTTGACATGTGTCGCATCCAATGACCCACTCCCTAATGTTGTTGTGCATAGTAGGCCACCATAATCCTACATGAAGTATCTTGTTTGTAGTTGTAATTGGCCCCATATGTTCGTCTGTGGGCCCTTCATGTGCTTCTTTTAATACCCTCACTATTTCCTCAACAAGAACACATCGTTGAAGGATTTGGTCAGGTTCCATCTTGTATAGTAGCTCATTAATCAATTGAAATGTATGGCTTCTTAGTACGAGTCTTTGTCTTTTATTTGGTTGCATTTCCCTAAGGAACTAACCCATTGAAAGATACTCTCCAATACTTGTGTACCATGATGGTAGTACGACAATCTAAAACAACTGTGTCCAGAAAGTCATCATTGACTCCCTCGAGTGGTTCCCCTGACTTGATTATCGAGAGGTGGTTGGTGCTCACATGGCTTTTCCTAGGCCATACTACAATCTTAAATGTGAATTCCTATAGAAGAAGTAATCATCTACTTATCCATCCCTGAATGATTGATTTATTCACCAAATACAACAAGGCATGATGGTCTACATAAAACACAAATGGGGTTGCCATTAAGGTGTGTCTAAACTTCTGCACAACATATAGCATTCTGAAAGCTTCCCTTTCAATCATGGTGTAGTTCTTTTCTACTTTCGACAAGAGTCTACTTGCAAAGTACACTGGGTGGTCTAATCACTTGTTTGTGCCAGTGTTGCTCTAATTGTGAAATTCTATGCATCAACATTTACATGGAAGTCCTTGTCCCAGTTTGGGTAAGCCAAAATAGGGTTTGTGGCTAATCGTGTTTCCAATCCTTGAAAGGCTTCATCTTGTTTTGTTTCCCATTTGTAAGATTCCCCTTTGCAAGTTAGTTTGTTGAGAGGGTAAGATATTTTGGTGAAGTTTTTAATAAACCTTCAATAGTACCCTGTGTCCTAGGAATGATTTTACTTCAGTCACATCCATCGAAGGTGGCATTTCCAAAATCACTTAGACCTTATCTGAATCTATCTTTAATTATGCCTTGCACACAATGTGTCCCAACAGTTTTCCTTGAGGCACCATAAATCCGCACTTCTTAGGGTTTAGTGCTAGTTGTGTTCGTCTGCTTCTTTCCATACATTCCTTGAGTGTGATCAGGTGCTTGTCCTTTGCACTAAAAATTGACCAATTGTCCAAGAACGCTTTGAAGTTTCCTATTGACATCTCGTTGAAGATGTGCAGGATGATTATTTGAAACATTTTCGGGGCATTGCACAAACCAAATGACATCCTATTGTAGGCGTACAATCCATCTTCCACCACAAAGGTTGTTTTGAGCTTATCTTCCTCTGCGATGGATAGCTAATTGTAACTGGAAAACCCATCCATGAATGAGTATATTTCATGCCTAGCACTTTCCTCCAAAATATTGTTAGTAAATGGTATGGGGAATGGATCTTTAATTGTTACTATGTTCAGACAATGAAAATCCACGCATATCCTTATTTGAGTGGTATCCTTTTTTAGTGATATGACAATTGGGTATACCCACTCACTTGTTTGTACCCAAAAGATAATGCCTGCATCAAGCATTCAGTTAATCACGTCTGTGACCCGTGCAATGTAGTTTTTATTCATGCACTATTGGTCGCTTCTATACAGGTACTGCTCCTTGTATTAGTGGGATGCAGTAGACCCACAATTCTAGTGGTACCCCTTCAGATCTTTGTATGTCCACACAAAAACATCCTTATACTCCATGAATATCTTAAATGTTGTCGCTTTTATTACAGGATTCCAATCATCTCCTACAAAAGTGTTTTTAGGGTTGGCCTCATCTCCTGAGTTCACCATCTTCACTATGGGTTCTTCATATTTACTAGGTTTCTCATCGCTGAAAATATGCACATGTTTCTTCTATTGGTGCCGCCCCTTCTTTGACTTATCTATATTCTGTTGGAAATTCATTCTTTTCCTCTCCCTTACTTCCTTCTTCAACCCTTAACATGTGACAGCTCAGAAAGAGTTCATAGTCTTCCATTTGCCAATGGAGTAAGTCATTCACTGAGTCCAAGTCGTCACTTTTGGATCCTCCTTCCAGTTTCAAGATTCCTTCTTCGTTAGGTTTCATTCTTTTCTTTCCTTCGTTGTCTCCTTCACCTTCAGAATTTGACAACACCAAATCTTCTCCCACCATCTGGGTGTGTAGGTCAATTACAAACCTACAACATCGGCTTTCTATGGACAGAGTGTTCCTTTTCCAGTCATGTTTCAGCTTTGCCTACACCAGCCAGCCCCTTCTAAGGATGGTATCGTAACCTTTCCTTTTCAACGAAATGACCACAAAGTCTTGTAAAAGCAAATGCACCTTGTGCTTAACATGACAGATTTAGATAGAAGAGATTGACTCTCATATGCATCCTCAATAACCAAAGGTTGAACCAAATTCTTGGTATCAATCTCAAAGGTTTGTCTAGATTCTTAGACTATTTTAATTTCCCAACCTTGAAATATGATTTAAGGCATCCATGACAACAACCCCTATTTATAACAATTAATGTAGACAACATTACCAATTTTAGCTTATAAAGTGATAGCTTAACACTTGGTAGATTCACTTAACATGCAAATGATAGTGTCATAGAGTATAAATGGAATTCAAATGACATAGTTTAAAACATTAAAAAAACTAGACAAAAATTGGCAACTAATCAACACTATACTAATTGTCAAAATTGAGGGGAAAAAAAGATTAATTTTCTTGTTTCATGTCAAATTCATTGGTATAGATAAAACAGATGTTATACATTATTAAAACTGCATAGATTTATTTTTTAATGTATTTTATTTTCACCTAAGATGGTTTATATAAAATTAAAAGAGGGTATGGTTGGCACTCAAAAGTAGGTCAATTTGTTATTAAATATAACCTACCATTTTAGAGGCAGACCTATCTTTTTATTCTTAACCTTCATTAGGTGTAAACTATAATAAAAAGCCCTTGATTAAAAACTCAAATGTTAAAGAGATCTACTCAAAATGTAACTTAAAGAAAATTTGAAATGCATTAACCCTATTACAAACAATATTAAATCTACCTTTGCTATCTATTATTGTCCCTAGGTGAAAATGTGAGATAAAGTACAAATAGAAAAAAATCAAAGGCAATTCTTGAAAAACCTACAAAAACTTTCAAAAACAACGTCTAGAATGCAGCAACTCATTATTACTTGGATGAATCACAGGTTTGTCTTGTGTAATGCTACCATGGTTTAACATATCTCTCAGCGTGATTTACCTTATATAACTTTAAGTATACTTCATTACATAGTTGAATGTGTTACTGGGTAAATCTTTTGTATAAAAGGAAAAAGATCCCAACTGTATTATACTGTGATATAGATTCGTGGGCGTCAGGGATGGCTTCCGCATCCGAGGCGAACGGATGCGTGATGCGCCCGAATGCACTGCAGGTGTTGGCCGGAAGCCAACCGCAGGCAGTAGGATGTGCGTGCATCCGACTGCCTACGACTGGCTTCCAACCAGCACCCGCAGCGCATCCATGGGCCCAACACCAGCTAAGCCCAAAAAACAAATAAAAAATAATATTTTTTAACTTAAATTTGCATTAAGACGTGTGACGGAAAGCATTTTTAAAGTTTTTTTTCACTATGAAACCCTAAAACGACCCTAGAAGTCAATATAGAAGCATTCACAAGAGTCATTTTAGAACTTTGTTTGCACCTACAGCCACTCCTTCATTGTGAAGCTAAGTTCAGCATTTTTGAAGAGGATCGATCGAAGCGGGAGAGATAGCTTTCTCAAATAAGTTTAAACCATTCAAGGTAAGTGATCAATCCTTTTCTTGAGTATTTAGATGAATTTTTTTGAGTTTTTGATGATTTTTTTCAAGTTCTTGAGGATTTTTTTTTTTTTAATTTCAATTTTTTTTTTTGAAATATATGTAGAAGCAACTTTAAGTATCTATTTAAGTAGTTTTTCTCACTTCTTTCCACTTGTATGCATGATCATTGATGTTCATAGTTGTTAGAAACTAATTAAAATTTATTTATTTTCTTATAAAATAGGTTGCAAAAAACTAGGCAAGAATGGATACCAGTGGTAGTGCTAGTCAAATTTCAATGGGGGGCCAAGGAGGGGAAGGGACTGATAATTTCAAAATTGATGTAGGTTCTCCTTTGTGGAGGCATACAACACGGATATCACAAGTTTCAGGAGGTGGCTCATACTATTGGAAGTGCAATTATTGTCAAAGTAACAAAAGAAAACCTTTCAATAGCTCATATTCCCAAGTGAAGCTTCATTTTATGGGCCCTGCTGGCAAAGGATTTGGAATGTGCAAAGGCAAAAATGGTATTGGAATGACTAGGGCAGAAATACTTTCATTTGTAAGAGAAGAACAATTTGTTGATGCATTGATCAATAGATCAAAAAAAAGCTACTATCAAGGTCCTTCCTCAAAGAGCAAGCTACAGACACCCACTAAACCAATTGCATCCTCCCAACACCCATTCTTGCAAGTACCTGTGCCAGGAGAGGATGAGGAAGAAGTGGAAATTTCAACCCGCAAAAGAGGCCCATTACACACCGCATTTAAAATGGAGGTAAGAGACCGCGTTAATGAAGCTATTGCACGTTGCCTCTATGCGAATGGGCTTCCTTTCAACTTGGTGAGATCGCCATATTGGAAGAAAATGGTGGCAGCAATCAAAGAATCACCAGCTGACTACACAAGCCCGAGGTATGAAAAGGTGTGTACAACTCTATTGCAACAAGAGAAGGCACATATAGAGAAAGACCTTCAACCAATCAAAAAATCTTGGAAAGCTTCGGGTCTAACCATTGTGTCAAATGGTTGGAAGGATACAAGAAATCGGCCACTGATTAATGTGATTGCAGTTTCCCCCAAAGGGGCAATGTTTTTGAGGGCTATTGATTGTGAGGGGCAAGTGAAAGATTCCAAATTCATTTCTAGAATTGTCATTGAGGCCATTGAGATGGTGGGTAGCGAGAATGTGGTATAGGTGGTCACAGACAATGCCAAGTGCTTTGGTTGAGAGTTGGTATGAGCATATTTTTTGGATCCCATGCACTGTTCAATCCCTTAACTTGATCATGCAAAGGATTGGCACTGAAGTAGATTGGGTGAAGAAAATATATGAAGAGGGGGAGGGCATACAAATGTTTGTAACCAACCACCATGTCACAATCCATTTTTAGAACATACTCCAAATTGGAGTTGCTGAAGGTAAATTAATTTTTTTTAATTACTGAGTTTCATGGTTTTGTAATTTAGTTAAAATTTAAAATTTATAATTATATTGTCAATTGACATATTGTTAACTTGCTTAGGTTGCTGAGACCCGTTTTGCATCTCATACAATTGTTATGAGACGACTCCTTAGGGTAAAAGATGCATTGGGCCAAATGGTCATCGGTAATCAATGGAGTGTATGGAAGATCTCAAATTCAAAAAGAGCACAAAGGATCAGGGATTTGATCTTGAGTGAGAGTTGATGGGCTCGTGTGGCATATGTATTGGATTTCACCAAGCCCATCATGACTATGCTCCGTTTTGTTGATACAGATAAACCTTGCTTGGGGGATGTGTATGATGTCATGGACACCATGGTTGAGAAGGTAAAACATTCTATACAAGCACATGAGAGTGACCCCACACAATGTGAAGCCTTATGCACCCAAGTGCAAGCAATTATCCACCATCGCTGGAATAAGATGACTACCCCATTGCACCTTCTTGCATATGCCTTATCTCCTAGGTACTACAGTGAGGAGGTAGTTGGTATGTCGGGTAGAGTTGCACCATTTGCGGATGAGGAGGTTGTTGAGTGGTGCCACAAAGCTCTTGCAAGACTCTTCCCATTAGAAAAAATGCATGAAAAAGTGAGGGAAGAATTTGGGTTGTTTGCTTCGGGGTTAAGGCATTCTCCATTTGCACTAAAGGACCAAAATAGAATGGGAGCTATCACATGGTGGTACATGTATGGTCAAACTTTCAAGCATCTTCAACCTCTTGCAATCAAGGTCCTATCACAAGTAAGTTTTTTATTTTGTTTTGTAAATTTGTTTTAAACTTTTATGTTTACACTTCCATTTTAGAATTTAGTGTTTCACACATTCTTTAAAATTAATTTGTTTTTCATTTGTATGTTTTGTGACAACTATATAGGTTGCTAGTTCTTCTGCTGCTAAAAGGAATTGGAGTACATACTCCTTTATCCATTCAATGAAGCACAACTGGTTGGGCTCCAAGAAAGCTGAGGACTTGGTCTTTGTCCACACCAACTTGCATCTTTTGTCACGTAAGAATGATCATTACAAGGAAGGGGCAACAAAGCTTTGGGATGTAGCCCCTGAGTGTGCAAATTTGGATGAAACACTTCATGATCTTATTACAGTTGGAGACGATGATGATGATAGCGTGGCACATGGTGCATCTAGCATAAGTGGAACCATGCTTGGTTCAAATAATATTTCAGCAATTGGAGATGATGATGAGAATGTGAATTTTCTTGCGAATCCCTATGATTCAGAGGCAGACTCTGATTGATTGAATCTTTAGACTTCAATCATTAACTATGGTTTTATTTTGTTGGAATCTTGAACATGACCTATTTGAACTTATTGTTTAAAAATTAAGACTAAACGCTAATGTTGGACAAGCACATATTGATATTGATATATCATATGAATTTTGAAATATCTTGAATTTTGATAAAGGGTTAAGTATCATAGATTCATAGTCATATTATCAAATGATTTGTTTTTGTATATTTCTTGCATTTCTTGCATTTCTTTGCATATATAAGTATATTTGAAATTTCTTGTATTTCTTTGCATATATATATATATATATATATATATATATATATATATATATATATATATATATATATATATACACACACACACACACACACACATTTCCTCATGCATCTGCATCCAAAAAAAAAAAAAATCCCCGCATCTCGTATCCGCTCCGGAATCTGCATCCGAATCGGTAACTTAGGTATTATATAAACAAAATAGTTGTAAACTTGCACCATTGTTTCGAGGGTCATTCTCTCTCTCTCAAGATATTATGTATGGAACTATTTGATTAAGAAAATTATATTTCAGTTCTATATTGTTCTCCTCCAAGTTGAATGCAATTTCATTTTCTGCTACCTGCACTAAATTTTATTTTTTATAATATTTATTATATATGACATAATCAGTGTTTTATACTGACTCTAGAGCTAATTAATACATGAAAAACACAATGCAGAAAATTCAAAACCTATATTACATTTGAAAAAAAGCTAAAGACCTCAGTATGAATTAAAGCATTAAACATATTTCTTTAAATTAAGATGCAGAGCATAAGTTCTGCAATACCTACTTAGAAGGTCGGGAAAGAAGCCCTTCAAGCTGATAATTAATGTTACATCTGATTATATCACACAATTTGAAACACGTGATGTGCAACTACCCTTATGTGGTTTTGCCCTGATCTCAACATACATGTTTTCTTTTATTTCTCGTGTAAAATGTAACAGATCAGAAAATTTGTTTGCAAGCTTATGAAAGATCACATACTAAAAAATAAAGCTTTTACTTATATTTCATTTATGAAATTTAGCAGTTCAACTGAAACAGAGGATGGATATTCCTCTTGTGGAAGAAGAGCACCCGGTACTTCTACAAATTTAGAAACCCCCTTGGCACCTTTAAGAGCCTCCATCTCAGCTTTAGATCGCTTTGGTGAATTTGTCGTTGATATAACCAAAGTGGGAACCTTGCCTTCCAGGTCAGCAAAGAGTGCCAAAAATTCCTCTCTTGACTGAACAGGATCTAGGAGGCCAGTCAGAAAAGCTGCTGGTGCGTAGCGCGCACCTTCCCTTTTTGTCAAAGCGTACCTGCTTTCAACTAAGGATGGAGTCACATTCTTGGAATCAGCATACACATGGGATTTATATTGTGACTCAATGCTTTTCTGGTTACTAACAAGAACATTATACATCATCCAACCGAGGGCAGGTGCCTGAAGAGTGGTCCTCAACAGTCCATATCTGCAAAAACAACCAATGATTATTAGAGATATTAGTCAAGATCAAAATGGCACTTTCTGAGAAATAGAGAGCTCAAATCCTTCAGAAGAATCCAAACCTATTAATAACAAACAATAGAATTAGTTGAATCTTGTCACAAATATCCACAAGCCGTCATATTGCACCAAGAATTGAAAAGGTGTATTTCAACTCTTCTTAAACATTAGAGTTAGTTGCAGGGACATGGGAGTATACTTCTTAAGGAAAAATCTGGTAAGAGGGAATCAACAGAAAAATAGTACACAAAATAGTTGTAACTTCTTAAAGCTCTTGGCATTAGTATTAAAAAAATGTAGGTATAAAGTTAAGATTTCAAAAGAGTTGACACTAAATTCCAGTGCTTAAAATATTTCATACTCCTAGAAAGGGATCAGAAGCTACTGGAAACAGTTGTGTAACTAGAGATGATTCCAGAAGTGTTTTGCCCCAGATGGAGTTTTAAGGAATTTTCAGGATGGGAAAACCTCACAGATGTCCAGAAGATGGTTTCCCTCATTTCAAAAATGGTTTGCAGGACTCAATGGGATAATCTACTACTCGGTATAAATGATAATCCTGTCCCTTGAAAAGAAGGGACATACCCTGACTTCTACAGCTGAGGATCTTCAGGTGATTTATATTTTCTAGGGTATGATTACATTTAAGTCATTCCCTTGATTAAAAAAGTGGGATGAAATCCTCAAATCGACACTCGAGGAGTCATAATAGCAATGCAAGACTATAGATTTAATCTTGGTCATTGGTTTGTTTGACCATTGATGTAACGATGACATGCAATTACTTCATTTATTGTGGAGTACAAAGCAGTTGTGTAAATGGACAGAAAACTTATTTTGCTATTGGTGAAGGCCTAAGAATTAAATCTAAAATTTTGTCTGCCCATGGTGGTGGTTATATATACATCAAAGTGTCCCATTTCGGAAAATGCAAATTGAATTTCTTTCCACGGTA
This sequence comes from Cupressus sempervirens, assembly GCA_028749045.1. Classification (NCBI taxonomy): domain Eukaryota; kingdom Viridiplantae; phylum Streptophyta; class Pinopsida; order Cupressales; family Cupressaceae; genus Cupressus; species Cupressus sempervirens. The sequence continues at coordinate 675,691,789 of CM053792.1, read as the reverse complement.
CAAATTCTCACACACATCTGCAGTCGAGCTTTGGCACATGCTATGTGGATGATGAGAAAGACATTAACTCCCTGCCAAGCTTCAGACAAGTCCATTTGAAACGAAACCCAGAGAGCAAGCTTAGCAGAGGCTCACCTGTTCAAGAATCGTTACAACTGAATCATTTTTTCCAGAATATTCTGTTGGTGACTAAAATCTCCCTTCATTGAGCAAGTGATGGTATAGGAGACAATCTGCCCAGAAGTAATTACCTTCTCTAAATCTATTCCATAATCTCACGTGTATTACAAATTACAATGAAAGGAAGGAAGAAGATGAAGATGAAGGACTGTGACTTTATGCTGATATCCACAAAGGCATGGGGAAAATCATAGGAACGCGTTAACTAGTTGGCCCAAAAACAATCTTTTGCACCAACTCCATGTGGAACATAACACGCCATAACAAGATCAATATTAACCTCTTAACAATTTGTCCAAAGCATATCCAGATTAATAAATCATAAATCAGATATCTGCAATCAGCTGAACCGGTCAGAAACCAACAGGGACAACTATGTCACACCAAAGACAACATAACTTCACTTGCAAAGCAAACTAAGATGAAATATCTGAACTGAAACACTGCACAAAGGTTAGGAACATGTCCACCAAGCCGTGCACCTGGAAATATCAACTCAGAGCAATGCAAAAAAATTTCAATACCTGTCCTAACCATTCCTGACAACCATCATTGTCAACAAATAGCAAGACACAACTCCAACCTCTAAATTCAGTGGACGTAAAAGTAGGATACTGCAACATTCATAGACCATACATGATAGCACCAAACCACAAGTCACCAACTTCTCATACTTGTCACCTTCCAGATATGCAACATACTGACTTTTAATCATCACTAAACATCAAAACAACATCAGAACAACCAATACCAAACTTCAAATACTCTTTCCTACATATTTTAGCTTCCCATAACCGGGATCATGACAGCACCGAACACTTCTCTCATGCTTCTCTATATCAGGTACAATATTGAACCCATACACTTCTTTGTTAGGTTGACATCAATGAACACAATATGTTGACATCAATGACAACACTAAACTGATAATGGTAACAATTCCCCCCCTTCATCATCGATGGCAACATTGACAACAAACCAATAACCTGATGACCTACTTTCTGTACATCTCTCCCCTTTGACATCAAGGACAAAGGACACAATACTAAATGAACTTCTACCTATATTTCTACCCCTTTCAAGGGCATCACTGCACTGTACCTTTCTCCCAAACCATTATTGCATTACCAAATATCTCTCCCCCTTTTGGGCACACTATGATCAGCAACGCAACTTCCCCTGTTAGGGACAATTTATCTCCAAAACACCTTGCAACCAGGAAGCTACACCCTTTATTATCCCGCTCCCCGCCCCCCAAGAGCAACAACCGCATAAATCCAAAAGATAGAAGATAGACATTAAATCCCCCCTGGAAAGATGCACCACTCTTATGCATCTAATTTAAAGGAGGGGCAATAACTCCCAACTTATGCTTGAAATATTCAAAAGTATCCTTTGACATACCTTAGTGAAGATATTTACAATCTGATACTATGTAGGCACATACTCCAATCTGACCTCTTTCTTTGCAACTTTCTCCTTCAAGAAATGACACCAGACTGAAATATGTTTAGTCATTGAATGTATTACTAAACTCTTTGAAATATTGATAGCATTGTATTATCACACACAAGTGAAACTGCCTCATTATATACAACCTTGCTATCCTTTACGACCTATTTCATCCATAGCACTTGTGTGGAGCAAGATGTTGCTGCAGTATACTTCTACAGTAGATATTGACATAGAATCTTATGTTTTAGTTGTCCAAGAGACGAGTGTGTCTCCTATAAAATATGCACCTTTGCTTGTACTTCTTTTGTCATCCACACATCCTTCCCCATCAACATCATTTAAAACTTTAAAAGAAAAGTCATTCTCTCTCCTGTACCATAGTCCATAGTTTGGAGTCCCTTTCAAATATTTGAATATTCTTTTCAATACCTTCTCATGTGATTCCCTAGGACTAGCTCGATATCTTACAACCAAGCAAACTACATGCATAATGTCTAGCTTTTAAGCAGTCATACAAGAAGCCTCCAATCATGTGTTATAGAACTTCTGATCGACTTCCGGAGATTCAATGTCCTTACTTTAGTGACTACCAGTTGCAAAGGGCTTCCAGCTGGTTAACAATTCTCAGTTCTGAACTTTTTCAACATTTCCTTGGTATACTTGGTCTGAGAAATAAAAATGTCATCTTTCCTTGAGAAACTTGAAGATCAAGAAAGAAGGTTGACTCACCAATCATAGACATTTCAAATTTTTGCATTTCCTCAACAAAGTTCTTACACACATCATCACCACCTTCAAATATGATGTCATCAACATTTTGTCACCTTCAACTTTAAAATATGGATTGCTATCTGTAGTACCTTACTTGAACTTTTGTTGCTACAAATACCTATCCAACCTATCATACCAAGCTCTAGGAGCTTGTATGAGTTCATAGAGTACCTTTTTGAGTTTTCAGACCATATCTGAATCATTTGATAATTTAAAGCCATTTGGTCACTCAATGTAATCTTCCTCCATCATCTCTCCATTCAAAAAGGAAGACTTGACATCCATCTAATCTACTTTGAAATTCTCATTAGCAAAAAAAGAAAGAAACATTCTAATAGCTTCCATCCTGGTTACCAAAGAAAAAGTTTCTTCAAAATCTATACCTTCAAAATGAGTGTAGCCCTTATATACCAATCTTCCTTTGTTTCTTGCGACTCTACCATCTTCATCCAACTTGTTATGCAACACCCGTTTGATTCCAATTACATTCTCGGCCATGGACCTAGGTACCAATTCCCATGTCTGATTTTTTATCTGATCGAATTCTTCTTTCATTACTTTTACCCAGCTATCATCTTTGTTGGCTTCTACACAAGTCTTTAGTTCTATTTTGGATAGAAAATGGTAGTTTATCTATTCATTCATCCTTTCCTTTCTCCTTGTTAGCACATCTTTGTTTTTGTCTCCAATAATCTCATCTTCAAAATGATCTTTGCATATATTTTGTTGGAGTCAAAAATGTTTGCTCTAGTTCCTTCTCTTCTAATATTTTTATTTTCTTTAAAACATTTCTTTCTTTAGCAAGAGTAATAGGATGTCTTCAATTTCTAACTCAGGCTCCAGAGCAGCCTAATTCCAATCTTCACTTACCTAGACATTAGTGTTTTCAATAATCCTTTTTATCCTTATGTCATAGCATCTGTATGCCTTGAATTTTGTAGAATATCCCAAGAAAATGCATGTGTCTAATCTTTATATAAAAATCCCAAAATTGACTTCATCTCTCCTAATATGGCATTTGCTTCCAAATATCATGAAGCATTTCACAGTTGGTACCTTTCCAAACCACAACTCATAAGGTGTTGTGATATGATTTACTCTCATCTACACCTCATTAAGAAGATAATTTGCAATGTGTACAACATCTCTCCAGTACATGTAAGGTAAATTTACATCATTCAACATGGTTCTATCCAATTCTACAACAGTTCTCTTTTTCCTCTCAACCGCTCCATTCTGTTGTGGAGATCTAGGAGCAACAATTGCCTCCTAATTCCACATTCTTCATAGAATCTATCAAACTCATGTGAGGAAAATTCTCCACCCATATTAGATCTTAACCAAATTCATTTTATTCTCAACTGAATTCTTAAATTTCTGAAACCTATCTAAACTTCTGAGTTTTCTCTGACAAAAAAGAGTCAAGTCATCCTAGCATAATCATCAATAAGTAACATGAAATACCTTTCACCATTTAATCCTCTTATCCTTGTGGGTCTGCAGAGATCTGTATGTGTCAGCTCCAAGGGTTTTGCAGTTGAGAACTCCTTGTTCTTGAACTTTTTCCTGGTTTTCTTTCCCATCTGCCATTCACTACATATAGTATTAGTAGGCTTGATGATTTTGGGCAGATCTCTGACCCCCTTGGAAGGACTAAACTCCATCATATTGTCCTATCCTTTTGTGCCATAGCCAGCACTCACTGGTCTAAGCCAAAGAACAACTCTGTCCACTCTTTTCTTTCCTTTAAGATAGATAATAAACATTTTCATTCTTCATACCTTCTGATACCAATCTTTCAGAACCTTTTTTAATTTTGCATCTAGATACATGAAAGCTAACTTCACATCTTTTACTACATAACTAACTTATACTAAATAGATTTTGTCTTAACCCCTTAACATAATAGACATCACTAGCTTTTTGTTTTCTATAAATGGATTTAGTTCCCTGACCACATATCACTGCAATACCTTCACCTGCAAATGAGACTGATCCTCCATACTTTTTGAGCTTGATGAACCTCTTCTGTCACCGGGCATACAATTTGAACATTCAGAATCAATATTTCAGGGAATAGGTTCTTCTCTTGCATATAGGGCAGTCTTCACAATAGCTGATCTTTCATTGTTCTCTAGAGCATTCTGACTTTCACATTTTCTGTCACTATTCTCCTTGACAGCCAAAAAGAATACCATCCTCTGATAAATCAGCTTCCACAAAACAAAAGTTCTTCTCAACCTCATCTCTGATTTCGATCCCTGTAGATCTATTATCCTTTCATCATCATTAAGCTCTTAACATTATCTTCCTTATAAGGACATCTTGCAGCACAATGACCTATTCTTCCACTAGTGTAACATTTAAAGTTTATACTTTCCGGATCCTATCTTTAGTCTTCTCACAAAGTTTGCTTCTTCTCCAAATCATAGTTTGACTCAAGTTCATCTTCAACTTTCTTTCTCACCTTGAATGCAACATCCCTTCTATTGTTTGGATTATTTCTAAACGCATCCAATTCATAAGAAGTGGCAGCCCCTTAGAGATGATCCAATGAGAACTTGTCCATATGTTGACTCTGTTGAATGAGTAGCGATATGCTGTAATTTTTTGTCATAGTTCTCATCACTGTTCATATGTCATTGTCTTCTATAGTTCCACCAATGCCTCTGAGCTTACAACTTCATTTACCTAACGTAGGTGGCCTTCAATACTTTCATCATCTGACATCCTTGCGTTTTCAAACTTGTGCTTTAGCATCTGCTACCTAATTTGCTTGATCTTCTTGTTTCCTTCATATATGCTGCTCAGATTCTCCCAAATCTCATTTGCAGCTTTACAGGACATGATTTTTGCCATCTCAGAATCACTTAATGCACAAATAATAGTATTATTGGCCTTCATTTTGTTCTCATGCAACCTGATCTCATATGGTGTAGTAGGATCACCAATTGGGAGGAGTATAAGCTTTCTTAAATGCTTCCCAAATGTCTAATGACATAGAATCCAAATGTAATTCTATACTTGTCTTCCAAAAAGAATAGTTTGTTCCATCAAACTGGCATATTTTGTTTCCACTTTCATTTGTCATCCTCAATCTTCCTAAGTGTTCAAGCTTCTTCCGAAGAAACTCAAACATGATACCAATTATTTAACACATCAAGAGAGGGTGGATGAATCACTCTTGATCAAATCTTAAAACTTTTCTGTCACATACTCATTTATTATCTTTATCCAACTTAAACTGCAAAGAAAGATATTGCAATGGCAGCACAAACACATTAACACCAGATTTTCATATGGAAACCCAATGTGGGAAAATCCATGGTGAGAAATATACTAGCAATGTATATCACTGATTACAAATGTTTTAGGTCGATGGCCAAGGAGCGCACTACGCCTGAAAAACCAAGGCACCAAACTTAGGCTAGATACAAAAGGCACTTGCAAATCACCGAAAGGAGCAATTCCTTCAAGGCAAGATACGGTTTGTACAAGCTGCCAAACAAGCCATTGTCTTCTAGTAGGCACAGGAAAATGATAAACTGAAAAGCTGTAGAATCTACTGATCATTCCTGAAAACAACTCTATCGAATTCACACTTTCAAACCTCTAGTTTTTCATATTCACATCATACTGACTTCACATCCAACCCCAAGACAATCCAAATCAATATTGCAACTAGGTCAATATATATATATATATATATACACACACACATATATATGTATATATATACATATATATATGTATATATATATATATATATATATATATATATATATATATATATATATATACACACACATACCTATACATACATACATACATATATATACTTGATCAATCAATATTGCAACTAGGTCAGTCACGAAAGAGATAAGCATCAATCACACAAAGTTGGCCACCACGAGCAGACGCCCTTAATGCAGTCCACCCCAACAGATAAATGGGACCCAGATGCTTTATAAGACATCTCCCATGAATGCTTTCATCAAAGTGCAAGCGTTGCAACTCTCTAAAATTGGCGCAAAACATAATGTGTAGAAAAGTATAGCAACACGTTATCCAGTTGGCCCAAAAACAATCTCCAGTGCACATAGCTCCATGTGGAGCATAACATGCCAGAAAAAGATCAATATCAACCTCTTAACTCTTTCTCCAAAGCATATTCAGACCCATGTGTCATATATCAGATCACCACTATCAGTTAAGTTGGCCAGCAAGCAACACAAACAACAATGTTACACTCAAGAAAACATAAATTCACTTGTGGAGCAAACCAACATAAGATATCTAAACTGAAACATTGCACAAACATTAGGAACATGTCAACCAAACTGCAAACGAAAAAATATCAATGCGGAGCAATGCAAAGCATTTTGTGGGCCTGGCCTGACCATTCCTACCAATCAACCTTATTATTAGCAAACAACAAAGCACAACTCCAGCCTCTGAACTTATGTGGAACTGAAAGTAGGATAGTGCAACATTTACAAACCATAAATGATAGCACCAAAACTCCAAGTCACAAACTTCTTATGTGGAGCAATGCAAAGCATTCTCCCATAAAGACTTCAAATACTCTCTTGCATATGGAAGCTACCCATACTTGTCACCCTCCGGAAATACAACTTATTGACTTATCACCACTAAACATCTGAACAACCAATACCAGACTTCAATGCTCTTTCCTACATATTTCAACTTCCTATAACCAGGCACATAATAGGTCTAAACACTTAGCTCATACTTGTCTACATCAGGTACAATACTGAACTCATACAGTTCTTCATCAGGTTGACATCAATGCACACAAAATGTTGACATCAATGACAACACTAAACTCAGCTAACACATCTTGACCTGGTATCATCACAGCTAATGTTCAAGACAAAAGGGCCTGGGATTGTTAACATGGATACTTTAACAGCTATAGGGAGTTCCAGAGAGCCTCTGCTAGGGGCAACAGTAGTGGTGAGAAGACAGATATGGCAGTGGATCTAAGTATATTGAGTACTACCAGAGAATATTTGCGTGAAATCCTAAAATTTATCTCTACCTTCGAGAATAATGCCCAATTTTCAAATGAGAAAGGATTATTTATCATTTGCATTATGAGGAAATGTGAACTTCAATACACATAAATGTTGTGGATCAGATTCACAAAAATCACACCATTTTTCTTTTTGCATTGATAAAACTATGCTCCCAGTGGGATTGTTTCCAATATGGGGGTAATTTTGAGCTATTTTAGGGGACGGCTATAAAAAAGTAGACAATTTTTGAATATATAGAGAATTTTCAAAAATTCATATCATAACATCGATAAGTCTTTCATTTTACACATTGCGGAAGCTTAATATATAGCATTAGACTTGAATTGAGATTTCACATGAGAGAGACAAACAAATTAACAAAATTAAAATGCTTTTGTAAATGTGCATAAAGAACTATCAGAAAAATGCCGAAAGGCTGCAAGTTTTAACTCATATATTTATATTTCCTCTGAAATTGGCTATGAAATTGGTTGTAGAAAAAAGAAGAAAATAAATCAGACCAAAAGATCTGATTTACATGCAACTATTGAACAAGAAGTGACAGAAAGAGGGCAAAATGAATGGCCCTGCAATAAAGAATGACTAATACATATGTCCCTACTATCTTTGATCTGTCCTCTATGGCATAGAATAGGCTAGAAGACCATCTAGAACAATAATTGATCATTGAACGGTTGGAGAAAATTGGCCTACAGTATACAACAGTAATGGCACCTCTTGAATAGAAGGGTCAGTGGGGAAAAAAGTCACTCGATGTAGTTGAGAAATCAATGTGATCAATCCTGTGCCTATTTTGTTTATTGCTGAGATTCCCTTCGATGACCTCAATCCATGCTCAATCAATGCCCACAGTGATCTCTCTACCTTTTTTGTGCATTCACATTTGGCATATATATCTACCGCGACACTCAATAAGACCAGATCATATTTCATCAAAATCCATCATCGATGAAAGTGAGCATTTCAATTAGACATTTTTGCATCCCATAGATCTCCAAGCTTTACCGAAAAGATCATGTCGGCCAAATAGAAGAGAAGCTATATCGACATAGTTACACCACCCTGGGGGATGGGGGGACAGCGGAACAAGGGGACAGAGGAGCCTTAATTTGGGGACGGTGGTAGGGGACAGGAGGGGGTGTGTATATATATACATATGGTACTTTAAATGCTAGCTATGAAAAGATGTATTGCAACATAAGATATAAAGATGTAAAAGAGTAAATACTTGAACATTGGATGGAATTAACATCGAACATTGAACATAAATAGTTGAATCAACAAATAATCAGCTTCGGGACATCTCCCATCCTCGACGGAGGTGGCCGTATTCGGTGGCGCCGCTGGGGATGGGGGGATGAAGTCCCCAAGTCCTCGGTGCATCCAAGTCTCTAGGACGTGGGGCAAATGGGGGGGGATGCATCTTTGTGTTACTATATATAATCAATAACATCCTTATTGATCTAGGTAAGCACCACAATATGACCCCAAGCCATTTCATAGACTACCTAACTCTCACCGAAAAGATCATCTCGATCAAAGTGACGAGAAGCTATATCAATTTCCTCTTTATCGATGTAGCTCTACATTTCAATGAGACACTAAAATACTTCACCCATTGCCCAAGCTATGTCAAAAGTTGTCTATCAACAAGACAAGAAGAATGTCTCATCAAAATTGGCTTATCGATGTAGGTATTCATATCGATAAGACCCTAGAACACTGTTGGTGCACTTTCAGTCCCCCAATTTTGAACTTCAATTTGTTGTCAAGTCAAGTCCAATCAGGTCAATGATCATGTCTAGGTGATGACTAGGAAGGCTTTCTATCTCATCTCTTCCCATTCAAAGCTCAACCAAGTGGGAAGTCAATGCTTATTTGTCTGCTAGGTGTGTCTAGAAGGGTGAAAAAGTGTCAAGCATATCCCACAGATGAGAAGAAAGTTGTCTATTTGATAAACTCCAATGTATGTTCAATAAAGACTCATCCTAAAAGATAGGTTCAATTGGAGAAAGATCACATGAACACAAACGGATGTGGCAACAAGGAGAGAATGGTCAAAGGAAATAAGTTCACCTCTGAGGCTGAAAGGAATGAAACCGAGCTCATTGGAATCAAGCACGAGATTGTGAAAACAGGTTGAAGTGAGTACAATCCGATCAAATGCAGAGCAGGCAGCAGAAGCTTTCAGAAATGCTCAATCTACTTAGCAATGGCGAATACCCTGGTCAAAGATGGCGAGAACGAAATTTGAAATCAAATCAATGATGCAAAATACATCTAGAGGTCCACGTCACTGGTTGAAAAGTCAATTTCCCTAGGAGATTAAGTTTGGGCTGTCAGATGGGATCCAAATCGACGGATGATGCTCTACATGAAGATGTACACTGCAGCATAGTTGAAAGGTCAACAGCGAATGAATGAACGCCACGTACACAAACTGTTGTCAAATTACATTTTCCTACATCAAGAAACGTCTATCGCTATAAGTCATAGCAATCATCGCCAAGCGCAAGAGATGAAACTTTTTTACAGTGATGAGCGATGAGAAATGCCCATCGCCACAACCTTCAACGAACATCGGCAAGTCGAATGAGCAAAACTTAGTTATATCAATGGACGATGAGGTTATCACCATAGGTCATAGCGATGTGGAGATCGAGCTTGCGGTATACAAAAGAGAAGGTATCGCTATATCCTATAGCAATGATCCTATCGAAGATTGGATTAAGTAGTAAGACATTATGGTGATGACCGATGATCAGGATATAGTGGATTCATATGATATCACTATAGCATATAGTGATTGGGTTAATCATTGTGCGGAGAAGGCTCATTTTTTATATGGCAACAAGAGATATGAAGTTTTTCGCTGTAACTTATGGCAATCATCAGCAGTCAGGATGTCGTGGATTTGGTTGTGGCGATGACTAATGAGGCTATCAATAATAGTTATGGCGATGGGTAAAGGAAGCTAGATATGAAGTTTTTCACTATATGCTATGGCGAAATGAATCATCGAAGATCGGCGAAATAACATTTTGTTACAGCAAATGGCAATAAGAAATCTTACATCGTTATAGGTTTGGACAATAAAAAGTTCAGTGATCGAATAAGTTAGGTATTAAATCATGATTGTTGATAGGAGATCGACGACAGAGATTCAAACTTGATTTGACTATTGAGATACAAATTATAGGGATTTGGCGCCAACAGCGGAATACAAAGGAAATAGAGATTTTCACAGGGCTTCTGAAGCCGCGTGAAGATAAACGGTTGCCAAGTGTTCTCAAGGGTGCCATGAGATCATAACCAAATGCTGAAGACATCGCCAAGAAGGTTAACACAACGTGTATACTACATTTCGAGGGTTTTCTTCTTATTTCCTTAAGTAAATGATTGTAACGGTTGACTAATGATCTGCTGAGCAATTCACATGATCTGGTGATGTAATAATTGTATTGTAACTAGCCAACAACCCTAAAGGGTGCCTATATATGTAATTTTCCAAGTTAATTGAAAGAATCGACAATTTTATGCAACTTCTCCCCCTGTATTTCTAGATACTGAGTGAGAATCGAGAGGTTGTATGGAATAAAGAATTTGATTGATATCTGCAACTAGGTCTTGTGTGGTCTTAATTCCATTTGAGATCAGCATTTCTAATGTTCTACTCATTTTCTCCTCCAATTGAGCTAATCATGCATAGTAACGTAGTCTCTATGGGATTGTAGGACAAATGTATTTGAAGCTGGTGATACCTTACTAGATTCCATTTTAGTGGAGGGTTATCAATCAAGGTGGACTCCATTTCATCTTTAATGTGCATCTCTGCTCTTTCCCTAGATTGCATTTCATTAGGTCCAATCCACATTTAGAAGTAGGAGTAGATGTTAGAGAGCTTCAAGGTGATTTGTGATAGCTATTCTACTGGCTGTCATAGATTACCCAAATCTTATGCTGCCTAGGTCATTTGTGTTTGCAAACAATCTAGTTTATCCTCTTCTATTCTCAAGTTAAGAGCATACCCCCATCCAAATGATCTATTAAAGACATAATTCATTGCATATCTTGCATATAAGGGAGTTTTACCTTATAATTCATAGGGCAGTGATATAACACATACATTGACCCATTTGTTGGTGACATTCTTTTGTTTCCTCACATTTTGGGCATCTAGAGTCGAGGTAAAGCCAAGTTAGCAAGAGGGACAAACTGTTAATTAACAGACACTTCACCAACAATTGGCTTAGCATGCATTAGCAAAATGCAAACTTGTCTCATCAAGATCCATTGTTGTCTCTTGGTTTTATATATATCTTTGAAGTTCCATTTTTATTGTCACCTTTTGACAAGAGTTCCCAAACTTCAATTAAGCCCTATCTCTATCTCCAAAACCATAAAGAATTTTTGACAACTCTAAATTTAACCCACTTGCATGACCAATTCCTTGACTCAATGCTTTTGGTTCTAATTAGGTTCTTGGGTTTCAACACCTATTATGGAACTAAAAAATTACACTACTTTTTTTTCAAACTTCCACTCGTTTTCTTTTCTTCCTTTCCATGATTCAAGACGTGTGCCAAAAGTATAGTGAGGTTCCAAAACTTACTTTAGGCCCCAATGCCTGTTTAGGAACCTGTGCTATTTGTTGATAAAACATGACCTCTGAAAATGCTACTAACTTTATTCTTCCTCCAACACACGTAGTTGTCAATTTCTTGAAAACTTATCATCTTTGTTATGAACTGCATGTCAAGCATGAAGTGAAAAGCTTTTTTAAAATTAGGGTCAAAATTATAGGCAGAAAAAGTCTCACCGACATACAATTCTTAAGCATTCTGACTAGTCCAAGGAGTTATCCTGAAAATGCAAAAATGGTGAATCAAGGTGAGAAGAACAAACTGAAATTTAGCCCATGAAAGGTCTCTTGGATCAGATATCTATGATGGGCTAATGGTGGCAAAACTAGCCAACACAACCATTTAGTGGTTGGAAGACACCTATTCTAGACACCTTTTGACAAGTCCGATTATTTTACAACTATCACCAAATCCAATAGGATTAATATTAGGACTCCCATCAAACCATGGCAATATATTCTCTTTCATACCTTGCACCCATAGATACATCTTTATGCATGCCAATGATGAGCAGAACCATATAGGCTTAGGCAAAACATTTCCATGGACAAATGATCCATAGGCTCTATGGTTGAAAGTTGAAACTATTGCTTTGAGATATCATATAATACATGATATATTTTTTGTCACAAATTGGCCTTGAGAACGAATACTTTCTTCTATATGAGGAAAATGTTTTCAAAATAAAAATTTATTTTCAACCTTGATCTTAAATGGTGTTACACAAAAATTAATTCAAAAACTAAAATCCAATGAATTCTGGAATTTGAGCAAGATCTTTTTTTGAGGAGGATATGGGTTGAGTTTTGTTGATTAATATTATCTCTTCCCAACTCTTTGGCCTTCAAATACTGTAGAAAAAAATGGGAAGAAGTTTTTCTTATGAAGTTAAATTGAATGATTAATTTTCTTTTTTTAACAAATCAAACAATTGTTTTGCTCAAGGTAAATAAGTTTTTTGTTTGACTAATATATATATATATATGTTATTGTATATAAAATAAATTATAAGAAAATTCAAAATTATTTTGTTTATTTTAGTCTTCCAAATATGGGTGTCATAATTAAGGAGGGGTGGCCCAAAAAAAGCAATATGATTTAATTTTCATTACCACAATAGAGGCACCAAAATAGAGGAGGTTAAATCTGCTGTTGATATGAGATTTAGATCTTCTCTTGTAATGCCCTTGATTACACCTTCCAGCAAATCATGAAGAACTTCTCATCAATCTTTACCATCAAACACCTAAGTGCTTTTGACATTATTGACAACTCTTACCACCGATCTCATCCATACACCTTTGATATTAATAACATCAATCTTGCAACCAATCTTGCCCATTTTGGACATCAATGACAGTATTTGCAACACGTTCTCATGGAGGATCCTCATGTTCAGATATTTTTTGCTGTGCTTTGCTATTAGATCCACTGCCAATTCTTCCTATCCTAGTCATTTATTGATCTTGCATTGTGCTATTTTGTCTGTGTGTACATACAAAGACAAACAATATATGCACGTAAGGACAAATGCCACATTAGATTCGCAACAGGCCCTGTCATTTAAGTGCTTCATGAGAAAAAGCAGAAGAGGCCTGTTACAAGAACATGAGGAAGGCTCATGGGTCCTAGATCAGACGGTTAAGCCATTATAAGATTAAAAAATGGTCACAGGTATAAATCCCCAGCTTCAACTACCACAAGTGAGGGCAGCTGATGTGGCCGGAATTTATAAACCCCGTGTTATTAGGACCTCAGATATGAGATCCCAGCTAGTGCTAATTCCTCTAACTCCTCTGTACCCAAGTAAAGAAAAAGAGCATGATGAATGGATAGTTGTAAGGGAGGTTTGTCATAGGCATCCTAGTCCTTGGATGATATATTGAACAGCTATGCCTTTGATCAATCTCATGGAGCCCTGCAAATAGTCAGGTTGGGCATGTAGTTTGTGGGTAACGTGCAATGAATGGAAATAAACATACAAGGTAAAACTATTACAAGTAAAAGCATTGTGCAAGGCTTTCATGTGCAGCCCATTCTATGGTATTGCATTAAGTGAATATAATATAGATATATGTTGTGTATGCAAATCTTTGAGGCATGATAACGTGGCAAATCAAGTATTTTTCAAATAGCGCAAGCATTGCATGTTTGTAATGTTTGCTCTTTGAAATAAGATTTCATATTTTTAAAAATTAAATGAATAAATAAATAATAATCTGATATAATTGGCCAACAGTGGCATGTTGTGATGGTAAGTTGTGCTGTTCTCGCCATCAAGGTTCATATCCCATTGGGAATGAGGTCCCCCATTTGTGGCCTCAACAGTTCATAGCTCCAGGTCAAAACGTTTACCCCTCTTTATATATATGTGTGTGAGTGTGAGTGTGTGTGTGCACACGTGTATAATTCCAATTTTGTCAAGTCTCCAGAACAGACAAACTTGCAGAAGAATAAACAGATGAACATTTAATATTAGTCATCATGATAGCACTAAGGAAGATCTTTAAAGATCATCCACTCAGGGATATAGACTATCGTATTACATAGAGGAGCTCACGGAAATAACTTCTGCTACAATGCCACGACCAGAAGCAAGCCATATAATAACTGCATTCAATAAGAATGATATAAAACAATTGCTTTTGCACAGACCATCTGGCAGTAATTAACATACAATGGAATGAGCAATTTTCTAATACAATTAATCCACAATAATATCAACATTGATTAATTAGATTACAACCTTAATTATACTGTCCACCATAGTTGAAAATAGCGACGATATATCGCAGATATATCGCGAGTCAATAGCTAAAATGATTTAGTTGTTGAGTATGTCATGGCCGATACAAGCACAAAATTGCAGTGATTTATTAGCAGATAAATCACAAAAAAAGGGTTAAAATTGCAGTCAAACGAATGTATACAGAGGGTATAAAGTAGAAAACATTAAAAAAAATTACGAATTTTTTTCGGATGGAGCTTGTTTTTGCCAGACACAACCTAGGGCACAACACACAAAAAAAACCATTTCTTCTCACTTATAAGTTATCTCAGAAGTTCCAAACAATCGGATGTGGGACTCTATTCGTGCCCTTGCTGAATGTTATGATATCATTTTGTTTCATTTTTCAACAATAATAATATGGCAAGACAACTATGACATTTTTAAAAGATTAAACTAATTTATAATTGCTTTATTTTTCTACATTAAACTAAAAAACACAAGCTACTTATTAGAAATATTAGACTTTATAAACTATTAATATATTTTTCCAAAAATATTAAAAAATAAATATGATTTAAATAATATTATATTTGTATTGTGTACATTAGTTTTATATAAATATGTATTTATATAAACAAATTTCTCCGAAAACATTGCTGTAACTTGTAGCAACATACCATACCCACAAACCCATACCTAATTTGGTGACTAAGTATATGTTCTATCAATTTAATATGTATGTGAGTTTTTGAAGAATAGTTTAAAAATATGTATTTTCAAATGTTCAATATATACCTCTCAAGTTATTGCAAGTTTTTCCCTGATCTTTTGCTGAGAACTGAGATTTTACAATTTTTGGGCTTCCCAAGTGATTGTCAAGTCCAAGTTTTTCAACTATGCTTCAGCAATACTCGATGATAAAAGGCAGACATGAGATAAGAAGTCCTTGCAGATGCTATCCATAATTAACAACTCCTCTAGTTACAGCTTAAGAACATTGTCATTAATGACTGAATCTTGAAACCAAAGAACGAAAATAGCAATTATCAAATGAGCCAAATGCTCCGTGTCAATTAGAAACCAACAACAATCTTAGTGTTTGGGCTCTCTAAGGAAACTCGTGGGAGACAGGAATAACAGCCTCAATAAGGATTCACAAATCCGTGGAATCTCTCGCTATGGGGAGACTTTAAAATATGTTTTTTTTGACGGAGATAAGAGAGGAGTCGATATGTCTTACTCTACCAGCCATATGTAAGAAGGATCTCAAAGCCAAATCAATAAGGTCTTGCGAGTACCCAGAATTGCCACCTTGAATAATAACAGTTTAATGCAATAATCAAACACGCTAATACTCCAAAGGCATATCAACACTATTAAGTAAAGTGATTTGCTAATGAACCGATATGCTTAATAAGTGCTGTTGGCTTATGCCATAAAAAGGTTGATGACTACACCATTTGTTAAATAGCATGGAAGCATTGATTAAAGCATAGGTATTTAAAAGTAAGAACAAGAATGCAGCTGTTGAAGTGGTACGATTAGTTATAAAGAATGATCATTATGAAATGATATGGAACGTGACTTTACCACGTGCCTTATCACTCCAAACACATGGTTTATAAGGGTAACCCATCATTCAACAGGGGCAGTCAGAGATTATTAAATATTCCTGGAGCTGATCCCATGGAAAAGGATCAGAAAGGAATGATGAGAATTCTAATTTATAACTGGTGTTCGTCAAAGGAGATGAAACATTTTATATTGCTGGCAAACATCTATGAGTTAAACACTGTTTTGCAAAATTATATATCTGAATTCTATTAGGGATAAATAACTATTATATGGTCAAAATTTCAAATACATCGGTTAATGATAGTACCAGAATAATATATTCTACATATGTATATATTTATAATGCATAAGATAATAATATATAAATAGCCTATTCCTTATTCATTCCCTAATGTCATTAATAGGATAGTTAGGTTTGCCAAGGATGAAGTAATACCTCACAATGCTCGGTGATTCATCATCCAAAAAAATTGCCCGTGGTGGACAGGCAATGCATAAAGGCAAAAAAAGGCATTTTTTTATGCCGGTTTGGTTCTGCACCAATTTGACATTGGAGTAAGGAGAAAAAAAGGCTTCCAAGCCCTTGTTAGCCGATTGCAAGCTATTGAAGGCAGAGTCAAGAGGATTTCAACCGGTTTTGGAAGGAAAATCTCATTCCCAGGTAGGTTTGCTGAGTTTGTTTTTATACTTTAATAAAATATTCTATTGTATTTTTGTTGCATTCAAATTCATTTCTAAGTAGTTAGAATTGATTTTGAATCATTTGAAGGCAATTCAACACCATGACAAATGTTTTTGAATCTATCACTATTTATTTGAAGAATATGTAGTTTTTTTATAATATAAAGACCTAGCAGTTTGTGTAGTTAATGTTTAACTTTGAATGATGTCTAAAAATAATCATACTAATTTACATAGTTTCTATTTCTAAGTTCTAATTTTTTTCAATTATTTTTGTATAAATTTTAATTTTTGTTTAAAATTTCTCTGTGTGGGGCAGCAGTTAAGCATAAAATAAGCATGGCAAGTTCAGAGGAAGTGTGACCACTAACAACATGCCCATCTGGATATATAGGCACTCGGCCGAGAAATGCAAGAGATAAGGCATGGAGGTATGCCTATGAAGCTCCAGATGAGCCTCGAAAGATGATATGCATTCAATGTGAAAAGGTAATTTCTAGAGGCATAAACCGCCTCAAATACCACCTTGCAGGCATAAGGAGACATGATTTAAATCCTTGCGACAAAGCAACCAAGGAAATAAAAAGCGAAAAAATTGAATAGGGAGAGGGGAAGATTAGCTTCAAGGGCAGCCATAGCTGAAACACAAGGTGTTGCTATTGATGTTGAAGAAGCAGCAGCACTTGAGAACATAGTGGGATCTCTTCGTGGCCCATGGATCTGCAAACAAAGTGCCTCTTTTACCACTTCGACACCCTCTTCTAGGGTACCTAGTTCTTCATCACCATCAACATTAGGGATAGGAAGCTATTTTGTGCCAAGGAACACACCTGGAGCACAACTATCAGTAGACCCCACTAGATGAAACAAGGAGCTGCATGAGCAAACTAATATTGCATGTGCAGATTTTTGGTTTTTCAACAATATCCCAGTGAATGTGGCTGGTAGTCTCTATTGGCTGAATTTGGTGACCTCACTAATGGTTTCAGGTAAAGGCTACAAGGCCCCTTCTCACAAGGACTTGTGTGGAAGGTTAGTAAATAATCAAAATCCACTTGAGCTCATTTTTATATTTTATATTTAAATTGTTATTTCTCATTCATTAAATGAAAATTGTATTCTAACACTTGAATTCACTTTAATTTTATATATTGCTTGATACTGCGGTTGATAGGGCAAGAGCAGTGGTGAAAGAGCAAAAAAAAGAGAGGAAGAAATATAGCTGCACCATTCTATTTGATGAGTAGACAGATGGGAAGAACAATACTATTATTAATTTTTTGGTTGCTTGCAAAAATGTAGTGTTTTGGAAATCTATTGATGTCTCCAATAAGGTGAAAAATACACATGTTGGCTTTAATGTTGGAGAACATTGTCATGGCAGTGGGAGTAGAGAATGTGGTGCAACTCATCTCACAGATAATGCAGCAGCATATTTAGCAGCTAGAATTTTTTTTTATCATGTTGCATATGAATAATGAATCTAAGTCTATGGTATGATTCAATTTAGCTTGGATGTTAAATATGGAAAGTTGGCAACTAATTATTGATTTTTTACTAATATGCCAAGTAGAATCCTCCAAGAGAGACAGCCCACACGTTTTTGGTCACCTTGTGCAGCACATGTCCTTGACCCTCTTTTGGAAGACATAGGAAAACTTGATTGGGTAACTCTAGTTGTGGAAGATGCAAGGCAAGTCACCAAGTTTATCTATAATCACCCATGGGTTCTAAATTTGATGAGACAGTTCGCTAAAGACAAAGATTTGGTGAAACACTTTGTCAAAAGACTTGCAACAGTTTTCTTGATGTTGCAAAGTATTATCAGCACTATATTGCCCTTGAAACAAATGTTTGTGTGTCCTGATTGGATTGCCTCACCTTACTCAAAGAAGGCTGAAGGAGAGTTTGTGGCACGCATAGTCTTTGACCAAAGTTTTTTGGAAAAGGCTACTGAGATTGTTGAGGCAACTTCAAAACATTAATTTTTTAGTTGTTCTTGAAAATTGATTCAAGACTCATTATTAATTTGTAACTTCCTATGTTAGAAACTTCATTAAATAATATTTTAGAAGACTACTTTTAGTTTTTCAAATTTCAATTGTAGATATCTTAGCCCCTAGTTAGAGTCATGCACTTAGTTGATGGGCAACAATCCCCAATGGGATGTCTTTATGAGTCTATGGATAGGACCAAAGAGTTTGTTAGAAATTTCTTCGATGGGGACTGGCTCAAATCTGATCTCATTTATAAAATAATTAATAGGAGGTGGAACAATATGCTCCAGTTCCACCACGCCATTCATGCAACAGGCTACTTCCTCAACCCCCATTTTAGGTACTATGATTCTTCTTTAGATTTTACTAAGACCTCATTTTATTTTGTTTTTATAGGTTGTGTATTAAGACTTGATTTCACTTCCTGTTTGTTTTAGGCAATAATGATTCCTTTTCACATCCTAATGGAGAGGTCATAGAAGGGCACCTTGAATGCATTGAGAGGATGATATTCGATGTTGTGTAGAGAGACCTTGTTGTGACCGAACAACGAATCTCTGTGGAATATAAGAGTAATTTATTCTCTTTTGAGCTAGCAAAGAGAGCAAGAGGCACTCAAACCTGAGGTAAACCGTAAAAGTGTAAACTTTTAAACATTTGTAATTTGATAAGTTATGTTTTCTCTTTTGCCATTGCTTTATAACTTACTATATTTTATTTTGCAAATGCCTGGTGGCAAACTTGGGGTGGCAATACCCCCAATTTAAAGCAATTTGCTATCAGAATCTTATAATAGCTGATGCAGGAGCATCTTGCATGGAAAAATTATTTTTAAAAAAAATTAAAAAGGGGAAAAAGGAGAAAAGAAAGGAAAAGAGAATTTTTATTTTCGAGGTGCATCGGTGGCATAATAGAAAAAATAAAAAATAAATGGTTGTCATTCCATTTATCGAGGTGTGTGGGAAGAATTCTAGAAAGTTATGAATATTGTAGAAAGTTTTGGAAGTTGTAGAAGGTTGTGGAAGATGTAGAAGGTTGTGGAAGAATTCTAGAAGGTTGTGGATAAGTCATGCATGGGATGGCAAGTGCCTATTTAAGCAAGGCATATGAGCATTTCTAATCAAGCTCAAGAAGGAGCTCAAGAAGTAGAAGCTCAAGGAGAAGCTCAAGGAGAAGCTTGAGAAGGAAAAGCTCAAGGAGAAGCTTGCGAAGTGGAAGCTCATGGGGAAGCTTGAGGAGTAGAAACTTGAGTAGTGGAAGCTTGGGAAGGTGAAAGCTTCAAGGTTGTGAAAGAGAAGGAAAAAGTGAGGAGTGAGTTTTCCTGAGTCTGTGGACAGAACACCGAATGTGAGGCAGTTTACACTTGGATCTTGGATAGCGTTTGTGAGAAGAGCTAGTGACTGCGGTTTAGAAACAAGGAGGTTGCTTGGTGGCTTGCGAGCACAAGTTGAGACCTTAGAGGTTTCTACCAGAGTGTGGATCTGGACTAGCTTGGGTTTGGATTGGATCTTGAGAGATCTTGCCAAAAATGTTAATGTAATTGGTATTGGATTTTCAAGTATAATAAAATTGTCTTCATATTGTTGCATTCTTGGTTATGAGTTGGTAAGGGTAGTGTGGCCCTTCGTCAGTGGTATCAGAGTGTATCTACATTAGTGGTATCAAAGCCGTACCTTCATCAATAGCCCTATAGTGCATCCCATTGTGAGCACAATTGGAGCTTATTTGAGTCCATCCACACAAAGAAAAGAAATAAAATGGCTCAAATATGGCCCAATGACCTTGTTTATGTGCGATATAATCTTAAGTTTCCCATGAAAAAGGCACAGTGTACAATACCTAGTCCACTTGATCTGGAAGATATAGATTGACGAAGGTACACTCTGATAACATTTGACGAAGGGGTCCCACCACCCTTACAAACTAACAACCAAAATCATAACAATACAGAGACAAGTAGATGACAAAATGCTTCACAAAGCATGCTTTTATTACACTTGAAAATCCTTACAACATCAACAAGATGATATCATAGATATGACTTCTTCCAAAAGAAGTTTACAAATGCTTCAACATAAGAGAACTCCCAAATAAGAGCTTCCACAAGAAGATTCTTCACACCAAGTGCTTCCACCAAGAGAACTTTCACCTCCAAACTTGCTTACAAGAGACTACACCATGAGAGCTTCACTATAAGAGCTTATACTTGAAGAGCTTCCACCAAGAGAACTTTCACCTCCAAGCTTGCTTACAAGAGATTACACCAAGAGAGCTTCACTACAAGAGCTTACACTTAGAGAGCTTCATTACAAATGCTCATAAGCCTTTCTTATATAGGCACTTACCACCCAAGATATTATAAACACATCCAATGTGGGATAAAAGGTAAATACAACTACCTTAAAACAAATATTAAATTCCCACCCAAATACAACTAAGCACCACCATGTGGTCCAATTAGAAAATTACATTACCTTTGTGAATTGCAACAAATATTAAATGCATAATTTAAGGAACTTTTCACAAACTTCTAAGATGCCACCTGCACACCTCGATAAATGAAATGACAACCATTTTTCTGATTTTTCTATTTACGCCACCTATGCACCTTGAAAATAGAAATTCCTCTTTTCTCATTTTTTTCCATTTTTTTTTTTTTTAAAATTTTCCTCTAATTTTCATCACTTCCTCTCTGCTCTAGTTAGTTTTTTTTTTTAATTATTATAAATTATATCACACCTTTTTGTGATGCAAGATGCCCCTGCATCAAACACCCATGGTAGGAAAAAAATTGTGGATATGAATTCACAAAATGAAGCAATTGACAATGACATTTTTTTTCTTCTCTTCCAACACCTTGCTGGAACAAGTATCTGCCGTCAATATATTTCCTTCTTTCTTCTTTTCCAACACCTAGCTAGAGCAAGTGTCTGCTGCTGAAAATACTCCTCTGCAATGAATTCTATCCAAGTATAACTCTCGTGCTCCTCCAATCTTGTTGGATTAAATAGACCTGTAATAAACTCAACAACGCCATACCAATCTTCCTTTCCATACCAGAAATCACTAACAAGATCATCATATAAACCATCATCATTATCTTTTAAATTCATCTCAAATTCAGCATCCCAGAATTCATAGAAATTTACCTCTTTCACATCTTCATCTTTGATTTCTTCTTCCATGTCTTCAACAAGGCAAGTAACCGCTTCACTTGTTTGACTTCCAACAAAGGAATTGTATCCTCTACTGCTACAATCTTCAAATAATCTTGATCTACTTCGCGCTCACAAATCTTGTCATCTTCATGCTCTTCCTATTCTTTTACATCTTCAACTTCAAGTTCACAAATAATTTCCTCTTTATCCTCTTCCTCTTCTTTTGTACCACGTGTGATACTCAACTGGATCTTCTTTCTTTTCCACATCCAAGGAATTGTCAACATCTCTTTTGTGGTGATGTGCTCTTCTCTTCCGCAACTCACCTTCCAATTCATTCACTTGCTTCTGCAAATCAAAGAATGCAACTCGCAATGCCTCTTGATTTCTTCCTCTAACTTTCTCAAGTCTAGGAATCCTCAGAATCCATCCAATCACAAAATTCATCTTCTTCTTTCTCTTCTCCATACTCACATAAGACAAATTTTGTGCAACACAAGCACCTCATGCAAACTGCCTCACAGTCGGTGATCTATCTACAAAATCAAGAACTTCTTGACAAACTTCACCCAATCCAAGGTCCTAGTGCAAACTGCCTCACAGACGGCAATCTGCCCACGCACTCAAGAACTCCATCTCTGATACCATTGATGAAGGTATGCTCTAATACCATTTGACGAAGGGGCCCCACCACCCTTACAAACTAACAACCAAAATCATAACAATACAAAGACAAGTAGATGACAAAATGCTTCACAAAGCATGCTTTTATTATACTTGAAAATCCTTACAACATTAACAAGATGATATCATAGATATGACTTCTTCCAAAAAAAGTTTACAAATGCTTCAACATAAGAGAACTCCCAAATAAGAGCTTCCACAAGAAGATTCTTCACACCAAGAGCTTCCACCAAGAGAACTTTCACCTCCAAACTTGCTTACAAGAGATTACACCATGAGAGCTTCACTACAAGAGCTTACACTTGAAGAGCTTCCACCAAGAGAACTTTCACCTCCAAGCTTGCTTACAAGAGATTACACCAAGAGAGCTTCACTACAAGAGCTTACACTTGAAGAGCTTCATTACAAATGCTCATAAGCCTTTCTTATATAGGCACTTACCACCCAAAATATTATAAACACAACCAATGGGGGATAAAAGGTAAATACAACTACCTTAAAACAAATATTAAATTCCCACCCAAATACAACTAAGCACCACCATGTGGTCTAATTAGAAAATTACATTACCTTTGTGGATTACAAAAAATATCAAATGCATTATTTAAGGAAATTTCCACAAACTTCTAAGATGCCACCTACACACCTCGATAAATGAAATGATAACCATTTTTCTTATTTTTCTATTTACGCCACCTATGCACTTTGAAAATAGAAATTCCTCTTTTCTCATTTTTTTCCAGTTTTTGTTTTTTTTTATTTTCCTCTAATTTTCATCACTTTCTCTCTCCTCCAATCATTGTTTTTAAAGGATGACATTGCTGAAATAAAGATGTGGGACATGGAGGAGGAGGGGATTGGATTAGACTTCACATTGGATGACATGGAGGACGACAATAAGTCAGATGATGAGTCATTACCAGTACCATAGGGAGGAGGAGATACATCCACAACAAAGAGTGAAACAGTAGGGATACCGAGCAAGGAGGCACAACCACAGACTTCATAGTTAGACCCAATGCAAGGTTCCTCTTCTAGGACTAGACCCTCTCCATTTTATGCTAGTAGAGTTGGAAAGAGGAAGATGTGATTGTACTGATGTATTTACTTCTAGTTTGACAGAAACTATTTACTAGTTGGCTTCCCACCATTAGCATTCTGCATGAGAATGCAATTTTGTACCCGATATGCATTTATATGTATCTAAACTTTGTTTGGTTCTATTGTATTCTTTTTAATTAACTCATTACATCCATCTCATTGAATTTTGGAAAAAAAATGTATTTTTTATTAAATTCAAGCTATTTTTTAGGTTCTCGAATTTTTCCCCGTGTTTTTCTAGCTGAATTTTTCCTGATATCTTTTGTGGGGCTTGGTGAGTTGTTGTCGGGTGATTTTTCCAACTATGGGATCAAGAACAATGAAAAGGTTATGAAAATGATTGTGGATGCAATTAGGGACCATACAGTTCCAATTATATCAAAATGTGACACAACGTACATGTTCAAATCACTTGAAGATACATGTGTAATAAACAATACCAACAGAGCTCTCACATTGAAAAGACAACTTCATTATGTGAAGAAGAATAAGGGAGAAACTGTCATAGCACACTTTATGAGGATCACTGATTTGAGAGACCAACTTTCTACTATTGGTCATCAAATTGGTAATAAGGAGTGAACACCAATGCCTCTGAATCATTCATTAATGGAATAAGTGCACATTCAAAACTCCCTAAGTTTGACAAGTTAAAAATGGATTGCATTTTGTTTACTGTCATTTGTAAACAGGTTTAATGCATAATAGAAAAGTAAAGAATGTAACACTGAGTTTCATACAATTGAACTATTGATTCCATTAATGTTCATGACAATACAATGTAAGATAGTGTACTTCAAATTCATATCTAATGTCGCTCAAGCGGATATACATATAGTACCCGAAGGGTTGTAACTCAACCGTCATGTTCCAACTACCTTTGGTACCAAACAAATGACATGCTTAACTAATAATTATTCCCGAAGGTAATAACTATTCTCAAAGGTTAATAATTATTCCTGACAACATCAACCCCCCAAAAAGAAAGTCATCTCCTAACGACAAATACAAAATAGGAACAATGTTGAACACATATGAAAAAACAAGCTAAGAAGTGTTGGGAGGAAGCATCCCTAGAGCTACTGCTGAGATGTAGAAGCGTTTGGTTTCCTCCGCAACTAGTACACTTGCTGAGTGCAAATATCTCAATCTGCTCATATCTGCGAAATCTCCTCAACTACCTCCTTCAGCATCAATGTGACTTCCTGTAATTCAGCCTCCTTATCATAGGCTACCTTTGCTACCTCCTTTACCTTCATTGCCTCTGCCAATCATTGTTCAATCACACTCTTACCCTTAGTGGCTGCCTCTAGCTGCGCTACCAGTACTACACGCTCCACTTCCCAAGCGGTCTATTGAGTGACTAGTCAAGTAGCTATCTCCTCTCGAGACTTCTTTGCTACTACCTGAGCCTCTTCCCTAGCCTTCTCCTCTTGTCACGCTGCAAGTACCTCTTTTGCAAGAAACCTGCCTCTATCCACTACCTCAGTAATAGCATACAGGTGGACATGTACATCCCCATCCCTCCTATTATCTGTTGGTATTTTGTCCTTTGCCTGCACCATAGTCTCTACTTCCTCTCCTAGTGCTACTCTACTCTGTTCTCCCATCTCTCCTAGAAAAGGTGCCTCTACATATCCGAGGACATCATTGTCCAACAACATTGGTCCTCTCTCATAGGGGACTAGATGGAAGCTCCCCATGCTACAGGTGGAAGTAGTTGTCATGCTAGGTATGCACTCGCACAGTGTGATGAACTACTCTATCTCACTAGTGTATGATGTTCCTATTCCAGAATACTCATGTCCATGCTCACCCCAGGACTACCTCCTACTAGATCAGCCAATAATGTGGCATCCACAGTCACCACGGCATCTGACCCAATCACCTCTAGCCACACCCGCTCTTATGATTCATTGCCTACAATCTCTTCGACTCCTCCTGTCACATTTCTAACCAAACCTTCAACTGTCTTAGGCATATCGGCAACTGCTAGAGTGCTCTCTGTGGTTGTGGTCGATACTGTCATAGGAGTGGCCTTCATCGTGGTCGATACTCTCGAAACCCTCGTCGTCGTCACTATCGATGGAGTCATATCTATTGTTTCTCTAACCTAACCAAATGTCGGAATAAGGGCATTGGTTGCAATGGGTGTCAAATGAGCCATGCTAGACAATATAGGTTCTAGAAATAATAGTGGGGTTGCTGAAATCAACTCCACTTCCTCATCTTCCTCCTCTTATGTGTCATTCTCATCCTCAGACATCTCCTAGCACCCGCTAACTATATCCTTAGAACCTAAGCTGACATTTGTCACCTGTTTGGACCTCTTATATCTTGTTGCTTTTAGATAGCCTGGCAAGTCCAACTATCGTCATCTCATAATAGGGGGCTCGTCTGCTACATGGGTACTACTTTGACCTCTCATCAAACTGTCATGTGGCACCTGGTTGACCATAACATCCATAAGCAATCCGATCACGTGGTGTGGTATATAGAATGCCTTGTGCTCAAGGGTCATAAATTCGTACATGTGCTAAGATAATAATGTGCCCCAATCATACACCCTTCCTTCCAACAAGTCATTCATGATGGAAATCTATTGAAATGCAATGTTGCACGCACGGCTGGAGCCTGTTAACCAACTTTTGATCAAGTCCATCAAACCTCTCCAATGCCCCTCTCTGATAAATGACCTCTTTATCCCCATATTTTGTGAAGCCTTATTAAGCGACTCCCTCTCTACCTCTGCAAGGTCATCTTGGCAGAGTAGCCATATGTAGAAATCCTTCATTTCCGGAGTCAAAATCTATGACTTCAACTCCACTTTATGCCCTTTCGCTGATAAGCCAAAAACTCGCCTGAATTCTGACAGTGTGAAAGAAACTACTACCAGGTGGTTCATGTACGATATTGTGCTCTTCATCGAGACGTTATCAAAGGTCTCAATCATTGGTCAAAGAGGACCTTTAAAATCCTTGATGCAAAATAGTAGCATCTATATCATCCATTGCACCTACACATGCCTCAGGTTATCTTTAATAACCTAGTTGTTTGGGGTTGCCACACTCACGAACCACCATCTCCGGCAATCCAAACCATTCAAGCCTTCAAACATTATTGTATATGGCGCCATGTGCTCTTTGGCAAGGGTTGTACATGCTCTCAGTCTCCCTATCATTTTGCCTTTGTCCATACTGCCTATAACTTTTATGCCTGAAGCCAAAATCTGAGCATTCTTGGTCATCCTAGAACTCGAACTCGACAAGTCTATATGTAACTTTTTTTCCAAGAAGCGAATCGCTTTCCGGCTGAATCCATAACCATCTTGCTTTTGTGGTTTCATGCAAAAATTGAAATAGCCATGCGGGTACTTTTCAACCACGTTCCCTCATTGTGTGGTGGTTTCGGTTTTACTTTCATCGTGTTTCATTGTATGGCTCAATTCCATTGCCCGTGTGGCAATTCTTTCCATGCTCTACTCCTATAATTTGGAAGTTATTGCTATCATGGAATTTCTTAAGAAATTTAGAGTCTCCAAAATTGTCAACAATGCCTATATTTGACGGTATTTGCCCTTCTTGACCCTCCACATATTGACCAATGATGTGATGATGATGCTTTGAATGATCAAGACAGTTACTGAGTTCTTCATCACCTTTGAAACAAGCATATCAATAACCTTCGGATTGGTCACACAAGCATGCTTGCGGAACTGGGATGAGATAGTTAAACTAGGATGAGATAGTCAAGGACAAACCTCTTAACACCAAAAACCTCTTAACAATCGGGATGGAGCAATGCGAGTGTTTTTATTTTTATGTGTGGTTGACTTTGGCCGACGGTGACTTCAATCACTGTATGGTGACTTCACTGTCTAATGAGAGTCGTCGTTTGGAGACAGTCACCATGCGGTAACTTCATCGTTCGGTGACTTCACCATCTGATGACAGTCACCATTCGGTGGCTTCTTTTCTTTTTTCTTTTCTTTTTAAATTTTTGTTTTTGTTTAAACATTCCCTTCTTCTAGGCGACCAGCATTAACTCTACAACCCTCATTCCTCTAATGGTAGATCTTCAATTTCAAACCATTAACTGGATCCGCTATCTCCTGTCAATCGATAGTCCACATCTTGATGGCTCCATTGTCGCCAACTTCCCATATTCTATAGGGCCCTAACCATTTCACCATAAACTTGCCAGGTTTAATCTAATTACATCCATTGTACTCTAGCACCAACTGTCTAGGCTAAAACCTTGTCTGTTTCAGATGTTTATAATGCCATGCTTTACGATGAGTTTGTGCTACCTCCATTGCCCAATGCGCCATTAGCCTTCATTCATCTAGCTTGTTCAGCCTATACAATCTCTCTTGAGGACTTTCCATATTGCCAAGTCTATTTTCAATCGCTATCTGAAAGCTTGGAACCATAAATTTTGCCAACAATACCACTTCTTGCTTGAATATTAGTTGGAATGGTGTTTGTCCCATTGTAGCTTTGTACATTGTGCGATATGCCCTAAGTGCTAATGGCATCTTCTCTTCTCAATCAGCTTGCTCCAACCCACATGACTTGTAAATGACCGACACTAAGATCTTGTTCATTGCCTCTGTCTAGCCATTGGCCTTCAGATGATACGAGCTCGATGGCGAGTGAAAAAATTTGAACTAAGTCGTGAGCAGTCAGATCACATGATTCACGAAGTGACCTCCCCTGTCACTCATCAACTGAATAGGGATGCCATAACATATGATGATCTGCTCATAAATAAACTTTGTCGTGCTTATGGCCGAGTTGTCAGGCAACACTCGTGCCTCCACCCACTTCATCAAATACTCAGTTGCTACCACAACATAACATCTCTAATCCCTACTTGGCTTGAGGGGCCCCATGAAATCTAACCCCACCAGTCGAACAACTCTTGGGCATGTGATGGATTAAGTGGCATAAAATCCAATTTCAAGAGTTTACCTGCACATTGACAAGTGTCACAACTGACCACCCAATCTCTGTCATGATTGTATAGCCTAGGCCACCATAGCCCTGCCAGGAGTACTTTCCTTGCTATCATGTCTAGTCCCATATGCCCTCTTGTTGGGCCTTCATGAGCTTCCCAAAGGACACTTTGTACTTCCTCCTCCACGACACATCTTCTCAATACTTGGTTTGGCCCCATCTTATACAAAAGACATTTAATCGAGGAAAATATTTGGCTCCTTAGAACCAACTTTCATTGTTTGCCTAGTGACATCTCCCTAGGGTACTATGAAGTGGATAGATATTCGTTAATGCTTTTACAACTCCAGAATGATGGCTATACAAAATAAATGCATCTAGGAAGTCATCATTGATTCCTTCTAGCGGCTCCCCTAACCTGATCCAAGATAGTTAATCGGCTATAACATGGCTCTTTCCTAGTCGCACCACAATGATGAATGTAAACTCTTGGAGTGGCAACAACCATCTGCTCGCCTCCCCTGAATGATGGGTTTGGATACTAAGTACATCAACACCTGGTGGTCTATGTAGGATGTGAAGGGTGTTGCCAATAGATAATGTTTGAACTTTTGTATGGCGTACACCATTCCTAAAGACTCTCGCTTGGTTGTGTTGTAGCTCTTGTCCACCCTCGACAACAATCTACTAGCAAAATTGATAGGATGATCCAAGCCATGATCACCCATTTGTGCAAGTGTTGTGCCAATTGCAAACTTATACACGTCCACATGCATGTGAAATTCTTTATCCCAGTTCAGGTATATTAGGATCAGTGCCCCTAATAATCTCATCTTCAATTCATTAAAGGAGGTTTCCTGCTCTGTACCCCAAACATAGAGTTCCTCTTTTCTTGTCAGCTTGTCGAGGGGGCATGAAACTTGAGCAAAGTTCTTTATGGACCTTCTGTAATATCCAATGTGTGCTAAAAAGGATTTGACTACACAAACGTTGGTCGGCACTTCCATCTCCACTATCCACGTATCTTGTCTGGATCAGTTTTGAGTCTCATCTTACATACAATGTGCCCCAATAGCTTACCCTACGGTACCATGAATCTACAATTCTTCGAGATCAACGCTAACCTGGCTCGACCACACCTTTCCGTGCACTCCCCGAGTGCTGGAAAATGTGTCTTATCCACTGAAGATAGACCAATCATCCAAGAATGTGCAAAAGTTTCCCATGGACATTTTATCAAAGATATGAAGAATTATCCTTTGAAAGGTTGTTGGTGCATTGCACAAACCTAAGGGCATTTGGTTATATGCATAGACGCCATCCTCTACCACGAAAGTGATCTTCAACTTATCCTCGTCTGTGATTGATATATGGTTATAACTAGAGAACCCATCCATAAATGAGTACATTTCATGTCTGGCAACTTCTTCAAATATTATATCCATAAACGGAATACGGAAGGAGTCCTTATAGTGACAACATTTTGGCACGGAAATCGACACAAATCCTAATCTGGTTCACCTTCTTTAACGATATCACAATGGGTGAAACTCATTCGCTTATCTCAACTCTAAATATGATTCCTGCCTCAAGCATGCGTTGGATCTCTTCATCAACCCTGGCTACATAATCCTTGTTCATCTTATACAGTCTCTTCCACATAGGTACAACTCCAAGCACTAGGGGTATTCGGTGTATGCACAACTCTAGTGGTACACCCTTCAAGTCCTTGTAACTCCAAGCAAACACATCTTTGAACTCTGTGAAGATTTTGAATGTTATCCCCTTCAACACAGGACCCCAATCATTGCCAACTAGTATGTTGCGCGAAATCTCTTCATCCCCAAGATTCCTAACCCTTACAGATGACTCTTTGTACTTGATTGGTTTCCCTGCACCAAAGTTGTGAGTAGGACTTTCATTCACCCTGGCTTCTCCTTTGTATTCCCCAAACTCTAGCAAAAACACATGCTTCTCTTCTCCATCGATTCCTTCCACTCCTAACATATTACAATTCGAGAATAACTCGTAATCTTCCATTTTCCAATGGAAGAGTCCGTTCAAGGAATCCAGGTCATTTTCTTAACATCCTTCGAGTTCCAACATGCCTTCATCATTAGGCTCCATTCGATCACTTCCCTCGTCCATTTTACCAAACTCTTCATCAAATTCAGATTTAAAAGCGATCTCCTTACTCACCATTTTTGTACGAAGGTCAATAACAAACTTCCTTCCACCACTCTCCAGTAAAAGCATGGTTTTCTTCAATTTATAGTTTTCCCTTGCTGCTATCATATCCCTTCTTTTTCAATGGAATCACGACGAAATCTAGCACAAATGGCTAAGTTCCAATGGTGACTGGTTGAGCCATCAATGTTCCCAGAGGTTTAATTCCATGTTGGTCTGCACCGAGTAGGTTGAAGGTGGGGGGCCACAAGCTAGGCTTCCCAAGTTTCTTCCATGTCTCCTTCGGAAGCACATTTACCCCTGACCCACCATCAACTATGGTCTTGGTGAGGATTGTCCCAAGGATACCCATTCCAATGATTGTGGGGTACTGTCCATTGTTCAACGCGAGTAACATAAGGTGTACCGCTAATCCTCCCGGAACAGTTGGTTGTTGTGTGGTGTTGGTATTTAGTTGCATGATGCAAGTATTCAGTAATGTTGTCTTCAGCTAGGGTAAGGTGTAGAGGTCTTATTTTCAATTGGAACCTCCATTTGCAATATCCGCCCTAGTATGCTATTCTTGGCCTCTATTCATCCAGAGGTACTTATTGCCACACTTGAATACCCCTTCGCTTTCATTGCCTTCTCTATTTCCTCTTTCGCCTTGCGTATTCTCTGCTTCTCTGTACGGGGATCAAGGTACACACCTTGATTCGCCTAATTGCAAGTGACTACCAAGATTTCTTTGTCTTCAATGTTGAGTAGGTTTACACGAGGCTTCAGGCAATTGGCTTCTTCATGGTCTCTAAGACCACACCAGCAACACAACTTTTGAGGTGTGTTGTTCTTCTTGCAGTATCGATCAACGTAGCCCCACTAGCTATACGCCCGATACTAAATCATCAATCAGACCTTTAAATCATATTGTATCAAGCTTTTGTTCTCATTACCTCCTCTTCCTCCTTGCCAATTATTTCGGAGCCCACCAGATGATGCATTGTTTGTTTGCTAGTTGGTGGTAGCTGCCCCGTTGGTAGATGGTTGTTCCTCAGTGAAAAGCACTTGTGGCCCTCTCACTCTTAAGTTATACGGGCAGTCCTTGGTGGAATGACCCATCACCTAGCAGATGTCACATGATGACTTTTTCAAACACGCTCCTTTTGTGCGCCTGCTTTCTTTGCACTCTATGCACCACAATTCTCCTTCGTCATTCCGCACTGCACCTCCTATCATTTTGAAGTCCCGCATCATGTGTTCCATATCCTTCTGTAATGCTTGCACCTTTTTGTTGGATTCATCATCGCTGCTACTACCCTCATCTGATGATTCATCACTCTCGGATGATGACTTACTTTTCTTCTTCTTTAATGTTTTACTTTCGCTTTCCAAATTCATAGCACTGTCATATGCATCATTATACAACGTTAGCGATACAATCCTCATTTTTCTTCTCAAAGATGCATTCAACCCGTCAACAAATCATCTCTTCTTCAATTCATTCGTCGGTTGGGTTTCCATATTCCCAAGCAATTCCTTCAACCTTCTATTCTAGGCTCAGACAATTTCCTTCTTCCCCTGTTTAGCATTGTAGATCTCTGTGAAGATCTCATTATCATCCCCAAGCAATTTAAATTCTGCTTGGAATTCTTCTTTGAGATCATCTTATGAACCTACTTTCGCTTTTTCCATGTCTGAATACTAGTCGATGGCAACACCCAATAGGGTTGCAGGAAACTATTGAACCCATTTGTCTTTATCAATAACCCCATTTGCCGCCCCAAAAGTTTCACACGTACAACAATGTCTGACAGGATCTTCTTTCTCGTCACCAGTAAACTTGGGTAGTTTTTGTTTCTGCAACATGATTCTTCTTGTTTGTCCTTGACTACCTTGTTGTGTTCCCAAACTACTAGGATTGGATCATAGAAGGTTTCCCTAACCACCGTGCAGTGTCCTCCCAACACTTCTCGCAGCCCTGATTTTTTCGGATTCCTTCATGTCCTCTTCCCCTTCACTTCGAGTGCTTCTACCTCAGTCTCCCTCCGCTCGAGGTGTGATAGATATGTTTAAAACTTGTTTACATCTCTTCAATCAAACCCAACAAAAGCTCCTGACTACTTCTTGCTCGTCAATGTTCTAGCGAACCGAACCATTCCCCTTCAGTTACTACACCTCCCACGACACCCTTGTGGTCACCCTCCATGACACCTTCGTGATTCCCTTCGGCAAGTTGCTTTAACCTTCATCTTTGTACAATTTTTTGTGCAAGAATTAGAGCTTGGTGTTTGGCGTCTACAGCATCAATTTGTTCCCTTCTATTTCTATCCTTATTTAGTGTAGTCGGCATATACACTTCTCATTCGTGAATTTGAAACAAGCATAAAAACAACACTTTTATTTATGTATACTCTCTATACATCATCACGGGTCATCAATGCGACCGTTACAGAGTTTAGTGCTCTTCTCAGTCACACTCTTCTGACATTTCACTCACATTCTCATGGGCTAGGGCTCATGGGTTAGACCTCCGTCGACTTTCATCACCTTCCTCAGATTCTCGACAGTTGCGTTCTAGGAAGTTTCAGAGGGTTTGATGCCTGTGTTGTTCTTGCTCGATTTCCTCTTGTTGCCTTATTTGCACTAGAAATGCTTGTGCAAACAATCAAGGAAATTGATGCAACAAGCGGTTTGTCATGAGGCTCACGTTCAATGATTCCCAAATAGTGTCCTCTAGAACCCCTTCAAGTAAAGCTTCTCTCCATATGAAGGTTTCAATACTCACACAGAACAAAAGATGAAAGTTTGTGGTCAATTCATGCTCCTCTTCATATAGCTCGGTTATTCCCTTTTCGATAGTTCTTACATTCTCCTCGAAAGGTATTCCCATTTATTTTACTCCTTGTATGCAAATGTTCATGTCGTGATCCCCAAATTCAAAATCGGCATTGGTGCCAAATGTTTAGCAGCACAGTTAAACAGGTTTAATGCATAATAGAAAAGTAAAGAATGTAACACTAAGTTTCATACAACTAAACTATTGATTCCATTAATGATCATGACAATACAATGTAAGATAATGTACTTCAGATTCATATCTAATACCGCTTAGGCGGATATACATATAGTACCCGAAGAATTGCACCTCAACCACCGTGTTCCAACTACGTTTGGTACCGAACAACTGACACACTTAACTAATAACTATTCCCAAAGGTTTATAATTATTCTCGACGACACATACAAGAAGAATCTAGATTGACCACCAGGGGGATTAACCAAAATACCATCAATGAAGACATTCATGTATTCATTATGATACATATCATTAGACTTGATATCATTTGGAAGATCGTAACATATTTAAGAGATAACCATGGTGGATAATATATCCATGGATATGCCATCATCAAATATTCATATGGCAGACATCGTGAGACTTGATGTCAGTGCACATACCATAATATGGATATTTTGAGCTATGGAGAATGTCATGTGACTTCATATTCTTGAGTATACCATATCTCCTAATATCCTGATATCACTGTGAGATGATATCTCTCTCACAATAAATGGATCTATTGTGTTGGATAAATTTTATCTTCCCTAGCTAAGAGGGAGTGTTAATAATGATGGCTTTGGTCAGATAAACAGGAATGATGATTATCAATAGAATATCTATGATTCTATGCATGCATGTGTATCAATATACATTGAGTATATTGATATACATACATGCATAATTATATATTAAACCATAAATCATTATATTGATTATTTGAGAAGCAAATTATCATTCATGATAATCGACCTGCTAAAATAATTATCATTACTGTTATTTTGCATGTATAAATCTGTAGTTATCTATCTGCATTTAATCGATATTGAATATCATTATCTTTGCTATGCAAATGTATATCGATTAATCGATATTGTACATAAACGAATATCATCAATAATGTGTAATTTGCATCGAGTAGACATCAGATTCATGTCTGAGTCTATTTGCTATATTACCAATAACAATCGGTTAATATTTGTTTGACTAATGATACCAATTATGGAACAGTATGTAGACATGGCAATGGAGAGACATGTCTCCACAAATTATCCATTGACATGTCTCTTCAATCAAAAATAAATATTCCAAATCAGATCGATGAATGACGAGTATAGAAAACATAAGTGCAAGTCATTTGTATTTCGATCTCTCCTGATTCAAATTCAGAAATAATTGATGTATTATCAATATCAGAAGTATCTACATTTCTTGTGAAATATCATTGACTCAGTGGCCTGGCAGCAACCTGCAAAGAATTATAAGTTAGTAACAGTATTATTCTAAAGATAATAAAATTAAAAAATATCCACTAATAAATCTAATCAACTTTTAACACCCTGATTTTTATAAAATGATTAGTAATGTTATATTTGTGGCTTGTGTTTCTATTCTTGCCAGTTCAATAAGCATACATTATGGATATGGATATTGCGATCAAAATGAAGAGCAGAAGAGAAAATTTGTGTGTGCAAATTGAAAAGTTTACAAATGAATTCAACTGATCATTCTACCCATTTGAATGCATTTTAATACTTGTAAA
The DNA here is from genome assembly GCA_028749045.1 of Cupressus sempervirens. Lineage (NCBI taxonomy): Eukaryota > Viridiplantae > Streptophyta > Pinopsida > Cupressales > Cupressaceae > Cupressus > Cupressus sempervirens. The sequence continues at coordinate 675,656,028 of CM053792.1, read as the reverse complement.
TGCCTTTTTCCAATTAAGCTATCTGTTTGGCATGATGTTCAAAGTTTTCAGAGTTTTCTCATTGCATTTATTGCTACAATAGGTCTGATTCTAATCAGCACCAAATAGCTTGAGTTTTGGCTTTTAGTGTTTCATTTTATTTGGTGGACATGTCAGAGTGTAATGTACTTTCCAGTTTCTGTCGCCGTTGAGGCTTCAGTAGGACATGTGATGATTAGAGGTACCATGCACAAGGGTCCTAGATGTGCTCCACAAAAGGATCCATGCCAAGATACTCAAGCCAGAGTTTATTTTTTATAGATTTAGAAGTCCAGTTTAATTTTCTGTGATCTTTCCTGATGTACTTTCTTTTGTTAGTTTTGACGAGCACAGAAGCCCTTGCATGAGAGATGCAATCTACATGGATTTAAAGGTTTGCTCAACATCATTGTCAACGATTGTAGACTTCTACAATCCACAGTTCATTTTTCCAGTTTTGCAAAGACAGAAAACACTATTTGTCCCAAAAGAATGTTGACACCAAACATAGGCCAAGAGGACTTAATTATTATGAAAATAATTAAAACCCTTTATACACACACACACACCCACACCCCTCCAACTCGTTAGATAGGGGGGCTGCTCCACAGAGAATGTTTGAAAGGAAAAGCTTGGAGAGGCTTTGACAAAAAACTTAAAGAGGGAAGCTTCAAGGAAAAAATACTGATTCTGGGATTTAATAGGCAAAAAGAAAGGGTTTCAGCTGCCCCTTTGGGAATGAGAGGCCATTGTATGTATCTGTTCATTATGATGTTAATTAGAAGCTTCCATGTTTGTGCAAATCCAGGTTATTATTCAGTTTTTTTTTTTGAGTTACATGCTGCTTGTATGTGTATATGTTCAGATTTACATGTGTAAATTCAAATATGTGTTTATATTCAGATTTACAGGCTTAGATTTCCATGGCATAAAAAGCATGGGATCTTGAATCCAAGCACATCGGGTGATACTGCTCTTCTGGGCTGTTGCCAATGCTCAGTGGGTAAATGCTTGACCAGCACGGACCCTGTACAAAGGAGGGTTAAAGAATTCAACACTTGGAAACCTCTGATATGTTTCAGGATTTTGTGTATCATCCCACATTCAACACTTAGTTCAAAATTGAAATAGAAATACACACACACGTCCATAAGAGATCAAGGAAATATCCCCTTCCTAATTTGCCCTAAAATCACAATTGCAACAAATTAGGGTCGGGGTTTTGGCTCACCAAAAAGCTTCCTCAATCTTGTGATCTTGTAAAACAACATGAAGAAAAACATATGCAATAGATGTACAACCATATATCTAATCATTTAGTCAAACTATATTAGAAAACATATTAGGATAGAAACATGACGGATCTTTCCAAAGCAATCAAAAGCTAAGCCTAATAGGGATGCATATCACAAACCCTTTACTTGGCAGCTTGTATATACTTTCCTCAATCCTATCTCATCTCCCTAGAAACAGCTGTTGCCTTCTGCAATTAGGCGGAGGTTATATGGGGTGACTTGACTTAGTGAGTGCCTTCTTGACCTAGGCCACAACAGTCCTACTGAGATGACCTACTCACTAGCCCCTCATGACCCTTCTCTTAGACCTTAAGCCATTTCCCTTCAAGGTGCATTTCAAATAGTATATATAACTATTATCTATTGCCATCTTGTGGAGTCAGATGGAGGTTTCAAGGGGTGGCTTGAGTTAGTGAGTGTCTTCTTGTCCTAGGCTACAAGTGTCTTACTAGGACAACCTCCTCACTAGCCCCTCATGACCTTAATATTACACTGCAAGCACTTCCTATGAGATAGGTTGCAAACAATCAAGCACATCCTAAATTCTACTGCAAGCATTCATTCAATCATCAGCTGTTATTCATATGCACAAAGATATAATTATAACACAATTACTTGTAAGAAGAATACTGAAGATGGTCGATCTGAAGACAATTTCTTGGATGCAAATAGTGATCAATCTCTATGAATCGATCATACTCCTTTTGTGTGCTGACTACTTAGATAATCCTTGATTATTATATTTGTTGATGTAAGGGTCACCTGAATGTATTAATTTTTGGATGATCTGCTCATGCCTTATAATCGGATCTGCCCTTAATGACTACTGATTGCTGATTTATTCCTGATTATTTATCCCTTGATTCACAACACAATGTATTCCTTACAATGCTTGGAATGAATCCTCTTTTATACTTTATTGGTGGAACGGTCGTCGCCCTTCTTAAGAACTGAGTCACCACTTTTCATTGTTGCCTTTCAGAAGAATATATTATCCCAAATTGGTTTCCCTTAATTGTCCTCCTCAAATGACACCTTTCCCCTTAACATCTTCCAATGTACACGATAGTCACCTCTTCCTCGTGTAAGCCCGTTTGGAATGCTCACAACCTTTCACAATCACCACGCTTTGAAAGAGTCACAGCCCTTGAACCTTTTTTTCCTTTGAAAGAGTCACAGCCCTTCATAACTACAACCTTTTGAAGAGTCGCAACCCTTCGAAAGAGTTACACCCCTTAAGCATTTCTGCCCTTTGAAAGAGTCACTTCCTTATATTCTTCACCTTCCTTTCTTTTTCCATTATTTCTTCTTCAATTCCTATGCGCTCCTCTTTCTTCCTTCCTCCACATCCCCTTTCAAATTAACTCTCCTCCCTTTTATATCTTATTTAAAGGGAATCACAACTCTTCATTATTTATCTCTTGACCAATCATTAACTTATTTAACTTCTAGTTATATAGTATTAATTTTTTTATTAATTATTTATTTATATTAAAATTTTATTATTATCATTATTATATAATGTTAAATCCTATTTCACAAAGGGAGCATTACAGCTCACTAGGTAAATGATTAACCAGCAGGATCACTGTGCAAAGGAGGGTTAAAAAAATTCAACACTTGTAAACCTCTAATATGTTTCAGGATTTTGTGTATGATCCCTCATCCAAAACCTGAATTCAAAATAGAAATAGAAATACACAAGCATAATGTCCATAGAAGATGAATGTCAAGAGATGAATGTCGACAGATGAATGTCTAAAGAAAGGTTTAAATGAACCCAGCTGAAGAGATAACGACAAGCAATACTTGTCTATGGATAGGTTTGGCACTGGTCATTTTTGTTACCAGTCCTTGTATTATTATCCACTTTTGGAAGTCTTGTAAACAACCTGAATCAAGGATAATGGTAAAACTTAAGATGAGAAATGCACCAAAAAGCAATGAACTAAGAATCTTCTCTAATGGCTCCATGATATGGATAATAACTAGAACCACAGGTGACACAGTTCCAGAGGTATTGAAAATATTGTGGCTCACAAGAATTTTATAGACTGGAATTCATTGGAGACTAACATACATAATGACAATATTTGAAGGCATTACAAATGCCTTTCTATGGTCACATCTTTACACAAGGGCCATATAAGCTGATTTCAGTTCATTACCCCATTGTCAATTAAGGAATGTCATATCAAGAGAACAAACAATCATTAAATTCAAATTTCTTTGTCTAAGTTAATCTTACTTAAAGGTGGCAAAACTTGACAATTTCAATGCAATAAAACTCTACGGTTTACCTGGTCTCCATGTCAGACCCTCGACCAAACACAATAGGTAATGGCCCTGCCCAAGTAGGAGCAACTGCAATAATAGCTGACACATTGACTAAACCTTTAGTGGCTCCACGTACAGCTATGGTTGCTGCATGCCCACCTCCAACAATCACTCTTTCAGTATCTGCAATGAGGCAATGTCAGAAGACAATAGGAGTTACTACATATACAAGAGGCATAAAGAATAAATCCATGTCATAAATGAAATTCCAAGTCCAACAAAAACTCCAGATGCATTTCAATTCCTCAATTCACTGTGCAATATCGAGAGTGAGACTGCAACTGAATTGTAGTGACATATTGAAAATCCACTTAGCTCATAGCTTTGACATTTAGAAAATAATATCTTAAGATAGAGCATACATTCAGAGTATAACATCACCATGAAGGACTTCCCGTTTTACCCATCATACAAGTGCATTTCAGTCCCATGCTTGGACACCAACTTTAGGTTCTTGGTAGCAGACAAGAGGAATGAAATATTAGAGAATAGAGCTTTTAGACTCAGTGAGTACTCACTGGAGTCATTTCTGCAATAGAAAAGTAAATCGCCCCAAGCCTCGTGCAACAGCTCTTCTGAAAAAACTTGTGAGCATTTAATAACTTACTTCGCACTGGCAGGAGAATTTGATTACTGCATTTTATTTTATTTTGTCACTTTTTCTATGGCAGATATGATCTCACTGGCATGTATTGATCGTCAAGTGACTGGAAGGATTTGTTTACAGTTGGTTAAAAAGAAAACAATTTTGTCGTATCTTTATGAAAATTTCAGCAACTTTTAGTTTCTTGATAAAAATCCTATGTAACTAGATTATATTTCTACTTTTGGCATTACAAGTGAATACAGATTCTGAATAATCTTAACATGATCAAAATAGACTTATGTGTTTTAAATTCATTCTTTATGCTTCTCATGCATCTTTAAGTTGATTTTACATTTTTATTTAATATCTTTAATTTTGCTGAGATTTTTGCTAAATCCAAGTCTGAGTCAAGTTATTGAGCTGTGGAGCTCTAGCCAAGTGTGACTTTTCTAACTATGCTAGAAAGCACACAGAAAAGCTATAATGCAGATCTAAGTGAGCTATTTTGATGCTACATTACCATAAAGAAAGAAAAAAATAAAATGTCAATGGAAACTAAACAGTGTATTAAGAAAATATGGGAGCTAATCTTTGAACAATTGAGCATAAATTGAGCACTCCAAATGATTACTAATATTCAAATCTGGAAACTCATATTCAAACCTAGGGGTTGGAACTTGGAATAGCCTCCTTCATTAATCATATTGAACTTATGGTGGGGAAGGAACAAAAGATTCTTCGACAATAAGAAACATCTAGAAGAAATAATTTGGAACAAGGTTGAGGCCATTCCCTCAAAATTTGTAGGTATGAGAAATTAAGACCAAAGTACGACCACACTAATAAGGTGGATGGAAAGTGGTTCTGCATAATTTGGAGGTATACATCATGGCCTTACATTTTGCAGATTCCTGACTAAGGGATTTGTCTCAAGTTCAACTCTATGACATCAAAAAATACTTTAGTAAAAGACCATGGTCATCTCTAGCATGGGATAAGATAAGATAAGATAAGAAAATAATATTAATGTAATAATATTAATGTCCAACAAAAAACCACGAGGGTTTATGGGACTGAGCATACAAATAAGAGAACCGACAAGAGCAAGAGCACCAAACAGTGTCCGAGAAGAAACAAAACAAGAAGCAAGAGCAAAAAAGCCAAGGCAAGAACTAGGGATCCCTCCTTGGCAAAAAGAAATTGGTCATAGAAGGGTATAACTGCGGATGATCAAGGGTCCTATATCATATCACTGAGAACTGTTGGAAGAGTGTCGCTGCCTGGAAAGACTGGTGCAATGTCTCACCGACCTGCAGTGAATGATACTAGATGACCTTTTCGCGCCCCGTGGTGGAGACAGGGGGGAGAAAAAGGTGGTAATGAGCTGATTTGAGGTATGACACTGAGGTAGTAGTGACTACAAGGTATGATCGCAAAGCTGGGTGACCTCCAGAGGTAAAGTGCAAGGAACCGCTGGTCAATGTAGCTGAAGAACGCTGAAAGAGAGAAGCAATCCCTGAATAGGTAGTGAAATCTCCCTCTAATCTCATAGTAGATAGGACAACAGAAAATAAAGTGAGTCTCAAACTCAACCTTCACCAATATACACACAGACAGATCCGGTCATCTCTATCCATATAGTGGTTGGTCTGGACCTGAGATGGTGGGAGCCAACTCTGAAGGAGTCCAGAGAGAAACGTAGGGCATGACTCCAGTGCCAAGAAAGATATGCAGGTCGAACAATAACCCCATCAAGAGTCTCAAGAAAATGCTCAATATAGAAGTCCATCCTCAGACGTAATCAGCATAGAAGGCCATCCTCGGATGTAATCCACCTAGAGGATTACACCAAGTAATGGTAATGTATTGTCTATAGATATCCAAAGTAACATGCTCATTCAACTCTTGAAGTGAGGGAAGGAGGTGAGTCAGAGCATCCAGCGAGAACTAGTATGGAGGAAAGCGATCAATCTCGACCCCAATCGAACTCAATAGAGAGGTGGCCTAGGCGTACCAACAGCGAGATCTACTGTTAGTATCAGATTTCATAACTGTAACAGAGGAACACTAGGCCAGGTAAGAATATCTGTGTCAATCGGCAACCAAATCCGCAAAACCACAAAGGCGATGGAGAAGCCAAATCAAATCAAATATGGCCACAAGTTTGAAGGGATGAGCTCCAAACTTAGCTAAGATAATGCTATGGCAGGTGAGTCTATGACATCTGATGATATGCCGTAGAAGCAAAGTCTAAACACGCTCAATAGAGGCCCAATTCGAGACAAGAAAAGAAGGTCCCCAAACCATAGAGCCATAGAGAACAGTTGGCCAAACCAAGGGGTCTAGGAGGGACAGCTTGGACGAAATGTCCTAAAAATGATGTCTGAAACCTTATCTCTCAAGAATGACCAGGGATCCCATGCCCTTATTGACTCTGGACTAGATAGTCGGTCTCAAACTGAAGCGGGGCCTAAAGAACTTCACCTCGAGGCATATGTAGGAAGAAGTAAGCTCAACCTCCTTACCCTAAAAAAAGAAATAAAGATGAGAGATCTTTAAGAAGTTAAAGATCATAACCCGAGTCTTACTCAGATTGACCATGAGCTGACACTGGTCACAAAAATAAGCCAAACCATCTAGGAGTCTCTATAAACTGTCAAGGGAAGAGGCCAGCAGTACCACATCATCCGCAAAAAGGAGAATGGAGATCAAAACCTGATGCAAATAGCACCCACCACCGGGGTGCGAGGAGGTCGTGTGGAAGTCATCGAGCTCGTCGATATACAACCCAAACAGAGTGGGCAAGAAGGGGCAACCCTGCTTCACCCTAATGGTGCTCTAAATTGGAACGGAAAAGCCCTCAGGAGTCCTAAATCTACCAACCACATTCTCGTACAGTCTCATAATAGTACTCAATAGCATATCTGAAATCCCAATCTCACTAAGTCTTTGGAATAGGGCCATCCTAGGAATGGAATCAAAAGCCTTGCGGAAGTCCACAAAACAACAAGACTTTCTTAGAACAGTGTCTAACCTCCTCAATAATGGCCCGCAACATGAAGATGTGATCCATAGTCTGGTAGTCAACACGAAAACTAACCTGGCCTCTTGCTTTACAGTCACTCCTATCAAGCTCATTGGATAGCATAGTGTTCAGAGCAATGGCATAAAGTTTGGAAAATGCATGCCCGATCTTGATGGTCTTGTAGTTGCCAGGTTCACAGACAAATCTAGACTTATGAATAGGATAAATCACATGTCGCAACCAAGAATTAGGAAAACCAGTATAGACCACTCTATTAAAGAGTGTAGGGAGGTAGGAGCCAAGGATCGAGGCACCAAGCTTGAAAAGTTCGGCTTGGAAACCTTCCTTGTTAGCTGCTCTACTGCATCTCATGGATCTAATGGCCTCATAAACACTGGAGGGGGTGAACAAATGGCAGTATGGAGGCAGATTGGGATGGAAAGATGGCTGTCCAAGAATGTCATAAAGTATAATGGTGTCAGAGGTCAGAGAGTGAAAGTCAAGGATGGAGGGCGAGGGGGAACACCCAGGGAATAAGGTGCGCCAGAAGATCTAAGGATTGCAAATAAGCGTGGAGCAAAGGGATCTGCACTGAGAAGAGACAACTGAACATTTCTTGTAGTGAAGAAAATAGAGGTAAGAATAACGCAAGTAGGTGAAAGCAAGAGAATGAGTCTCAAAAGAGGAGCGAACAGGGCGATGGAAAGATTTACAGTCAGTGTCAAACCATTGGTTCATAGGGCATGTATTCTGACACTTAGACCCGTGAGAGAGGGGAAAGCGGTGAGGGATAGTGTTACATCCCAATTTTTGACCTAATTTAAAATATAGCCATTGACGTTCACATGAAATCAATTGACAATTAAATTTGTTATAATCCTACGAAATGGTAAGATGGTTAGTCATTATAATTTCATGTGAAGATAACATGCTAGTTGATTATTTATCATGAATTCATGGAATTGAAAAGACGGTTAGCCATTATGATTATTTATGATTAATAACTTATTATGGTAATATGATTTAACTGCGAAAAATTTCCTTGTAGGAAGCACGTCAAAGGGGTGGAAGCATTGTCAGAAAAGAATTGGGCACAAGAGCATCACCATCACTAGTCAAATAGGTATGAATCATGAATCACCATGGTTGAGGACCTAGTGACTTGAACATTAGGATACAATCGATGAAACTGCATGAGCTATTAAATAAATAATTTAAAACATAAAATAATTTAATTGAAATATAATACGTACCTCAAAGGATTTTTGAATGATCTTTCACAATATTATTTTAATATATACCTATGTATGTACACAGAGATAAATATAAAGTGACACCATAATATAATGATGCCACCTAACAAATATATCTACGTGTACATAGATAGATATAAACTATAATATTTTTCGAATTGTAACCTTCAAACTTTCTTCCATCCTTTTTATTTTTTTCTTGTTTGAAACTGATTGAACACTTGGCACATTTATTTGGTGTCCAAGAGCCAGTACATTTTCCTTATGTTACAGCTTCTTGGAAGCCAAAGAGTCTTTTAATTCTTTTTAATAACATGAGGTTGGGAGAGACGGGAGAGCAAAGAAATCACATTCCCAACTTCCATTAATTTTCTAGCGTTTTCCTAGCTCATTCCGGCTTCTTTCCACAACCAATACTTTGCAAAAACTAATCAATTTTCTGCAAATTCCATTCGAAAACCTTTGCATTTATAGCAGTGTAGTTCTTAATACAAACTGTTGTATATTATTCCTTCTATGCTGAAGATTGACGTTGTATTTGCATACTATGATTATGCTTGGAAGCAAATCAAAGAAGAGCTGATACAAAATCGTTTAGCAGCACTCTATTCTTATTTCCTACAACACCCGACTACCTTTTTCACATATACGACTTCTGTGATCATTTCCACCTTCTTCCACTTTACTGATTACCTCCTTCTTAGTGCTGATATCCTTGTTGTTACCGGTCTATACTATTACATTAATCTTTACCACGATTTCTTGCCACTCAGTTATTCCACCGAGAATCGTAAGCACTCATGCTGAGACTACGATAGATATTTTGCAAGCAAAGGAGAGGTAAGTAGTTGAGCATCCAGCAAGGCAACAATTACAAATTAATCTAGGTTATGTGGAATAACCAAAATCCAATATTTCAAATATGGTTTTACTTGATCAATGGTGCAATAACATTGAATTAAATAGCAGCAGTAAGCTACAGTATTTATCATGATTATGTTTTGTTTGATATTATGGGATTGATCCTCTTTAAATTAGAATTGTTCATGGCAAGTAAGAACCAAGTAACCATGATATGAATCCATGAATCATTATGCCATTGGAATTAACACAATATCTTCTGCAATTCTTTAAGAATATCTTTTTCAAATCACAGATTGTAATAAGTTGGAATATATATATATATAAAGGTGAAGAGGTGAGATGGAGTCTACAATCACATAGAAATAAAAATCAGATATGATACATTAAATCTGGAATAATATCCTTTAATAGCTCATGCATGATCATGTTTATTGTATTCTCCTGCTGTCAAGTCGAGTGGTGTGAGTAAATACCAAGATACTCAGTCGATGATAAGATGTTCCATGTCTATTCTGGGTAGGGAGGGCCCTTCTCGTTAGAGATTGTGTGAGGATAAGTTTTGGTCCGAGGTTGGGTGGTTAAGCCCCTAACAATGTTTCCCCTCTCCACAAGATGTCAGATGTGCACCTGATAAAGATAAGCATTCAAACATTTATCGGTAACAAGTATTTTTACTTTTATGATATTTATACAAGTAGAATTTATGATGCATTAATTTATGTTGTTGAATTCAACTATAACCTTTGATGTAAGCAACTTTACTCGTCAATGTAATTGATAATTATTAGATTGGTTGACCTTCCAATTGAATACGGAATATATCTACAGGATTGTTATTTCAATCTTTCATTTATATGAATAATGATTATGAGCATATCTTTTGTTATTGCCACAGTTAGCAATGGGAAGAAAAGAAATGATACAATGGGAAGAAAAGAAATGATACAATGGTATCTGATGCCCTAAGTGATATAGTGGTATCTGATGCCCTAATTGATACAGTGGTATCTGCTGCCCTAAATGATCCAATGGTATTTGATGCCCTAATTGACACAGTGGTTTTTGATGCCCTAAATGATCCAATGGTATTTGATGCCCTAATTGATACAGTGGTATGTGATGCCCTAATTGATACAGTGGTATGTGATGCCCTAATTGATCTAGTGGTATTTAATGGTAATCATCATTTGATTTTGATATAACGGTATTAGATGGTAGTCATTTAATATTGATATTATGGAATTTGTGGATTAAATTGGATGTTTGCAGAAGCATCCCTAGATTGATTTCGGTCTCGAATTCCATGGTATGTAGATTTTAATTTCCATAGTAAATTCATTGATAGTGTTTTCAATTCTTAGTTATGAAATTTTGTTTAACTGATTTTAATCGTTAATCTCATTCATATGAATGTAATTGATTTAACTGTCTTCTTATGAAAATGAAGTAATAATTATATTTCTTTGAATATGTTAGTTGTTAATTAAGACTCGGAAAAAGTGGATGTTATAGATAGAAAGGAGAGTGGACACTCAAATGGCATCAAGTAAATCAAACATGGAGGAGGCCTCACACAAATCATTGAAGCTAGCAAGTGTCACGAAACTCCTAAGATGGTAGGAAAAGAGCTCACCATCACCCCTCAGAGAAACAAAACCCAGTGGGGGGGCGAACAACTTTAGACGATATGTGAGGAGGCTATGGAGAAGGCAACAGGCAGGGTGAAACATGGAGAGCAATGCTAAGAAGAGCATGGTCGATGAAGGGGAGACGTGAAATCGTGAAGCTGCAAATGGAGGGAATGAAGGAGGAGGAAGTGAGGGCATAGTCCACAACGCTCGTGCCACCACAATGGGGCCAACAGGTAAAGAGCTCAGAGCCAAGGAAGGAGGATAGACTATTCAAAATCAACAAGCAAAAGAACTCAGAGCTGGAGAAGGTCACGATCGTAACAAGAAAGCGGCCCAAAAGCATCATCTGAGGTACGTTGAAGTCCCAAACTAGTTGGATGTATCTCAGAAGTGCAGATCGAATCAGAACCACAGTCATGTATAGGAGTTTGGAGATTCCTAGTTCGTGCATTGAAGTCCCCAAGAATGATGATGTCACCCAGAGCAACAAACTGTGAGATGCACTCCTGAAGGTCACAAAATGGGTCCCCATCCTCGGCCCCATAAATGGCGTATGAAGAAGACGTCAGTGGAAAACAACACACAACAATAAAGATGTCCCTCTGATTCCTATGACCAATATGGACCCACATGAATCTGGCAAAGGCATTGGAGTGAACCACTGAGGTAGAACTGAAAATATCATCCCTAATCAAATAGGCACCACCCCCGGACCCGCGGACCCCACCAGAAGTATGAACCTCCTCTCTACATACTGACAGCCACTAGTACAAAACATATCCTAGAAAAGGGCGCATGGGACTCTCGTGGGTCTCGGTGATGGCCAAAATATCAGCGGACCCCACCGCATCGTGAAAGAGACCAAGTAATGACCATAAAGAGTCATTACCATTCCAACAGTTGACAAGAAGAGAGCAAGTGGGGGGCTTCCTCTTGTCAAACTATTGTCGAAACCATCATGCAACCTTGGAGGTCCATCTCGCTTCCCATCCGCTAAGAGGGGAATCACAAACAACTGCTCTAAGGTTCCTAATAACAACCCATTTTCTAGCCCATCTAGCTTTCGCCACAATCCCCCGAATGTGTTTCAGCTCTGTTACCTATGCCTTCATGAGATCTTCATCAAGAAAAAATTTAGAGGGGAGAGAGAACAACTTTCTCTTTGCTCTAAGAGCACAAAGCTTGTCAAAAAATGAGAAAAACCGGATGAAGAGGGCATCTCCTGGGCCAAACAAACATTTGTCCAATGTGATGTCGGAGATACCAAGCTGATCAGTGAGGAAAGAGCATCCAACAGAGAGGGTCGGAAGTGGGAGAGAGATCACATACACGTAAGTTGAGATCACGAGCCCATCTCACATGCCCATCATCAATCTTCCCCTAAACAATCTTATCCAAGCTCGATAAAGGTGTAGTAGTATCTGTATTAGTGCAAAGAGAGGCCCATGATTTCACCTTCTATTCAATTTCAAAAATCAAGGAAGAGTGTATTGTGGCCATTTTCGTTTACTACTCTTTTATTTTTTCCAGACCATCCAGTTGCTCGATGATGGATTCTAAAGTGGTTTTCAAGCTTGCAGTTTCAGAGATGAAGGTATTGGAAAATCCTTTGATATGAGAGGTGTTCAGTTGTTGTGGCCTATTTGAGTTTTGTAATTGCCTCCGTCAGTGATGTAACCTATTCTCTGAGTAGAGTATTGTCTAATTCAAGCTTATTCACGCAGTCACAAAGCCTCTGGTAGGTCAGAGGTTGGGTTTGTGGCAAACAAGTGTCCCCAATAGTCATTTTCAAACAGCAAATAGAAGCACCATAAATGAGTAGCTGTCTCCACGTAAGAAAATCACTACTTTTTACAAGCGGATCAATCAAGCCCTATATCTATTAAACAAACTTTGATGATGCTGCCATAGCTAACTAGGAACGACTGATGGAACAACACTTAGATTCTCACCAACGATATGAATATAGTGAAAATTAAGGCAAGTTAACTAAATCCACTGATTGACAACTCATTATAACTTGCCATCACAGTGGAATCTATGACTTGTGTTCACATCAAAAGAAATGGACATCAAGTAGCAAACCTTACTACTAATTTAGGGGTTGGCTTACTCACTTCAACCAAGGCTCTTAATACTTTTATGGCTATCTCTCCTTCCTAGGGAATTCTAATCCATCAATGTTGAGGAAGCATCTCATAAGACCAAAATGATATATACTCCCTTCCTGCCCCTTCAAGTCATAGAGCTCCTAGATATTTGCCTTAGCCTAGTCCTTATCTTAGATGTCCCTCTTCCCTTATCTCCTCTTCACCCTGTCCCCACCACCCCACCTCCTTGAATTTATATTTAATCCTTCACCCTCATGAATTCACCAACTCATGCTTTATGGTGATCTGCAACTATGAGTTTTAGGACCATAAAAATGTCATCACACAAACTAGCCACAACTATTTTGTCATGTATTAGAGAGGGGGCTTCTTATTGTGACTAGTTGTCACAATTACCATTGTAATCCCTTCTCTTTTGTTTGGTATGTCTACATGGAAAGATGGGATGCTTGAAGGTGGTGAAAATTGTGGGATACCAATTTCAAAGTGCAGAGCTTTAAATGTTGTTGTGGCTTTTCAGCTGCCCTATAATTTATAACCATTTCTATTTGTCTCTCTTGGAATCGTCTGGAGTTTTGTTGCATGCGACCATCCTTATTGTAATTGATCTAACGGTAAAGGAATGAAGTATTTTGTGCATATTGGCTTGTTGATGGGCGCTTAAGGGTTAATCCTTTGCAACCTAAGGAGATAATGGAAACATGGAAAACTCCAAACAGGTCGACAGAAGTAAATTTCAATGGTGCCTCTCAGGACAATCCAGGTCTATCAGGTGTTGGATATGTGGCTAGGGATGAGGATGGTAACATATTGATGATTGGAGCAAAGAGGCTCCTAATTGGCACAAACAATGAAGCAGAGACTCTCACTGCGATTCATGTAGTCAAAATGGCAAAGAAGATAGGTAAGGAAGTTGCATTTTAAAGAAGATTTGTAGATTATAATCAATGGAATCATCAAAAGAGAATCAGGAATGTGGCACTCGAACAAAAACATTCACTGAATAAAAAATTTATTGCGAGATTTTGAGGAATTCAAATTTGTCACATGTGTTGAGGGAAGCAAATGAAGTAGCTAACAAACTATCCAAGTTTGGGGTGTCTATGCCAAATCAAAATGAGGAAGAGTTTATAGAGGATTACAGGGGCCCCATTTCACAGTAACTAATGATAAATGATTTTGGGTGTTGTGAGGTGTAAAGTAATAAGGTGGTTTCTCAATATACTAAGAAAATTATTTCCTCCCGTTATCTCAACAAAGTGAGATTGGGAACTTCTAAACATTTTATGCTTGCTCATGTTGGATGGTGGATGTAGGCAGCAATTATGCCATGAATAGTTTTACAAGACTTACGTTAGTTAATAAAACATTGTTCTGAAGGGGTGTTAGGTGTGTCGTTTGTTGGTGATGGATAAAGACTTAACCAACCATGTCTAGTCTATTTGTGCAGAATCTGGAACACGTGAGGGTATGGAAAAATGTGGGAACTATTATGCTATGAAATATATATCACGCTGTCATTTATTATGTAATGTGATTCTATGTTACTCATGCTATTGTTGTATTTCAATTCTCTAGTATTATGCAATTCAGTTGAATCTATATATACTGTGCAATCTCTCTCAACTAAGGCATCCAACATTTTAGTGTTTATGCCTAAAGTTCAAACTTGGAGGTTAGAGTGGTTACAGGTGGAAGGATGGAGGCATAATGGGTCATACGTTCGACTACCAAGTATTGATAACTGGTAGTGACATCGAGGAGGAGGAAGAAGTTAATTTTGAGTAGACTTGTCTATTTTCAGATTTTAATGTTGCTGAGATATGTTATATTTCTTTACATTTCACTTATTGATTTCTATGTGTTTCAAGTTACATTTTCAATGAATATGAATAAAGAGGCATGTCTCCCATAGAGACATGTCTCTTGATTACATCATAACTCAATTAGTTATTGCTTTTAACATATATCACAAATGATATTTGCTCAATGTGTAATCATGATTATGATATATGATAATAATTTATATATATAGATTATATATATATGTATAATATATCTCATATATATATAATATCTACTTACTAATTTATTATCAACAATAATAATGATCCATGGTAATAATAGTGAAGGACATATATCACATGTTTAAGTCCTATAGGCCATACAAACATTCAATTTCATCAATTGGAATCATCAAATCGAAGCTACAATCATTAACACTCCCTCTTAGCTAGGGAGGATGATTTCTATCCAAATAAACAACACAGTGTACAATTGTTACCTCACAGTAGCATCAAGAGTATAGTATCGCCCAAGAATATCAACCATACGATATTCATCATACTCATATCTTTTCTTGGTATGTGCCTTGTCATCATGTCTCATGATGTCTATCAGAGAAGATACTTGCTCATTGCATATCCAAGGATGTTACATATCATAACATCCACCATGACATATCTCAATAATATTACTCATTGTAGTTGCACATTAATCAATTAGCATTACGTAAGAGCTACGAACTATCATGACATGTTCTTGGATGCCAACCATATAATATCCATCATGATAGTAAGTTAAACTATGTTGAAGTCATCACTTTACCATAGTAACCACAAGAAAACTTTATTGAAAGATTGTCACCTCTGAAGAAGTTTTCACAAGATTGTGTAATAACTCACATGACATCCGCCATAAACCATATCAAAGGTTGGATCCACCATGAATATTCACAAAGGGTGGAACAAGGGTTTTTACCTCAAACTTCTCTCTCATATAGAAGGATGCATTAAGAAACATCTCAAGTAATCACTGATGTTGAGGCTCCCTCTCAGCAATGGTTCTAATCCATAACTCAAAGTGTGTCTTCAATAATGTACGAACTCCAATTTAGGCAGAAGGCTTGGAGAAAATATCGGTTGTCAAATCTTCAATGATAATATACTCTGAATGAATAGCATTCTAAATATCCATCCACGACAAAAGCATTCACATAAAGGCCTTTCAGTCTACACACATGTAACTTCATCTCATGGATCATAGTCCTCCAACTGCTACATTTTCCTAATCACTAAAGAATCCATCTCATTTTGGTCTACTCCCTATGAATAAACATGACCAAAATCCTCAAAAGTCGGCTGAAGCATATCCTCTATTTGGTCACATGGTCCTAGCTCCAAGAGACTCTCATTACTTGGCATGATCAACACACAATTGAAAGTGTTCGATCAAAGATCATCCTAGACCTACTAGACTAAACAGAAATATGACCATCCAAAGATAAGAACAAAATCCGCTCGGAGTTTGCTCCCTCTCACTAGGAGAGCCCTTCTTGTCTCATCTTTGCACCTGTGGCAGCTTCAGAACTTATTCTTTCAGCTGCTGAAGCATATTCATCAAATCTAGGTTCCATCTTTACCTCTTCATTTGATTTTGTTGCCTCTTCATTTGATTATGTTGCCTCGGCATGTAGAGTTGCATAATGAAGAGTGGTTCTACCATCACAATCTCATTCTGTGAGCGGGTGTGCTCCAATCTTCAACAAAATTCCACTATAGTTATTCTTTCCATGTTTTGTTGCCTTATGGAGGGCAGTTTGCCCGTCCATGTCTTCTCTACTGAAATATTTGTTTTAAATTTTATTGTTGGAAAGCTCTCTGATAAGCAAGGCTTTGCCTTCTGAAGCAATAATATGCAATGGGGTCGGGTCATTGTGGTCCTTGAAAGGAGCCTGCAATCGTTTAAACAAATATGTTCCTTTAAATTCTCCTCTAATTGTCTAATACAATGTGTTTTGACAATATCTATCTTTGATGTATATTAGTTCTGAATCCCAGTCTAGAAAATCTAAGTAGAGCATTGCATATAACATTTTTTCGCTAATTTTCCTTAGTTTCTATATTTGTTTTTAGAGTAATGATGTTAAAAGCACTATATTCTATTGGAAAGTAAAGTCCACCGATATAACTAGGGGGGGTGAATCAGTTATATGCTTTAAACAACTTTTAACAATCTTAACAAATCTAAAACATGTAATCAAAAGATATAGCAACCATAAGATAACAACCATGCAATGGGACACAAGATATGTTAACTACGGAAATCCTTGATTAGAGGGAAAACCCCAGTGGGAATGATGCCCACAAGATGATATACTAATATAAAAGTTCCTTGTCAAAGGATATGACCCTGTTAGTATCCAAATGAATACAATCAATACATATGAGTCCTTGTTAGGAGACTTTGAATCTCTATTAGAAGATTCCAACCTTATTGGGATTGTGCCAACCCTGTTACGAGTTGAAAGGAAGACAACCGAACTCACTATCCAAATTGCTTCAAATCAAGTACCAAGAAAGATTAACCCACTATCCAAATAGCCTCAAACAAATCTTCAGGATAATAGATCCAATAGATGAACTGACCAAACAACAACTTCTTTGTTAATATAGTTCCTTTGAAGTCCACTAATCCTCAGCATCAAACACTTCTCTGATCTTCACAAAGTCGCATTCAAGCTCACATAACATAACATCAATAACTTATGATCTCACTAATGATTACAACCAAGGCATCGTCTTTCCTTTATACCAAGTCCCACATAACTAATCGAGTCGACCTTGAGGCTTTCCCAATACACAATAAATAATATAGGACCATCATAAGATACTACAATTAGGTTCCACATGTTACATTACAATTTACATTAATTACAAAACTCATTCAATGTCCAAGGAATTATCCGCACATTATCCTTCACCAGTCTTCACAGAGTGAAACCCAAATTTTGTCATCTCAAACAGAGCATCACCACCATGTCTCTTACCAATATCCAAGCCCGTTGAACAAGCTTCAACCTCACCAAAAAGATACAACACGAACAACATACAGTTTCATGTAAACTGTCCTACAACCAGTCCTCTGAAAATCTACCATTAACTCACTGAAAACTTCATAACTCTTTCCACAAACATAGATGTAGCATCTACATACATCCCACAATGCCAGGCTAAGAGTGTGTAACAAAACTCAAACACCAAAAACCTCGCCGAACAAAATTGTCTCTGCTACTCTGCTAGAACTATCCAGAAAGTTGATATGTTGACATCAATGACAAACCAAGTCATTAATGCAACCCATAAGCACTCAATCATCTCTCAAAGCATACTGCCAAACTCCATAAGGCATTCACGCCAAAATATTCAACATCATACATGGCAACAAAACCGTTCTTCCGTTGTCATCATAGTCAACGGTTGGAAGCCTAGTTCCCTTTTAAACAAGACAGTAATGATATTTACAGAGCGTAGAAGTTGTTCATTGTCCACTTTACTAAGATAACCTTATGGTTCTTTCATCTTTGATAACAACTTCACTGTTGATAGGTAATCCTTGTTGGTGACAGCTATATCTAAAGCTCTGCGACCTTTGTTGTCTTTTAAATCATGTAATTCAATGACAAAAGGACGTTGCAGTAACAAATCCATAACTTTATCATTATTTGCTACAAGTGCATGGTGGAGAGCTCCCATTACACATTTGTCTTGAGAATTCATTGAAGCACCCTGTTTAAGGAGCAGTTTACATATGCATGCATTTCCTTTGTTAGAAGCCCTGTGAAGAGTAGTTCTCCAAGGACATTCACGGCATTGACGGAGCCACCTTTACTAAACTCGAATACTTGCTTTTAATATATACCACAAATGATACTTGCTCAATGTATTATCATGATTATGATATATCATAATAATTTTTATATATAGATTATATATATATATATATATATATGCATAATATCTCGTTTATATAATAGACATATACATGTGTGTGTATACGTCTACTGAATAATTTATTATCAATAATAATAGTGAAGGATAGATATCAAATGTTTAAGGCCTACAGGCCATACAAACATTTCATTTCATTGATTGGAATCTAAGTCACAGGGTTCGCCGAATTTTCGGCTTCAGATTCAAAATTCGGTGAACCCCCAAAAAATGAAAAAAAAATCGTTAGAAAATTTGTTTGGCAATATTTCTCTTGTCGTTTTGCAGAAGGGTCGAAGTATCTAGTTTGGGTCTAACGGTCGAAGCATTTATGAGGGTTGAAACAAACACTAGAAATCATCTTTGGTGGTTGTTGTCTAAAGTTGTCATTCATTTTTGGCAGTTGTTGTTCAACCTAGCCCAGTGGCAACCATTGATCGTCGTTGGCGGCTGAAATTATCCTTCATCTTTTCCCTCTGAAATTTCCATTCATCTCTGATTGTTGTTCATCTTTGCCGATCGATCTGAAGCTTCAATCTTGCCCAATGATCTCCCAAAGTAGCTCCCTCATTTTGAGACTTGTCGAGTCACCGACGGTCAAGGATGTGATATGGTTATAAAGTTTTCATTTTATTTTTTAGGTTTTAAGTTTACTAGTTTTTATTAAATCTTATTCTACATTTTTTATAATATATGTTATTTATATTATATCTTTATTTATATTAATTCTTATGAAAGTAAAACATTTTATGTATTGTTTTTAGGGAAACATTTATATTTTATGTATATTTTATTTATTTATTATTAGTAATATATTAATGTTTTTTATGTTCATTTATGATTATTAATATTTTTTTATTGTATAATTTTTACAGTTTTATTTTATATAAACAATTAAAAATAAATAACAAATATAAATAAATTTTTTCGGCCTGCTTTTTTTTTAGACTGCTTTTTCGGCCTGCTTTTTTTGAACTGCTTTTTCGGCTTGCTTTTTCGGCCTGCTTTTTTGAATTGCTTTTTCGGCCTACTTTTTGTACTCAAATATTTTTTCTCAATGTAGCACAAATAGAAGACTGAAGTATCTTCCTCCCGGCTGCAATAATTCAAGTGATATTTCACTCTCAAAATCGCGTACCAATTGAGAGTTTTCGTTCTCAATGGCCACAAATATTTTTTCTCAATGTAGCACAAATAGAAGACTGAAGTATCTTCCTCCCAGCTGCAATAATTCAAGTGATATTTCACACCCTCAAAATTGCGTACCAATTGAGAGTTTTCGTTCTCAATGGCCAATTGTGACTATTGCAGAAACCTTAGGCTCCACAATGCACATCAACAAACATCAACATCAACAACAACAAATCTGAATGATTAGAATGAAGCCCGAGGTGCCTATTTATTCTTTTTCCTCCACTTTCTCCAGAGGCTTCTAGAACATTATTTTATTTTATCTATTAAGTGACTTTATAAAATATTTTATAATTCAAGTCACTTTATTAAATTAATTAAATATAAAGTTACCTTTTAATATTTATTTATTTGATAACTTCATAAATAATTAACTTAATACCACTTATTTATTTAATTAAAATAATTAATTAGTCATCCTCATAAAATATTCATTATTTTGGACAACCTAATTAATTAAATTAATTAAATCAAATTGCCTCCAAAATGGGGACATGACAAGTACCCTCGAAGGAAGAGAAGAAAGAGGAAGTGCAAGCGAGAAAAGAAACTAACACCTTGTTCACCATAGGAATGGGGAGGACACCGGCAATAGTGGAAATGGAAATAATGGGATGTAAACTATCAAATACTATAGTCGATGGAGGTTCCGACATGAACATCCTACCTGAGGAGACTTGGAAGGCAATAGGGAAACCTACACTTTGGCCACCAACATTCCAATTGATGGGTGCAGATCAGCATGGAATTAAGCCAATAGGAACCTTGATGGGGCAAAAGGTAGTAATTGGTACACAACAATTCCTTTTGGACTTTGTAGTGATTACCCTGGAGAAGAAAGGGTATGATGCGTTGTTGGGGAGAGGATGGCTAGTCACAAGGGCCACCCATAACTGGAAGAGGAATACCTTGTCCATAGAGGTAGATGACAAGAAGTACACAATATATCTAAGGAACCACTCTGTAAGTCAAGAGTTGGCATCAGATTCAAAGGTAGAAGGAGAAGACGGAGAAGGAGAAAACTAGATGAAGGAATGCTCCAACTTGGGGAGTGCTCTGAAGATGAAACAAGCTCCCTCAATGGCTTGTTTCACTAGTAGATGGGAGACCATGAAGTTCTCCAGCCAGAATGTAATATGTTGCGAATCCAAGAAGCTGAATCAGAAGAAAGGTACCTGGAAGGCTATAAGGAATACAAAGAGGGAATCCCACAAAGGGCTCACAGTAGGCCATATGGGTCCAGATGCTACAGACCAGAAGGTATTATTAGCAAGACTATGGTGGCCCACACTCTATGCAGATGCTCGAGAATAGGTTTTGAGTTGGATACATGGCAAAAGGCAAGCAAACCTCTAAAAAGAGATTTCATGTCATTGTTTCCATCACAACCACAAGAACTATTTGAACATTGGGGACTGGACTTTGTAAAGCCCTAAACTATTAGCAGTAACCATAGATGCAAAATACATAATGGTGGCAACAAAATATCTTACAAAATGGATGAAGGTACATGCACTCCCAAAGAATACAGCTATCAGTATAGCTAGATTTCTTTATGAGCAGATAGTAACCAGATTCGATATACCGCTGTAGTTGACAAACGACAAGCGAGTACACTTTGTCAATCACACAATCAGGATGATGACAAGTGAGTACAAATAATTTCATTCTTTTTCCAGTCCATAATATCCAAAGGGCAAATGGTCAAGTAGAATCATCAAATAAAATATTGGTAACAATTTTGTACAAGACTTGTGGAGTCGAAAAAGAAGATTGGGAGGAAAGACTTTCAACAGTCATGTGGGCGTACAAAACTACCTACAAGGCCACCACTGGACAAACCCCCTTTCACCTGATTTATGGACTAGAAGCAATAATGCCGATGGAATATACAGCACCTAATCTAGGAATAGCAGTTCAACAAAGGTTAGGAGATGAAGAGAGTTTAAGGGAAAGGCTCAACGCTCTAATAAAACTCGATGAGAGCACACTAGCCCAATGGGCAACAGAAGCAACACAAAGGAGGCAAAAAATTTGGCATTATAGGCATTTGAAGAAAATGTTGTTTTGACCTAGACAATTGGTACTCAAGTTTAATGGTAAGAATGAAATAAAGCCTGGCAAGTTTAAAATACATTGGTTGGGGCCATACAAAGTGGTAGAAGTAAAGGAAAATGGCACAATAAGCTTGTCAACTTTAGATATTAATCTCCTAAAAGACCTCGTTAATGGTTCTACAACTAAAACCCTACAACAAAAGGGAGGAATCATTGCCTATCTACTCCTTGGAAATAAAAAGGGGAGGAGATGAAAAAGTAAGAAAAGTGGGGAGTGAGGAGGTAATAAAAATAAAAGAAAGCCCCATGAAAGCCATAGACAGAATTATCAACGGAGAAATAACAAAAGCAAAATCTCACATCAACCTTCGCTACAAAATAAGATGACGCCCCCATATAATATTCTATAAGCGACGGAGATAAAGTGTCAGAGTTGCAGCCGCACGAAGAGAACAATGTCAAGGAAGAAGCGTACGTAGAACAAGCAAATGCATGCATACAACAAGCGTACATAGGACGGCAGCCTTCATCCGTGTACGTAGAACAAGCGTACGCCTAGCAAGGAGGAAGGGAGTGGGCATACAAAGTGCAAAAGAAACTCATGGTGTCCAAGTTGGAGAGTCGACTTACGAGGTATGGACTGGAACAACCACAATCAGTGTATGTGGGGGAGCCCACAAAATTGGTGTAAGCAAGGGTGGACAAGGAGAGAAGGTCGTCGCTCTCAAACAAGGCAAGAAGGGGGTAGACGTACAAGCCACAAGCCTACGTCAACGAGAAGTTGAGGCAAACGTACAACTCACTTGGGTTCAAGGAGAATCAAACGTACAACCCAGTGGGAGACAAACATACTTGCTCACTCGCATGCGATCATTGGAGGTAACCAAATAGAGTACACAAGTACAGGCGGAATTCTCTAGGAATACATTAATTTCAAAGCCGAATCACATCCAAATGCTTAGAGGGAAAAACAGTGGGAGTTTGAGTCTGCAAACAATTAAAGCCGCCTAGGGAGTGGTACCAAATAATAAGATTATGAAGACAAGTGTTGGAAATCCGACTAGAGGAAGAATTGTTGATTCAAAGAAGAAACCAATCTTGCAAGCACGAAAGGGAGTGATGCAAATGTCAAGTAAAAAGAGCAAGGTGAATGTTGCAAAGACTATTGCTGCTAACATCACTTTCGAAAGTGTGGTGGGAAGTGAATGTTGCACCTGGTGGGAAAATGCAAAAAATAGTCACATATTGAAGGAAGCCCTATGCAGCGCTGAGATAGATAAAGTAATATTCATGCCTATTTTTTATTTGATAGAATTTGAAGCTATATTGCGAACCATGACAGCCGATCATGATAAGAAAAATCACAAATCAGTAATCCAGTATGAGCAGCAAATTTTGACAATTCCATACACTGCTAAAGAGATAAATAAGGTCTTTGGGATTCCTCATCGGGGACAAGAACTCACAAAAATGATAATGACAATAGAGGAAAAGAAGTGGTTGAGGTTATTATGCAAAGATGATCTCACAAAACACGACTGGGAGAGCATTATCAGCAACAATAATAGTCGAGGTTTAAAGAAAACTTTCGTAGCCAACAAGGAATGCCGATGCATTGTAGACTTAGTAAAGAGTAAACTTACTGTTGGAAGTCCTACGTTGGACATTGCCCTATGGATGTTACCTATAGTAATTGGATTGATAGAAGGAAGGGTGTATAACTGGGCTTAGTTTCTCTCACAAAGATTACAAGAATTCGTGGAATTGAAGCACAAGGTATTCTAAATGCCACATCATGTCATTGCTCTTTTCCTAGAAGTCATCCGAACACTGGTGGTCGCTGAACACAAGGGAATATTAGTCCCAGCAAGAGGGTTGGTGCCCTACAAACCAGCCATGACCTATTGGATTCACATGGACACTTTTGTAATAGCACTTGGAACAAGAGAACCAAGGCCAAAGAAACCAAGACAGGTCATACAGGAGAGTTCAAGCCAGGAAGGGGAAGAGGACAGTTCTGAGGAGACTAGTGCAGACACCTCGGCAAACTCGCAAGATGAAGAAATTCGGCTAAGTCATCTGAAGGATATGCCTGGTGAGGTCACTTTTCTACCGATGAGCAAAGTACCATTGCCAAGGAGGGTGCTAGAAGACACCCAGATCCACCAAAGACAAGAAGAGGAAGTCACCCATACATCGAAAGAGGCCATCGTACGTAAGATGTCTGTACGTAAAGGGAAGCCATTCGTACGGATCAGGATGTCCATACATCTGGAGAAGCCCTCTGTACTCATAATATCCAAGGTGTCCAAGGCTGCATGGAAGGAAAAGGAATGCAGGAGACTTCTCAATGGGGGGCAACAAGACTTTCCTTGCCGAGAGTGGCAAACTTGGTCCCTACAAATCAACAGACACAAACTAAGGTGATAGACCTTAGGTGTTAGAAAAAGTGTGGGCATAAGGTAAGACTGCACACCTCGCAAGGTATAGAAGTAGCACATCCTATTGCTTTGATTATACAACCCACAAGCAATATGGGTGCACAAGATGAGAAACATGCAAAAGAGACCAGAATGGCTGAGGAAGACATACCAATTCAGGACACAACATTAGAGGAGGCAGATAAAATGCTTTGAGAAGAGAGATTGGTACCTCCACCTTCACCGACCCGCTTGGAGATAGAATGGGAATACCAAACAGAAATACAAAGCAAGAGCCTAGGGGTAACGGACAAAGCAAAAAGATTCCTTAAAGAATTACAAGATATGGAGCACACCACCAAGGAAATTATAAAGGGAGCTAAAAATCAGAATATGGGAGCCATAGTTAGAGCAATGGAATCCTTGGTAGCATTCATGAGGAAGGACTATCACACAAATTGGAAGTTACTTCAACAGGTACAAGTAGGAGGAAATAGTTGTAGAATGGAAAACCCGATACACCATATCTCTAGCTAAAGAGCAGCCACCTCTCATACAGGCACTTTCAGAAATGGAAATGCATTTAGAAGGATATACTTGGAACTTTAGTAGGAAAAGAAATTGGCAGGACGATTGCCAAAGGACTGGGAGGTTAAAAAAGCTGCTCTAGAAGAAAAGTGGAAGGTCGAAAAAGTTGCCTTGGAAGAAAAATGGAGGATAGAGAAAGCTGCCCTGGAAGAGAAATTCAACACAATAGAGGCAAAACAAATGGATGCATTGCATGTTTTGCAGGAAATTTGTGCCAAGATCTTCTACGCCTCCATGGAGCCCCGAGTTCAAGGATGTCTTCACAACCTTCTTCTTGAAATATAATTTTCCTTTTGTGTACTCGTCTGGAAGACGACTTCTTTTTTCTGGGGGGGGGAGGATGAATGTAGTATGGAATAAAGTAATGTTGTAATTAGAATTAGTTAAGCTTTGTTGGGTTGGGTAATTAGGAAGCGAGGGGATGCGTCCATTGGTTTTTCCAACCAACCGACCATTATATAAGAACCTTGTAATCTAGATAATGTACTCATATTTTTGGTAATCAATAAAGTAATAATCTTTCCTTATCATTCTGGTATTCTGGTACGAGTAATGAATGTTCTATTGGTATTATCGAGTTTGTGTTACATTGCTCTGTGTGACTTGTGCTAATAACCATTCTACATAGATGGAATGCTGAGAGTTTTTTGTGTATACATCCACGAAAATATTTATTTTCTAAGGAATAGTTCTTAATTCTTGAGAGACTAGATAGAGAATGTTGGCAAAGAGAGAAAAGGATGGCTATGATGACGATATTAAGTCTAATCTGCTCTTATTCTCTCTGACTTCTAGGGGACAAGCTCACTTTCTGTTGATAGTTGGGAAGCATTTAAGGAGTTAAGCTTGTAATATCCTACAAGAGGTAGAATTTACTTTTAGAAGGGGTGGGCTATTCCCACTTTCAATACTTTGCAATAATTTATTCTTCCTATTGTTTGCTATCAATGCAAAGCCATGTTTGTTTCAAACTTCAAAGAGAAGGATCAGACACACAAGCTACTATGAATGCAGTTTGATATTGCTCGTCATCCTACGTGTCCATATGGTGGAAAATAATTTTCTCTATTTTCAAGAAGCTTGTTATTCCTTTGATGAAGTTATTTCTCACATGTGGAGTTGGAGACAATGAAGAGAAGACTGTATGCCTGCCTCAGCATATAAAACATTAATTTCAGAACAGAATCTTTGTGAGCATTGACCCACTTGAGGTCTTCATAAAAAGACATATTGCATCTTAAGCAAACTAGAGGGAGGGTAATGCAGTTTGTTTCAGTTTGGAATCCCAGATTGGCAAAGAACCACAACTTTTGACATGACAATGGGTCTCTTGATGATAGATAAAGAATTGAAAATCCTTCATTCACAATTATTGGGTTCCCAATCTGATGATCATTAAATCAGTTGGAGATAGCATTTCAGTCAATATTTTTGCAGGTCTACAGTCCCTGACCCTAGTTCTCTTTGGTATAAAATTTGTTTGAAGATCAACTAAAATATGGTTCAATTAATCAGATCAAAAAGATCTCTTAATTGGCTTTCTTTTATCATGTCTATCATGTAGTGTATAGCATCCAATCCAGTGGAGTTTTCAAAGAAAAACAGTAAACTTTGCAAGCGTAGATGCACATGGATGAATATCCTCATAAAATGGATTTTTTAAGGTTACCAATCATGGCCTACTTTCTTCAGAACACATAGGCATTCTCTTTCAATTCTCAACAAAAGAAAATTGGCAACATTTTTGCTTGCTAGTTAAAAACTGCAGAAGATTCTGCTACAGCTACTATTCTTGTTATTATTGCTTCACTTCTTTAATTACTTCCATTATCATGCTAAAATATATGAAGTTATAGAGCTGGATTTGCTTCACACATTAAGGTAGAATGAAGACCGACTGACAAAGGAGAACTGAATAAATTAACTATAACAAGCTATGACACTCACTAGATGCCAAGAAGGAATGTTCATCAAACATATCCAATATGACGTAAATGAGAGACTCCTGCACCTGATGACTTAAACAAGCTATCTTCTGCACGTAGAAAGTCCACTAGAAATTTTTCCATCAAATCTGCATTGTATTGAATGGAAGGCCTGTCAGAAAGACCAAACCCAGGCCAATCAACAATTACAGCCCGCCAATTTGCAGCTAGTTCTTGCATTGAGAGATCTTTTGCTACAGCTTTCCATTCATCAGTGGTACTCACGTCAGAGATGGTTGGAAGCATAATGATATCCTTAAAAGGGCCAGAGCCATTTCCTTTATGTTCCTCAAAATATATTTTCAGAGGCTTATTTTCAACACTCCATGTCCATGTACCCGTCCGAAACTGCAAAAATTACATATAATAAGGCAATTGAGCAAAATACCTACAATTTCTTCAACTCAATCCATATGTCTTCACATTTTGAACCATATAAAGCCTAAATATTATATGACCTATATAAATTCCTTATATTTTAAAATGAACATCTCTTCTCTTTCTTCAAAAGCATTATCACACCGCTGAAAATAAGCCTAAACTGATAAACTAATCTATCATTGTTAATTTGCTTACAAGGTTGGAATACATTTTGATTACAAGTTCAAATTTAATTTTGAAAGGAAACAAAGGAATTCTTCTTCAAATGTTTTGTTTAGGCCAGATATAAACTAATAGATGCATCAAAAAGATGAATTGCAAAAGCATGATATCATAACAAGTTAATTAAAAAAAGACAAAATGCAGATGCGTGATATTTCCATAATAAGTAAACCTGCATAGAAATCTTTAAAATTTATGTGGAAACGAAAAGATGAACTCTATGAAGACAGAGTAAATGATTGTTTGCTTCTCTTTCCTAGATATAATAAATGAGTAACATTTTTAGATGTTATTGGTTTAAATAATTATTAATTAACATGAATATAATGATATTAAAAAGGAGCGGGGGCCCTAGCTCGGTTGGCTAAATCTTCCCTGTTGCAGGGGGTTGGTCACGGGTTCTAGTCTCCCCCGTCCTCGTGGTACCGGTGGGCGTGTCGCGCCAGCACTACCGGTCACGTTAAAAAGTTTATCAGGCGCACTGCAGTTTATAGGGGGGCCGTGTTGCACCGATTCCTGCAGTCTTTTAAAAAAAAAAAAAAAATGATATTAAAAAGGTGATTTGCAATAGGTTTTTGCTTTTGAATAATATCACGATTTGTATTATAGGGTATTTACACATTAAAGCAACGTACAACTTTGACTGAACTACCAAGGAACAACAATTAGAAAGCAATGGACCATAGCAATGACACAAAAATATCAGAAATCTAATTACAGAGGTTGCTCCAATATAGAGCAATTTGTCAATGCACATGATACTCTCGGAATTAAGCACTCACACAACATGTCACCTTCTAGTAAAACTACGACCAGTTGGACAAAATCACAAAAGAAAAAGAAAAACAAATACATTCTTTTGAACTTATCAGCATTAAGACATGCACTTGTACTCAATCTGCTTGCCCATTGTTAATGTTTTGTAGCCTCTGTCAAATAAAACTCTTTGAAGATATATATGAGTTATTATCACTTTCTTAATCATAATAAACAAATGTTATTCATAACTAATAAGAGTTAAAGAGACATGTCTCTATGGAGACATGCCTCTTAAATGACATATACATATGCATTGAGAATGTTATTTGGATTTTGGAACACACAAATATTACAAACAATGTTAGTACATATACATCCTCTAGGAAACTTAAAATGGTATCAGAGCAGGACGAATCTCTCTAAAATCACAAAAAACTGAAGAATGTTTGATCTCTATGAAGCATTCAATAGCAATGGGTTGATAAAGGAGAGAATGATCATTTTCTTGAATCACTATATAAATGATCCACAGACTCCACAAAATTACAAAGATGTGTAACATCCAAGCTAGTGCTCATTATATTATCCGCTTCTATGTATGGCAGAAGGTATTGGAGAACGTATTGCCTACGAGGGTGGAGATATATAACAAAATAAATGGACCTTTAGACTTGTGGATTATAGGCGTGGTTGTCATTTACAATTTAATTTGATGTTCTACAAACGTATAGGAGAAATTCATGGAGGGCACACGTAGAATTGGAAGTAAGTTGCACAAGCAGTTATAATCATTCCACTGCCAACCAAAGCAAACCTACTAGTCTATGAATCAAAACCCTATACCAAGCTCCAAAGAGAGGCGAACTCGGCAACTACCATTCAAGGCTCTAAGAATTTCATGATTAAAGCAAGCATCCAAAGTGAGCATACATGCAAGAGAGATATCTTTGAAATGGATTTGTTGTCAGTAGCATTCTCTTACAGTGGGGACAAGACCAAGAATGGGTCCTATCATATCTCGTTCATATTCTACTGTAGTCTCTGAAATAACTTGTAGCCTTTTGAACATCTTATGCGCAGTATGAACTTTTTGAGAAAGCATAGATGGCATTTGAGCAAGTGCGGGGTTGGTATAGTGAAGTGGGCCAAGTGACACTATTTGTGGAACATACGCGCTTTGCTTCAATTGGAACAAGAAATTGGGGGCTTTGTAAATGGAAACACTCTGAAATGTTAGTTCATTAACCAGATAACATGTGCTTCTCCCCAACCAACAACAAGGAAATGGAGGACACATTTCGAGGACTCGGACTGTGCTGGTCACACAAAGCAATAAACATTGAATAGACAGCAACTGAAGCAGAGCTTCACTCTCAAACTGGCAAAGGCGAACAAACCATTTCTCTTCACTTATATCAATCACATCACAAGACAGGCAAAGGGATTTCAATGTAGAGAACAAAGAAGTAACGCTATACAACAATATAGGGGATCCAATCTATGGCTACGGATGGATCAGCGTTTCATTCAAGCATTCCTCCACGTTATCCACAACCGCTCTTGATCCCCCTCTAAGGTGCAAGATTTTCATGGATCTTGACCGTTTCAAGCGAGGAAAGGAATTTTACAACTGGATTGGGCAATCGTGGAAGCACAAGTATCTTCTTTACGCCCCCCTGGAATGGGGAGATCAAGCCTAGTGGCAGCCATAGCCAATTACATGAAGTACAATGTGTACAACCTTGATTTCACACGTGTCAAGGACAACACAAAGCTTTGTCCTCTTCTTACGCAGACGAAGGAGAAATCCGTGATTATTATTGAAGACATCGATTGCTCATTGCAACTAAGTGATAGGGTTTCAAGTCCACTGACAAGGACCCATCGTCTTGCTAACTACAAACGGTAACTTTGGCATCTACGGTGATGTGGGCACATAACTATAAATTGTTAAGAAGAGAATTAATGGGGCCCATATCACCCTAAGGAAAAGGTAAGTAGGCTTGACATTTGAGATATAGATAGGTATAAGGTTATAATATTTTTAATTCCTTTTCACATTATTGTGTATGAGATATATTACTTGAATATAGTAAGTATATATAGATTAAAATATATTTTGAGGATTGAATATATGCATATATGTTCATAGCATATAGTTTAATTAGATATTATCTATATTTTATTAGAACGATATTATCATTATGTAAAAAAAATGTATTTCAATACATACTATAACAACTATGTGCCTTGATCTTTTCCAATAATGTTCTTGCACGAAAAGATGGAGATTTGTTGAAGATGGTAGCTGCGATAGAGATCTTTATCTCTGGAAAAATGAACGTTATTACCGTTATTGCTACGTTCAGTTGAAAAGGACACTTATGTTTAAATTGTAACATGTAACATTAAATGTAATGACGTGTCATTCGACATGCATTGAGGCATGGAAACTCAAAGAGTTGTTATTCTATTTGTAATAAAGAGTCTCATTTTGGGAATTTGGAGAGACCTTCGGTTGGAATGTGAAGAGTCTCTCCTTAAGTTATTTATATCGCATTAAGAGATAGGCATTGTATACTTGAACATTTCATTCTCAATAGAGATATATTTTTGTTGTGTGGTTGGGTTTTTCCCTTCATTCTCGAAGGGTTTTCCCAAGATAATTCTGGTGTTCTTTGTTTTAGTTTTGTCTCTTTTTTATTGTTGGTTATCTTCATGGATTTCTAGATTCTAGTTTTAACATAGTATCAGAGCCTAGTTCTTTTGATATCAGCAATAGGGAGACTTTGGAGGCAAGTTTTAGTGAGGGTGGGGGGTTTCGTTTCTATAATTTGGTCGTGAAAGGTAGGATTGAGGACATTCTATTAGGAAATTTTCATGTTTTCAGCGGAGCCATGTCGAATTTGGATGTAGACACCGTTACTCTTCAGCAAATGGAATTAAATGCAGCTCAGTCTGCATACGACGACGACCTCGAATTGGCCTTCAATTTGTACTTGCAGGAGGCACTTGTTGTATCCATGATTACTTCTCAACCAGGAAATTCCACTAATTCAATGGCCGCAAATTCAAAAAATAGAGCAGAGGCTTTTGGTTGCGGGAAAGAGGATGATATGAAAGTCTTATTGCAAATGCAGGTGCTTGAGTTAGAGAACTTTCAGCAGGAAAGTTAGGAACTCGTTGATCATGAGAAGGCGGAGGCGGAAATGTGCCACTTATAACAAAAAATGCATATCAAGAACCATGGTGCCCAATTCGCTCGAAGTATTCAAGAAATGGTGGATGATTAGTGGGAGGACATGGGTGATGAGAATGAGGAGCCCTTCGAGGTTGCACACAAGGAGAAGGAATTTAAACTCTATTTCAAAGGATTGATCAGTCGCAAGCGTTTAGGAAATGATCAATGGGAGGTTTTTGGGGGAGCGAGAATCGCCATTTATGACTAGGATGATAAGTTGGTATTTGATGTGGCGAAGCCTCTTGGGACTGGCTTGAACAGGGCGGCTACGGAGTACATAGATTTGACTGAAGACCTCAAAACTACCCATTCTTTGGGCATACAAAATGTCATTGCTTTCGGGGAGAATGTGCAGGTTCATAAGCAAGAAGCCATAGCGAACTGAAGAGGATAGAATGCTAAGTGCACTATAGTGATGGCTTCTAGCTATTGAATTTGTAAGATTCAACGACAAAAATTTGAATGACCGTTTCTCAAGGCTCAATTCGTGGACTATGTCTAATTTTGGTAAGTCTGTATTAGAACAACAGTCTTTTCAATTCTTTTATTTTGACTTACCATAATGGGAGATGATTCATTGTCTTTTTGTAACGGTTGTTCCTTGTTGCATGCAATGGTTGCCATGTAACTGATATTGTTATCTCGATTCTCTAACAAGTTTTGTTATGATGAGTATGTCTTATTCTCATTTCTTTGCTATGGTGAATGATTGTAAATTTTGGCTTATCGATTACCATCTCTCTATTTTGGATAATGTTATTTTAAAAGAGTCTATCTAATTTTGATTTTTTTTTTATGAACATGTGGCTTCTAAAAGTATTACCCAAGTTCATAAAGCAACTCCAAAGCTTTGTTATCGTGGTTAAAAAAAGGAGCCTATATCTTGATTCCATTAATTTTCTCATAGAAGTGTGGGTTCATGAGCAAAGAAAATCAAAGACTATGAAAACCTTTCTCCTATTCTTGCATTAACCGAGAAAAGAAGAAATATATCAAAGAACCCATTATACTTTTATGTCTTGTTTTGGGAGTGCCTTGGTTTCCAAATCATTGTCTCCTAGTTCGTTGCCCTTCATTTCTTGTAGAGTCAAGGTTCGAATAGGTGTAAGCTTAGCTGCAATCACCAGTACAAGAAAGGAAGTTGTGTTAATATTTATCGAAGTAAAGTATCAACATTGGAAATGAGTGCATCTTCTTGAAATTCGGATAGCATCTCTGCAAATTCTGTCCGCTAAGGGGATCAATCTTGGCCATTCTCCTTCGCCTACAGAATTTCTAACTCATCGTTATTGATTACGAATGTTTGTAACTGGAAAGAGTCTTTCCTTGCACTTCATCTTAGAGTGTATCATGTGCAGTCGTTTTCTCTTTCGGCAACGGATCATGTTATGTTCTTTGATGTCCATTTCAAATACATTCATGTGTTCGTAACGACATCATTTTTGTAACTGAAGTGTTTCATATTGTCATGGTGGATAGTCATCTGAATAAGAGATGTCTTATGTTTGATTTTTTGGTTGGTTATTAGAAAGGGTTAAATAAAAAGTGCCTTCTACAAAAAGCCATGTTAGTGAACAAACTGTCTTTTCCGATTACACAATAATTTACCCTATACCCAAGATATAGAAAACATAATAATGTTCACAATAGTTGAGAAAACTTCGTATTATTTGTTTTCTCTTTGCATTTATAGGTACACCTCCCTTTGTAAACTCTATCAATGAATTCAAGGAAACTAAACAAAGATCAATTGCGCACTTTTACCAGAAAGTGCACAAGGTACTCTCACGTACTCTTAGGTAGTGAGGTGATGGTACATTTATTTGTTCACAAGAAAGAATGAAAAGCCCATAGTCCTTTCACCAAAAACAATCTTAACTGAAAGAAACTAAATGTTACAATAACTTCAGAGTAATCATTCAAGAAAATTAACATAAACTGCAGAAAAACAGCAATAGATATCCCATACAATAGATCATGTGTTCACAAAGTAACAATGACTAAGTCGCTTCAAACTCCAAGTCTTAAAGCACGATCAAACATGATATATATATATATAATTCAAAAACATTCTTCAACACACAGTCATCCAAAAGAGTGTTTATACATATTCTATCTGTCTATTGCTATTTCGATTATATCAAAAGAACTAACTTTATAAAGGATATATTCTAACTTACTAAATTCTAACCCCTAACTTGTTCAATGCCCCAGCATTTATAGTTTTTAAGAATATCTGAAAAGGCCTCCATTAAAGCCCAGCCTTTTGGTTAAAACAGTTACAGTAAATAAAAATAGTTTTGAAACAGTTTCAAAAAGAAGCAACGGAACGTAACCGTTCCAATCAGGCTTCATCGTCGTTCTTCTCCTCCTCACCTATAGTTTGCCTCACCAACTTCCAGCTCCTGAAGGTGTTCATGAACTCTTGCATTGCATGAGAATGTAGGTTCTTTAAACTCAGCAACTTGGATCTACAGGCATCTTTTTGCCACCTGAACTCTTTGATCTTTAGACTTTGTCGTGGCATGACATTTCTATTCAAATACAGCATGGATTCAATATTTGCTAGCATGGTGAAATCACTAGCAGCGGGTGTGTCAGTGTCTTTAATCTTCATAATTGCATGATTGAAGCTTTTTGCCAGTGCCTTAGAATCCATATTGCCATCGTCAAACTACGAAATTCCTGTAGGGTTTACCACGCTCATATCCTTTAAAAGATCTTCATGCATCTCGGCAATCTTATTCTCAATGGATTGCATTTCTTTAATAGCCTCCCTGTAGATTGATCCTTTCCAACCCATATTATATTTTGGGATAAACAACATACAGGAATCTACGGTCTTCATAGGATTTTCACTCAAAAATTTGAGTATCCCATATTTCTCAACTTCAATAATCTGAAATACAATGGCCTGACATCGATTTTAGTCAGATTCCCATCCTGGTGTAAGAGTTTAAATTTCACCCAAGAGTGTCTCCCCTTCAACATATGTAGTAGTGAAATCTAGAATAAATTTGTTGCCCTCTTTAAGGATTGAAGTTATCCAGCCCTGCATTGCATTTGAAAGCAGTTTCTCTTTTTGCATTTGCTTAACCAATTGTTGGTTGTCTGCGGAATTAGGATCAAAGGACTGTGGGGTCTGAACCACCAGAAGGGCCCCAAGATTCATCAACGAATCTATGTAGGCAGCCATGGTCACTACCAATGCCTTGAGTTCCTTCTTTTCTTTACTATCTTTTTCTGACTGGGTTAGCATGTGGTCCACAGAGAACTTGAAAAATTGATTACCTGTGCTCTTGTTAATAGTTCATAATTCGATAGAAGTAACCATAAGACCTTCAGTGTTAATATCACCAGATTCAGTTTTCTGCTTATAGGTGGCTACTTCTACTATTATCTTTCCAGTCACAGGATCTTTAATCAAATGAGCATCGATTTTCAGATTCTTAACTTTGGAGCCACGAGCTGCATACTTGGTTACAATGTCCTTCACTAGTTTAGACACCGGCTGTAGATTCCTTTTCTTGCTAACCAAATTAGATAGCTAGGATGGAATAATAGGATTAGCAGAAATTCCTTGAGTATCTCTAGTAGGAGTCATGAACCTGGGTTGGTCTGTTTTGGGGGCTTCAATCATCTGCACATCACCATCAGGATTGTCTGAGAAACTGGGACTATCGCCTAGATCCTGCCCTTGGGTCATCATCTTCTCCTTCTGAATTTCTTGCTGCATGAGGGCCTCGGACTTGGTTTTAGATCTAGTTCTAGGATTCGTCTTTTGTACAGGGTACAGCGTTCTTTTCTGCCTACTAGGAGTTGATATACTACTTGCAATAGGAGACGAAACTTGAATGTCAGAAGTCAGTGGTTCAGAAAAAGAAACTGTTTTTGGAGATTTTCCAGATGGTGGTTCATTGACTATTTTCATGCTTTGTCTCCTTAACCAGTTGTCTGTGTGGGTGAGGATGGATCTAGTTCTTAAATTTATGCCATCCTCCTCTTCCTGATTCCAATCTACTACCAGTGATTTTGACTCACTGGCCTCTTCCCATCCTGGTTCAACAATGTCCGACCCATCTTCAACTAGCCCTTCCAATTGAAATTTGAGTTTGTGGGAATTAATTTGTTGAAGTGTTAGCCTTGAATGGTCTCTCTTTAACACTTCTTCATTTTTGAAATCTTGCCACTAGTCTTCTAAATGTGGGACTGTAGATGATTGACCTTTTAAGCCAAGAACTTGAGCCGCAAACCTTTTACTGTCAAAATCTCTTCTTCCTTGATAAGACCCAAAACCAAAACCAAGCAAGTTACTCCCTATGACTGAGGCATTAATCATGCTGCTACAGGTTAAAGAATTGAGTTTGATAGGAAACACTGACTCCTAATTTTCTTGAGGTACATTATCTTTAATTACAAAAAACAGTTGTCTACAAAGTTCAGCCAAAACAAAATAGTCAAGTGCATAATGTGGCAGCTTCATTGGTTCATCCTCGAACCCACCTACTCTCGAATAAGTAAATTTAGGAAACTAGATGAAATAACTTACGTAGTTCTGAATCAATTTTTGGGCTTCTGAGGACAATCTAGGCATGGGCGCCTTTTTCAAGGCCAAATGTACACTTTTTATCAACACATCATGTACCTTTCTAAAAATTTCTAACACCCTGTCCTTTTGAAGTAGAGGGCAGTAGTAAAAGGCTGTTATTTCTTCACTCCAGGTTTCATGTGGAAGGGAGGTGACGTTATTGACACAAGCAATGCAATATGTGAGGTAAGAGGCCATGTAAAAAAATTCCCTAGACTCACTTAGCCTGTTTGAGCTGGCTTCTTAGTGAACTAGCAATTACTTCAGCCCAATCCATCCACTGCTCCCCTTTTAAAATGATCTCTACATAGCGAAACATCCATTCTTCAAAAAGGAAAACATCAACTGAACCCTTAACCCGATGCAACAACATTACAAGATCATGAATATGAGGTTTCATATGATCTTTAGTGACTATCTTGGGCAATCTTGAAGCTCTACCATAATTGGTTTCTATCCACTTCCTGGCTAGGATGTTACGATATTTACTTGGGCTTTCCTGATACTCGGCTAGGTACTGGATAGGAGAAAATGCAGCAAATGTGCATTCAGGAAGACAAAACTGAGACAACGGTTTCCCTAGAAATAGACAACACAGATTCTCCATCCTTGTTTAAGATACTTTTACTTCTCACATCATAGTGATCAATACAAAGTTGAAGCAATTCAGGGTTTAACAAGGTAGGAGGAAAAGTCGCGGCTTCAATCAAGCCACTAGTCAAGATTTCCATACAACCATTCATTTCATCGGCTCGCTCAAGGAAATTGGATTGCAATTTTTCTACTTTAACACCTTCTAAATTGGTGTCACTAATGATGGGTTTCCTGCATTCCAGACTTGAAACATTTCTGAAGAAATGCAGTACAGATTTCATCTCAAACAAAGAAAGTAGAGCCCAAAACTGATTTTATCTTGAAAAGAACACAGATGGTAGAACAAAGAGAAGATTTTTCTATGTTCTCACCTCTAACTTGCTGAGAAAAATGACCTCTTTTCCTTATCTCTCAGCCATTCCTCCTTATAAATCTTTCTTTCGCATAATAAACAAAGAGAAAACTTATGTTCTTTTTAAAGGGAAAAAAAAGAATATGCAGGCAAAAGTACAGCCTCATAATGAGGCATTCATGACAAATCAGTTGCGGCTAGGTTCGCACATTTGAAACCCTTTGACAAGACCCTTTATTAAATAACTTCCCTTTGTGACTGTTTTGACAATGATTACTTTCGTCTGACACTCAATCTTCTTCTCGAGCAAAAGATTTCCCATCTTAAGTCATGATGATGGCTTTCCTCATGCTTGAAATTAAGGCGCACCTTTTAATCATTAGCTCCTAACGTGTCAATTAATACCTTGGGAACTGAGAGCTTTTAGCCAACCAAAAACACTTGATGCCGAAAAGCCTTAGTTAAAGAACCACTTCGAACTACTTTGAACCGAGATTCAAAGAGGTTTGAAGTAGTTCAAAGGAACACTTCATAGTTTATGGCGTGCATTACCTGCAGGAAAACGGTCAGTATAAATCCCTTCGGTTGAACTTCTTTGAACTGCTTTGAACCGAGGTTTAAAGAGGTTCAAAGAGGTTCAGAATACACAAGATGCGACGAATAGAACAGGTAATTTTGTACAATGTTTTTCGATGACCGGGAAAACATGTGATGAAGGCAAGAGACTTCGATAACAGAACTGAACAGGCTTAGAGAAAGCTTAGAAAAATCAAGAACAATGGCGACTCAGAATAGGGCTAACAAGCCATAAAAATAATACAGGATCGAGACAAGATTACTGGGAAGAATGCTTTGAAGTGTTTTGACGTTGCGACTTACAATCCTCAAAGGATAGTAAAGTCAAGGCATTATCTCTGTGTCATCATCTCTTGTTAGGCTCAATTCTCCAAAGAGACAAGTATATTATATTGAGTATTGATCATATTGTATTGTTATTGATATTGTATTGTTATTGACCCCTATTATAGTTGATGTTATGAGTTATTAATATTTCTATTGGTTGCAAGATGCAACAAGATATGGATGATAGCTCCAGAGGGAGATGTTGAGCTTTATAGGGAGATTTTTAATTCAGAGGGATGCTTCATAACTAAGAGGGGGTGCTTATGGAAATCACCATCATTTTCATGCTTGTGGTATTTGTAAAATTTGAGACTTAAATGGAACTAAATCTTATTTTGTTATGCCTATTTCTATTCTTGTGTGAATAAATAAGATTGTAAGATCAGCTATAATAACCCTTTCACTATGTGATAGTGAACATCATGTTGAGAGAGTCCATGATGTCATCATGTTGAGAGATTCCGTGATGAGAGTTGGATGTCATGTTGAGAGATTCCATGAAAATTCACATTTAGAGAGCCCGTGAACAAAGGCTTAGCTGTGAGTCCTGCAAATCTTTTCATATTGAGTAATTCCATGAATGAGTAATTGTTACATGTTTTCATGTTGAGTAATTCCATGAATATGATTAATTGTCACAGGGTTTCATGTTGAGTGATTTCATTAATATGAGTAATTGTTATAGGGTTTTATGCTAAGTGATTCCATCAATATGATTGATTGTTACAAGGTTTCATGTTGAATAATTCCATGAATATGATTGATTGTTACAAGTTTTCATGAATCTTATAGGATATATGGGATAAGATTTTATCATTAACATTTTGGTTGCAGTCTTGTGTGATTTTTCAGCCAAAGATCTCTCTCTGGCTAAGAGGGAGTGTTGAAGATGGTAGCTGTAATAGAGATCTTTATCTCTGGAAAAATGAACGTTATTATAGTTATTGTTATATTCAGTTGCAAAGGAAACTTATGTTTAAATTGTAACATTAAATGTAATGACATGTGTCATTCGACATGCATTGAGGCATGGAAACTCAAAGAGTTGTTATTGTATTAGTAATAAAGGGTCTCATTTCGGGAATTTGGAGAGACCTTCGGTTGGAATGTGAAAAGTCTATCCTTAAGTTATTTATATCACATTAAGCGATAGGCATTGTACATTTGAACATTTCATTCTCAATAAAGATATATTTTTGTTGTGTGGTTGGGTTTTCCCCTTCATTCTCGAAGGGTTTTCCCAAGATATTTCTGGTGTTCTTTGTTTCAGGTTTGTCTCTTTCTTATTGTTGGTTATCTTCATGGATTTGTGGGCTCTAGTTTTAACAAGATTAAGATTCAAAGGGAGACTGACATTTGATTAGAGGCAACCTTAAAAGAGAAGGAGCAAATAGAGGATATGATTCAGTCAACCTTCGGTGATCATATTGATTCAAATGGAGTAAACCATGTTCTCCAATGATCAATAAATCGTAGCAATCAAGAGGACTGTGATTCTTGAATATACCTCATGACTATGTGATTTTAATGGGTTTACCCCCTATGTACATCATGAGCAAGTGCCAACTTCCAAAAAATGTTAGTTGTATTTGCATAAGTTATTGAAAGGTGACAATCTTACAATAACTTAGTTTTCTATTATGATGGATATCTTACGATATCTATGCAGATCGATAGATTATACTTTGCAGTTGGGTGTTTATATGGTAAGCATTATGAGAATGCGTTTGCACATGTCTTATAAAAACTTTTGAGTACATGTTATGCAAATGTTATGCAAATTGATGTTCTAGAGGGCCATTATACAGAGTAGTTGGCGAATATAATGTGACTTGATGTTTTGAAAGGCCATTACTCATAGTACTTGGTGAACATCTTGCATCTCAAACATTCAAGAAGGCCATTACTCAAAAAGTACTTGATGAATAGCGAATGTCGATATTCTAGGAGACCGATACTCATGATATCAAATGTGATATCAAAACCTTTTGAGTGCTTCGTAAATGTCGAATGTCAATATTTTGGGAGACCACTACTCATGATATCAAATGTGATATCAAACCTTTTGAGTACTTGGTGAATATCATGTGTTGATATTCTGGGAGACCAATACTCATGATATCAAATGTGATATGAAACCTTATTTGAGTATTTGGTGAATGTTAGATGTTGATATTCTGGAAGACTAATACTCATGATATTTGTTGATGTGAGTTTTGTACCACTACATAACATATTAGTAATTGAATATCTGATACGGAGTATCAAACACACAATTCCTCTCTTGAAAAGTTAATGCTCATGGGATATGAGAATAACTCCAATGTTCCTTACACTTGTGGATACTCGCTCAGTTTATCGATGTGATTTGTTGGTAATCATGTAGGCGGCCTTATGCTATTCATTCGAGGATGACTTGGGGTTTTTGTGAGATGGTGATGATTTTGTATGAGTGTCAGGTGATGTTGATGGTGATAGTGATGGTGGAGGGTGTAGGGCCTGATAATGTTGATTGCGCGAGGAGGCAATAATGCCTCTAGTGACTTCTACCTTCCTAACTTTCTTAGAGTGAAATTCGACTACTCAACTACTTGCTATTTCACTCCTACTCCTATGAATGGAAAGATTAGCAAATGGACGGGGATCGAATCTAATGAAAGCTTACCAGCGGCTTCACCTCCATAGATGCAATGATTCAAAGGAAAAAAGAACTAGTTTACCACACAAGGCTCCCTAACCAGCGGCTAAGATGCCAATGGCCTAGTTGTAGATCCTTATCAAACATTCACTAACATCACCATATCAAACATTCACTAACATCACCATACAATTAACCATCTACTTCTACTCTAACAACATGAAATGAAATCCTACTTTAATTTGAGAGATGAGAAGAACCATGCAATACACCAAAATGATCATGTATATCCACCATGCAAGCCACAACAATGAATAGAGAACAATTATGATACTATTTTGGCAACAATTCTCCAACATAACTCCCTCACAAATGAGAGCAAAATGGCCTTATATAGAGGCCAAAATTACAATCGACAGTAGAGATCAAAAAGCAAAATCAACGATCCAGATTGGATCCTAGAATGTTGCCACCCCATCGGCCAATAGAAGACGCCACCTCGTCAATGGACCAATGAAAAAAGTGAAAAAGTGGCAACCAATGAGAAAGCACCAAAATGGTGGTCAATCAGAACTAGGCACTTGTCATATTCTAGAAGAAAGAGAAATTGCCAATTGGGCTTACATCAAATGATCTCTAATGTAATTCTTCTTTTTTCTTTCATTCTTTTAGCTAAGCCAATGAACCTAGCTAACTTCTCATTGACTTCCTCCATGGGAGGACAAGGTGTATACTTCATCTTGAGTTCAGCTGATTTCAACATGTTGCTTGCTGCTCGTGGCATCTTCTCATGTTCCTTCTCATATTCTTTTGCGTACCCAATAAAGGCGTTGAGAGAGGAAAGGGTGCCCAAATGTTTCTTTTTGATAGTAGCCTTTCCTAGCTCATCCAGTCTTGATCCAAGCCTTGTCTCATTGATATCCTCTTCTCTAATGTCTTCAAAATTAAGTGCCACCCCAACATTGCTCATCATGGTTGGAATAAAAGTGTCAACACTTGGGTTGTGATGTGCAACCGCCTTCTATATATCTTCTTTGCCAAAGGGGGATTGTCCTTCCTTTAGTCTGTCCTTTACCTGTATCATGTTTACTGACATTGGTATCAATTATTCGCCTCATTTTTTAGAAGAAAGTTGTTTTGGGCATCTTATCCTCTTTGTCTTTCATAGTGTTTGTTCCCTTAGGATTCTTGCTTGCATTAACATCTACCATCTCGTCAAACTATGATAGGATGGTTGAGTGGTGGATAATGAATGCAAAAACCAAGGGAGACAATATCTAGACAAGAACGAAAGAGAGAAATCCACTTAAGGACCCCTTTCAACTCTAAATGATTTGAAGTTACCTTTACTAATAGTTAGGTCTTCTTTTGGATTTTAGAATCAGACTTCGTATCAGGTTTACTATACCGACATTGGTATCGGTTATTCGCCTCATTTTCGAGAAGAAAGTTGTTTTGGGCATCATATCCTCTTTGTCTTTCTTAGTGTTTGTTCCCTTAGGGTTCTTGCTTGCACTACCATTCTCCATCTCGTCACCCTATTACAGGATGGTAAAGTGGTGGACAATGAACGCAATAAGCACCAAGGGAGACAATATCTAGACAAGAACGAAAAAAGGAAATCAGCTTAAGGACCCCTTTCAACTCTAAATGATTTAAAGTTACCTCTGCCAATAGCCGAATCTTTCTTTTGGAATTTAAGATCAGACTTTGAGAATTTCAAACCCCTTGCAAAACTTGAGGCTCTAGCTGAAAAAAATCAGAATTTAGTGCTCTCAAAATTGTCCACC
Organism: Cupressus sempervirens; assembly: GCA_028749045.1. Classification (NCBI taxonomy): domain Eukaryota; kingdom Viridiplantae; phylum Streptophyta; class Pinopsida; order Cupressales; family Cupressaceae; genus Cupressus; species Cupressus sempervirens. The sequence continues at coordinate 675,613,431 of CM053792.1, read as the reverse complement.
ATTTGCCCCAAAAAATCAGACCTTTGATCACAATCACCTCCTCCAAATAAAATCGCCCAAACTAGGGCAGAAATCGCAGCCCCTCCTGAAAATCAGAATTTTGTCTTCCACAAATTTCAGCTCCCACAAAATTTGCCAAGCAAGAAGACTGCAGATCTGCCCTCAATCATGGAAAATCACCAAACATAGAGATCTCTACCATGAAGAAATTTGCCAACAATAATGCCAATCTGCCTAGCTGGAAAAACCACCCAAAGAAGATGCCAATCTGCCTTAGGAAAATTGCCAAAGAAGAGAAAAAAAAAATCTGCTCTTAGCCAAATCGCCTAAGCACCAAAGAGGAGTGAGGAATGAGGAAATGAGGGGAAAGAGTTTCCTCTTATACCCAACTTGCTCATCCTCCCTAGCTGGCCGATTGGGACCCTGGGAGCAAAAATAAATTAATTAGAACACAAGACATGGCCCCCAATTAAATGCTTAGCTCAAAATTAACTTTGCCAAGATGAAATTTACTTTTTTTAAATCGCTAATTAGACCAAAATTGCAAAAAGAAAGTAAAAAATGCCTTGGAGATGCTAAATGTTTCCATTTAATGATGATTTAGCAATTAATATATCATTGAAATCGGATTTTGGCAAGCCAAAAGCCATTTTTCAATATTAAATTACCAATTTCATTAAAGGCTTAAAAAATTTCAAGACAATTTTAATCTATTAAAGCCAATTTTTTGCAATTCAATTCAAATTGATTTTGCTAAGCAATTTTAATTTTTTGACAAAAATAAAATCATCTCTAGAGCCTAAAATCGATTTTGCGATTTGATTTCATCTTCACAAAAGAAAAAGAAAAAATTCTCACCAAAGAAATTCAAGATTTTCCAAAAACTCAAATCTAACAAAATTTCTCTTTTTGAAAATTATCCAAATTTATGCAATTACATCCAAATCTTCAAACAAATCGTCTAAGTACAAAATTTACAATTTTATCCTGCCAAGTGTTGCTCTTTGAAATTTGTCCGGCCTAAAGATGAAATTGGTTATTCTGGAAAATCAAGTTGAAACCAAGTGAAAATTGATCTAACCCTCTCCCCTTTGACCCCAAAGGCGTCAAAGACTTAAAGTTTTCAAAAATCAAATCAAAAAATTTGGATAACTTCAAAAATTTGCCAAGGCGACTAAAAAAAAGGGGGTCCCAAAAGTTTTGGGGCGATGGTATGAGAACCTCACAACAATATTAAATGTGATATCAAAATGGTGGATATCTTTTGATCGAACATATCCTTAAATCTTGTCTTTCCTAATGTTATCAATGGTTTAATTTATATCATGTGTTTATCCTCCCTAGCTAAAAGGGAGAGTTAATGCTTTGTAGATCTGTCGGATAAACTCATTTAAGATATATATAAAAGAGCTATTATCACTTTCTTAATCATAATAAACAAATGCTATTCATAACTAATGAGAGTTAAAGAGACATGGCTCTTAAATGACATATGCATATGCATTGCGAATGTTATTTGGAACACAGATATTACAAACAGTGTTAATACATTTACATCTTCCAAGAAACTTAACACACATGTAATGTTGAAGTTTAATTAATTTAAATAATGTAGGTAATTATTAGTTTAGAACCTAGACTAAACGTAAATACATGGTGAATTCTAGTAAAGGCTCATTACAGTTAAAAGTTGTACTTCCCAAAACACAAATGGAATCATCTAAGTCAAATGAGAACAATAAAAAAATTTAAAAATTTAAAAAACTGCAGTTTTATCACCCTAAAGGCTTATATTATGGAAAGATATTGAATGTTTCAAGTGTCTATGACTTTTTGCAAATATTATTGCTGCCACTCTAATAAGAATGCATTGAAAACAAGTATACCATGCTTGGAGTGGCAAATTCGGAGCAACGTCACAAAGACGGTCAAGATTTGAGCCTTCCTACACTCAAGTCGCCCCTATTAATTGAAGTAAGAATTGGTTGAACTTGGCTGAATAGCCCAGGTGGATTTGATTTAACTCACACTTGCATTTCAAATGGGCTAATTGTTGAAAAGGTTTTTTTTTTATTTCAAACAAAAAAATATTACTTGAAAGCAAAACAAAAATTATTTACCTATATATTCCATTTTAATTTCAAACCTTCCACATGAAACCTGGTCAATGAGAATAAATTCCTTTTCAAATTCACAAATTGTAAATACACACAGCTGCAAGGCCTTTAGACAGTTAGAAAAGAAAAGAAAATGCTTATTCCTAAATCATTTCCAATTCATGCCATTCTTGAAAATCTTTCCATCTTAGCAGGTTTATTGTCAATGCATGGTCTATTGAATGGATCGTCATCTCAATAAATTATTTCGCTTGATCTGATACTGATACATTGTTTGTGGTTCTAGCATCAGCCTATTTTCTTCTACTTCCAAAAGCAATAATGCATTTACTTTAAGTTTTCAGTTAAGATCTGCTTTCAAGCACATCCTTCCATTCTGCGTCAGTTTCAGCATATCCAACATGAACAATTCAACCAAATATTTTGCCTTACAAGATAGAGATCTCCATATGTCTACTTACATGAGGTTTCTTGTGATTTTGAAATTCATACAAGCTATTTAACCAAATCCAATACCTCTTACATTGGTTTGGCACAGTTGGAAAACTTGGACTTGGCAGCCCAAAAATTTGGAATAAGACTCAAGAAAGGACTCGGCAAAAGGGGAAAATGTTAAGCATATATAGATCGATATTAAGCAATTTAGCAATCTCTCTACCAATTAGGCTCTGATACCATGTTAAGCATATACAGATCGATGTTGGTGGACACTGAACTTGTAATATCCCTCTAATAATAGAAATTTTAAATATTCAATTTTTGAAATAAACATTGATAAAATCATCTCATGAATTGTAATAAGATATTTGATATAAAATTACTATTTATTAGTAATAATAAATTATTACTAAATAATTTAATAAAATACTCACTAACTAATTGCTAATAAAATAAATATTACAAAAGAAGGTATATTACATGAATAACTAAATTATCAAAAATATTATTATAACATATGATAATATACTCCTAAAACTATACTAACTCCAAACTATAAACTTAAACATAATCACTCCTAGATATTACCTAAGCATTCCTAACTAAGCGACAATCGACATGATACATACTATAAGAATGAACGGGGATGTAATGTCCCCTTTTTTAGCATTCATAGCATGATGTTGTTGTTAGCCTATTTCCCCATGGTCCCGTAGGCTAACTAGGACATTAAAGGGACTTAGAGGCCATTTGGCCTAGATAGTTTCAGTTGTAGGTCTTTCTAAGGGGTTTTGAGGCAACTTTGGGCATACTTACTATTTATAGTAAGTCATCTTGGATATTGTCGGACATCCAGTGGCAACGGTATGTCGATGGTAATTGTTTAAAATCGACAAGAAGACTTGTTTATCATTGATAAGATTTGTTATGCATTGATAAAGCTATTTTATAAAGTTAAATTTAAATATTTAACTTTATTAATGCATAGACTATAGTTTGTGAGAAATATTTAAATTAAAAGAGTCCCCTTTATTTTATAACACATTGGAGACATAAGTTACATAAAAGGAGTTATCTTTTATCTCACATTGAGAAAACGAAAAATGGAGCTCTTGTGAGAACACTATAAAAGAAATGGAAGAGCTTCTTTTTAGCATGCTTGGGAAAATCAAAGAAATTGAAAAAAAATTTGGAGATCATGTCTCAATAGTTTGAAGGACGAAATCCCTTCAAGCTGAAAATCTTGATGCCATTGAAAGATATGGTCTTGAGATTCAACAGGGTAGCAGTCTGAAAAAAGCAGCCCGAAAAAAGCGAAACCGAAAAAAAGCAAGCGGAAAAAGCAATCCGTAAAAGCAGTTCAAAAAAGCGAATCCGAAAAAGTAGTCGAAAAAGCAAATCGGAAAAAGCAAAGCAGAAGGGGCAGCATTGTAGAAAATTATTACAGCCATCTACAATCAGGTTCTTCACTTCTCATTTGGCATATTTTCTGAGAAATGTAGGTTTTCAGCTGAGTACAAAATATAGCATCAGCACTTCACTATTTTCATATTGTACTTGTCTTTGTTTGCCATTTGGCATTATTGGTATCAAAGGAAGGCAAGGATTTTGCAATTGAAAGAGCGTTGTAATTTTTAGACTATCTATATTGCAAACCTAGAGTTTGATGATCAACTTATTAGTTTGCATGCCAATTGTTTGACAAAATGTCAATTGGCTGTAAGTTCTCTTTTTGGCATAAACAATGTCATAATTTTGCATACTAAGTGTTTATATTAATGCCACTTGGTTGTAAGTGCATAATGCCATCTTACGTTGCATCCAAAGTATTTGTCATAATCACTAGTTGCTCTAGCTGCATATTGTAAGTAGTTTAAGTCACATATTTGTATTGAATATTGCCAAAATTAGTTGCACATTCATGTTAGGGCATTGTTTAGACAAATCTGGAGTCTTTTGTAAGCATTCTCTTTGATGCAAATCGAAACAAGAGTTATTGCAGCAATCTGAAATATTATATATGTCATATGACCCTTGTATGCAAAGTGTTTGACAAAATTCCTTGAGCTTTCATCAGCATTTTTTAGGGCAGATTTGAGGAGGGTTATTACAGTGGTATCAAAGCTTGCTTGCAAAGTGTTTGACGAAATGTCAAACAACTGAAGTATAAAGATTTTTGGTGTTTGAAGAAGTTATAACCTATTGGGGTTATTACAGTGGTATCAGAGCTTTGCTTGCAAAGCGTTTGACGAAATGTCAAACAACTGAAGTATAAAGATTTTTGGTGTCTGAGGGAGTTATAACCTGTTGGGGTTATTACAGGGGAGAAGAGAAATAAAACACCCAAAAAAAATGGTCTTTATAATACCTACCTTTAACTTGAACAATAGAGTCCATTTATCAAAATGGTATAACCAACAAAGAGCCATTTATCATTCACCACCGTTGATTTCAAATTTGCAAAAGTACAAAGGTACTAAGTCAACATAAAATAGGATAAGTTGAGATATAATATCCCATTTATGTAGAGGAAAGAAGAATGTGAAAGAAGACGAATGCATAATTTTTTTTATACTTTGGAAAGAGATAAAGCAATTTGGAATAAAGGAATATAAGGTAAGAAAAGGTTTACTATATTTTATGTTATTTCACCACTTAAGTAGAAGATATATTATAATATAAAGACCACCAAATTTGGAGCCTTAAAACCTGAAATTGTAGGCAGGAGTGCATGAAAAGTACATAATACAAAGGTAAGTGATTTTATTAATTACAAGGTTGCCTTGTTTATTAAATAAATTTTATTAGATGTGTTCATCTTATTAATGTTAGGAAAATGACTTTGATTTAAAATATGAATAATTAAAGATTTGAGATTATAAGAATAATTAATTAATATAATTCTTATAGAGAAATGATTAATGAGACTCGAAGCATGGAGCATGTGAGATATTAAGATCTCCATTGTCCGCCATGGCCGAGAATCAATATGAACTCTAAGCATGAGCATGTGAGATATTAAGATCTCCATTGTCCGCCATGGCCGAGAATTGATATCGAAGCATTGAGCATGGAGATATTAAGATCTCCATTGTCCGCCATGGTCGATAATCGATGTGCCAAAATATTTTGATATTGCCAACATGCGCATATGTGAGTAGCCTTAGATAGAGGATGCCCGTCCAAGAAGAATCTTAAGGGGTGCGCTCCTGGGAAGATGGCGAGGTAGCTATGAGCTAGGAAGCCCAACTTGGAGACGTCCTTAAGATTGGGGTTGACTTAGCGGGTAGAATAATATAGTTAGTTTTTTTATTGTTGTGATTCTAACCATTATTTTGCAGGAATTACTTGCCCCAAACTAACCCTAATAGTTGGAAGATTACAGAACTAAATTGTATTGACAGAAATATTGTAATGATCAAAGCAATATTCAATTTCCTTTAAGAATTCTAATACATGTTTGATTGATTTTCTTTTAGAGATCAATTATGCTGATGAGCAATAACTTTGACTTTGATAAATGCAAATCTATTTCAGACTATACTGAAAGTATATTGCAGACCGAACTTGAGATATATAGCAGACTGAATTTGTTTATGACTGAGATTTGCATTAATACTTTTATTGATGATTATTTGTAGTCTCGATAGGGCATATTTATATATATTGTAACATGCCCATGTAGGGGCATGACCTTACATGATCATGTTTCATGTCATCGTACATACTTGATCGACATTTGGTCTTTGAAAAACAACCGATACTTTTTATGATTTCAATAATGTATTTGGTATATAACATATGTAAATATATAAGTTGATATATATATTATATATGTGTGTGTGTGTGTATATATATAGATATGTATATGTGTGTGTATTTATGTATATGTGTGTACACACACACACACACACACACACACACACACACACACACACACACATATATATATATATATTAGATCAGACTTTCATATATTAAATTTTCATCAACATATATTATATATATAATTTGTCTCAATTTACTATGAGGCTAAATTTCTCAACACTCCCTATTTAGCAAGGAGGGAATTGAAGCAATTTTCATAACTTTTAATATAAGCTTAAACACCACCTTAAGTGCAATCTATGATGGTAACTATGCATGGTGTCCGGCAAGATCCGGTCCAAAGAACCATAACCATTCGGTTATCATGGTGTCCGACAAAATCCAGCCCAAAGAACTATGATGAATTGGTTATCATGGTGTCCAGAAAAATCCGGCCCAAAGAACCATGATAACACTTGCTCCTAGACATCTAGCACATTTTGGTGCTACAGGTTAATGTAGCATATCTAGGAGATAGGTAAATATTTTGATAAGGTTGTCACCTTACAATAGTGACCTCACACACATTAAAGATCATCACCTTTCATACACACAAATACAAAAACTTAATTATTCATGAATATATTAAATTACAAATGTATTTACAAACTTGTCTTGCCAAGTTTACGTCTGAAGTACTCTATTATCAACTTTGCAAGAGGCTTTGTAATGGATACCCTCAAAATTGCTTACAAATATTCACAGCTATATGATAATTTTATCAAACACTTAGCTTGCAGTCTCTAATTTCTCGTTATGTGCTACAACCCTTATGGCTACAGTAACTCAGCAGCTACAATAACTTGCTACAGGAACTCGGTTGTAGCTGGAAATGCACCCAATTTGTTGGATATAAAGCCAATAGCAATGAATTCCAAAGGCCAAACCCCAAGGGAATGACATCTAGAATGTCACACGAGAGGATAAACGTCCTCTAATGCCAAGAACAAATCTACAACTCACACATCCATTTTCTTCTCATATTCAACCTGCCGAATGAAGCCACTAACGCTCCCTTTTATTTTTTCTCCAAGGGTCCATTCCACACACGAGCAATGTGGGATAAAAGATGTGCGATATAAAACATATTAAAATAATCACTTATGTCTCCCTTGGGCGCCCCTTTTGATTTGCACACATTCCCATAAAATTTAATATTAAAGTAACACTTTAATATTTTACAACTAGATTAATTGTTACTTTAATAATACTTCCGGCATAAAAATATATTTGCTATTAGACTCCGAATAGCACGAGTGATAGCTCATCAGAAACCTCTCGCTGCGGAGTATCAAATTCAATCACCAAAACTAGCCCCCCCTGTGTTCTATTGACTTACTAAAAATAGTATGTCTGAAACTAAGTATATCAACTCCTTTTTGGCCCAAACTGGAGATGACTAGGCCGAAACACTCTAAGATCTCTTTAAACCCTTCGTTAGCCCTCGGGACCATGTAGAACTAGGCTAACGCACACACTTGGTCGACTGCTAAAGTGGGTACATTACAAGCTTAGTGAAAATGTCAACATTTTGCTCATCAGTGCTGATATAAATTAGTTTGAAAATATTTCTATCAACAAAATATCTCTTATATAATGATATGGAGTCACGATATGCTTTGATTGATTGTCGAAGACATGATTAGCAGAAAGTTTGATGCAGCTTTGGTTATCACAATGAATCACCGTAGAGCTTAGTTGTTTTCTGAAAACTCCAAATAATAGCTTTCTCAACCATACTACTTCGCAAGGTCCCATGGAGGTTGCCATATATTCAGCTTCGATAGAACTCAAGGCAAGTGTTGGTTGTTTTCTACTAAAACAAGATATTATTTCTGATCCAAGAGTAAAGCAGCACCCTGTAGTACTCTTGTGGTTTATGAAACAACCAAACCAATCAAAATCAGTATATCCTTCAAGTTTTATCTCAACATTTTTGTACTTCAAACCAAGATCAATAGTACCACATAAATATCTCAAGATATGTTTAGCCGCCATCAAATGAATCTTCTTTGGTTCACACATTAAATGGTTTAATACATTGGTGGCATAGAAAATATCAGGTGTAGTGTTTACCAAATACACAAGTGACCCAATGATATGTTTGTAGAGAGTGGAATCAATAGATTCTGGATTCACTGCTTCTTCTTTTAACTTTTGTAGATTTGTTTCCATAGGAGTCGCTAGGGGCTTGCAGTCCATCATACCAAATCTAGTCAAGATGTCATGAGTGTACTTTCCTTGATTTAGAAAAATATGATCTTTCTTTTCACATACTTTTAGACCCAAAAAATAGTGTAGTAGGCTTAGATCCTTCATTTCATATTTAGCCACAAGATCTTGTTTGCATTTTTCAATTAGATGATCTTCAATTGTTATTAATAAGTCATCAACATAGAGAACAAGAATAAACATGTCACCATTAGATATTTTGAAATATATGTTAGGATCAGCTTCATTTTTGGAGTATCCTAGTTTGGAGAGATAGCTATCTATCCTTTCATACCAAGCTCGTGGTCCTTGTTTAAGGCCATAAAGAGCTTTCTTTAGTTTACATACATATAGGTTCTTGTCTTTTATATTGAAACCTTCAGGTTGTTCGATATATACTTCTTCATTAATGCACCATTCAGAAATGCGGTGTTGACATCCATTTGAAGTATCTTCCATCCTTTGGATGTTGCAATTGCAATAATTGTCCTTACTGAAGTTTATCGAGCAACTCGAGCAAATTTTTCCTCATAATCAATACCTGCCTTTTGAGAGAAATCTCGTGCAAGAAATATTTCTTTATGTTTTTCAATACTACCATCTAAAGCATACTAGATTTTGTTTAACTATTTTGATGAGACAATTGTTTTTTTCTTTTGGCCTTGGTACGATATCCCAAACATCATTTTGTAATATGGATTTATATTCTTTGACCATAGCATCTTTCCATACTTGACATGATAGAGCTTCTGCAACAGTTGATGGTTCAGATTTTGTAAGCTCAATTACTAGTGCAGTGTAGCATGATTTATTTTTGGTTTTCTTACTTTTTCTGGAGATTTCATCCAGTTCAACATTATTTTCCTTTCTTGATATTAGAGATGTCCCTATTTTCAGCATCTGATAATAGTTCACTTTCTTCTGATATGTTCTCCCTCTAATTTTCAGTTTGTTGATTTTCATCCAATTCTGTGATGGGCTCATCTTCAGTACTTGTGGATATTTTGAAGGCAGTGTCTTCTTTGAATTTGACATCTCTTCTGATTTCGACTGGTCTTTGCCTAGGTTTATAGACTCTATACCCTTTAGTGTTTTCACTGTATCCAACAAATATACCTTTCTTCCCGGATGGTTCCAACTTGGTTCCTTTTTCTTCAAGTATATAAATATAAACAGAACAACCAAATATTCTGAGATGACTTAGGTCAGGTTTAATTCCTGTAAAGGCTTCTTTAGGGATTATGTTTTCTAGGATTGAGTGTGGGCATCTGTTTTGAATATAAAGAGCAGTATTAGTGGCCTCAGCCCAGAATGAGAAGTGTAAAGTTTGATCATGTCACATGGCTTTTCTTGCTTCAACAATGGTTTTTTTTCCTTTTTGCCACTCTATTTTGTTGAAGATTATAAGGCACAGTATACTCCCTCTTAATCCCAACAAAGGTGCAGAAATCTTTGAAATTTTCAAAGGTGTATTTGCCCCCATTGTCTGATCTTGGAGTTTTTGTTCTTTTCGCGTTTGATTTTCCACAAGTACTTTGAACTCTTTAAATTTCAGTAGAACTTCATTTTATTCTTTGACTTTTAGGGAGTAAATCCAACTTTTCCTAAAAACGTCATCAATAAAGATTGTGTAGTATGAGTATCCTCCTAAAGAGAGTGTTGGCATGGGTCCACACAAATCAGTGTGAACTAGTTCCAGAACTGATTTAGATATGTGTTCACTTGGGGGAAAAGATCTTTCTAAATTCTTTCCTAGAGCACATCCTTTACAAATGCCCATATGGTTTGAATTTAAGTTAGGTGTTCCAGTGGTGATTTTTTCCTATGTTCGGTAGTCCATTAAATCCACGATGTCCAAGCCTTCTATGCCATATTCCATTAGGGTTTGATACTTCATGATTTAAGGCTTGATTTTGAATGTTACACAGTTTATATAGAGTTCCATCTCTATACCCTATGGTGATGGCATTCTTAAAGTTAGAATTTTTTAGGCCAGTACAATATTTTGTCTTCATTAAAGGTAACATGATACCCTTCATCTACACATCCTGAGATGGATACTAGATTCCTTTTTATGTCAAGTACAAAGGGAACATCTTTCAATTTTAGAGTGATCCTAGTTTTTAGTTGTATAGGACAAGTCCCAATTCCTTTTACTGGATAGGTGGAGTTGTCTCCAATGGTGACTCCTTCGGTGAGATAGTTTTCAAAAGTTTCAAACTTATCTCTAAATCCTGTTACTTGACGAGATGCACCACTATTGATTATCCATACATTTTCATTGGAATTCATTTCACTTCATAGAGCTAAGTAGAATAATAGAGTCTCTTCCTTTTGAGCTTCGACACTGGTGGCTAGAATTTTCTCCCATTCAGGACAGAATTTGTATGTCCAAATTTCTCACACTTGTAACATTGAACTTTGGAGAACCTATTGTGATTATTGTTTCCTTTTCTTTAGTCATTTTTTTTTCCCTTTATGTTTAAATTTCCTCTTCTTCCCTTTGTTATTAGAGATTGAGAAAAGGGCTTGATTTTCTTCCTCTAGAGATGAAATCATTTTTTAAGTTGATCAAAAGCTGGTAGTGAAGGTCTTCTTATGACTTGGATAAATGCTTCCCAAGATATAGGTAGCCCTCTAAGTGCTATTATAGATAATTCTTGATCTTCAACTCTATTTCCAATAGAAGATAGTTGTTTATTTATTTCAGAAATTCTTCCAAAGTAGGATGAGATTGCCTCTCCTTTATTCATTTTTATATTCATAAGTTGTTTTTTTAATGTGAGCAATCTACTTGAGTTATTAATCTCGAATGCATCTTTAATTGTTTTAAATTCTTCAAATGCTTCTTGAGATTTGATATAAAAGGAAGAATATGATCTTTTACTAAATCAACAATGATTTTTCTGGCTTTATTATTTTGCCTTTTCCAAGTGGATTTTTCTGCCTCGTCTTCAAGTATTGAAGTGTCTTTTTCAATGAATGATTTTGATTCCAATTCTTCGAGGATTGTTGTAATTCAAATTTTCCATAAGAAGAAATGTGTTGCTTCTCCAAGCCTATCCTCGACTCCAACATTGTTTGCCATGATGTCACTTTTATTTTGTGATTTTGAGAATTTGTTTTAAGCAATTTAGCAATCTCTATACCAATTTGGCTCTAATACCATGTTAAGCATATATAGATTGATGTTGGTGGACACTGAACTAAATTGTATTGAAAGAAATACTGTAATGACCAAAGCAATATTCAATTTCCTTTAAGAATTTTGATATATGTTTGATTGATTTTCTTTTATAGATCAATTATGTTGATGAACAATAACTTTGACTTTGATAAATGCAAATCTATTTTAGACTGTACTGAAAGTATATTGTAGACCGAACTTGAGATATATAGTAGACTAAATTTGTTTATCACTGAGATTCACATTACCACTTTTATTGATGATTATCTGCAGTCTCAACAAGGCATATTTATATATATTGTAACATGCCCATGTAGGGGCATGACCGTAAGTGGCTCATGCCATGTAGGATCATGACCCTACATGGTCATGTTTCATATCACCGTCGATTCAATGTATTATGGTTATAAATAATAGTGGATACTTGATCAACATTCAATCTTTGAAAAACAACCGATACTAATTATGATTTCAATAATGTATTTGGTATATAATCAATGTAACACGGGGACGTGTCCCCACCAAAATTGAGCCGCACTCGAGACAGGGGGACGGCATCTCGGCATTTCGAGCAGTGCCACTTCTGTCAGAGATGGCGAGACGTCTCGGCATCCCCTGTGTGGGTGCTAGGGGGATGCGAACGCATCCCCTTTAATGCGGGGGGACACCAGGACGTCTCCCGCGGCAACCAAAAGCAGACAAAAAAAAAAAAAAAAATTAAGGCATTATTTTAATGTTTTATTGGTTCTATTTTTATTATATTGGGTTGTGGGGCCCATTCCTTCCTCCTTTCTTCAAAAGCCTTTTAGTCTTCATTTTTATTCACATTTGCATTTCTTATTGTTTGCAACAGCAAGAAGAAGAAGAGTGAAGAGCTGAGATAAGGGTTTGTTCATGAGTGAAGAAAGTGTTTGCAAGTGAAAAAAGAGAGCCTACAAGCAAGAATAAGAAGAGGATTTACCATCTTGTTGAAGGAGTTTTTCAAACAAAAAGTAAAGTTTTTAACTTGTTTTTCTGATTTTCAAATGCATGTTTATAAATTATTGCTCAATGTTTTTAGTTCTAAATGTGTGTTGTTTCATTTTGTTATAGTTATCATTCATTCATTGAATTATTTATAAATAATAGATTAAAATTCTTGATGTTTCATTTTGCAAATTCTTGTTATTTAGTTTCAAATTTTAGAAAATTTAAAGTAGGGCATAGGCTGAAAGTTTGTTTATTTAACTTTATTATAAAAAAAAATCGTTTTGTGAAATGCAGTGTCAAAATGAGCTCCCACATTGATTCTCATAGTGATGATGAGATGCAATTTCATTCAAATAGTGGCAGTGAATCAAAATATGAACCTGAGCCAGAGGTTGGGGCTAAGGATGATGATGACACCGTTGAGAGGGGTGAGCATAAGAGTGACAGTGGAGTTGGGCCAAATCAGCAAGGAGCTCAAACTAGTTCCACTTCCATGGGTAGTGATTTTATACTACCTTGTACTTCATCTATTGATTGCCCCTCCCCATCTTTGGTAGAGTGGACTAGAAGTAAATTTGATCCAAAATCTCCTTTAAGACAATTTGCAACTAGAATAACAAGCAGATCAGCAACAGGTGCACAAGAAAGTGGAGATGCAATATTTGTGGTGATGTATGGTATGGTAACATCACTGGAGTGAATGCACACCTCCTCTTTTGGACAGGTAAAGGTGTTCGGCCATGTAAGCTTTTGACTGAATCCACAAACTTGAAGTTTAGAACTGAATTCAACAAGCTTTGAGGAGTTCCAGAGGACTTGGGCATCCTAGTGCCTACTACCTTGGCTAGTAGCCAGCAGATTCAAACTATATAGCAGGTGCATGAGCAAAAAATACAAGGGCAACAACACCGACGCATGTCTTCTTCTAGACCACAGTATAGAGCTTCAACTACTACATTGCTAGGGGAAGCCTCTGCACCTTCCTCTACTTATTGCTCTATGGGTGTAGCAGCAACACAGTTGAGCAGGGGGAAACGCAGGGCACAGTCTAGTGACAACAACCCTATAGCAGATTTGTTTGCAGCCCAAACGAGAGAAAAGTTAGATAAATGCATTGGGAGAATGTTATTTGTCAATGGCATTCCACTTCATATTGCTTGGTCTCCTTATTTTAAGGTTATTTTAAGGAGGCATTTTAGAATGTAGCGAAGGCGGGGTTACCATCATATGTGCCACCAGGTAAACACAAATTGAGGAGTAAAATCTTGGATGATGGGTATTCCAAGATTACATGGAGAGCATGAGGGTTGTCTAGGAGGAATCAAGGTGCAGTATTATCATGGATGGGTGGACGGACATTAGACACTGTCCACTCATCAATGTCGTAGTCACATGTACAGAGGGCCCATTCTTTCTTAGGGCAGTTGATTGTTCAAGGCATCGAAAAGACGCTGATTTTCACTTTTAAATTCTTTGGGAAGTCACTGAGGAGATTGGGCCACAAAATGTGGTCCAAGTAGTGACAGATGCAGCTCATGTGTGCAAAGCTGCAAGGAGGCTTATTGAGGCCACATATTGGCATATTTGGTGGACTCCTTGTTGTGTGCATGCTATGAACAATGCTCTAAAGGACATAGGGAAGATTAGCTAGATAATGGAAGTGGTGAGTGATGCTAGAGATGTGCAAATGTATATCTACAACCACCACACCTCACATGCACTATTTAAAGCTTCGCCAAGGAGTTCCTGAAGCTAGTTTAGACACGATATGCATCCTATTTCATTCTCTTGGAGAGAATGCTTGAGTTGCAGGAGCCACTACAACTAATGGTTATGACAAATGAATGGAATACGTGGGATGGTTCCAAGTCAGAGCAAGGGATGAGGGTGAAGGAGACAATTAAGAGTGATGTATTTTGGGGCAATGTAAAATACATTGTCTATCATTAGGCCAATCTTCAAGGTGATCCGGTATGGAGATGGGGATACGCCTACACTTGGAGAGGTGTACGAGTGCATTGATTCTATGCTTGGGTAGATAAGGGAAATTGTGTGAGAGGACCGCACATTAGCCTTCTACAATGATCACATTCGACCTATTATTCAGCGTAGATGGGACAAACTTAATACACCCTTACACATGGTTGCATATGTATTGAATCCGAAGTGGTACATGACTAGGCCTGGTAGAGTTACACCACTGCACGATGATGAGGTGATTTATATCATATAACAGTTTCAAGACATTGTCTTAAGACTTAGATTCTTATCATTTTATAAATTAAAATCATTTACATTACTAGCATTTTGATTCTTCTATTTGCTAGCAATTTGTACTTTTTGATTTTTTTAGGGGAAGGAAGGGTTCTTCAAGTGCATAGATAGGATGTATGACGTCGAGACAGCAGCTAAGGTTCACATTGAGTGGACCAAATTTGCTACTCTTATGGGTTACTATCAAGCGGCAAAGGCAGATATCAAGACTATGGCACAAAAGGATCTCATTTTGTGGTGGTCAGCTTATGGAGCGAAATCTACAACCACCACACTAGCTATTCGTTTGCTGTCCCAAGTACTTAGTTCCCCAACTTAAATCTATTTGAGTTTTCATTGTTCAATGATCATTGTTCAACTTCTAATTCCTAAGTCTCCCATTGGCCAATTATTTTTCTTCTCAGGTTTCTAGTTCCTCAGCTTCCAAGAAGAATTGGTCTACATATAGCTTCATCCACTCTCTTAAGAGAAATAAACTTACTTCTCAGAGCGCAGAGAAGCTAGTGGCTGTACATAGCGTGTTGCGTATCGATGACCGCAAGACACGTGTGTACAAGGAGAGCCCAACATCACAATGGGATGCAGAGCCTGAGGAGCCATCACAAATTGATAAGGAGGATGCTTTAGATCCATCCACAGGGCTAGTTGGTGTTCCCTTTTCGACTCTTGATCTTGGAGAGACCGATAGTTCCAATGGCGATGAGTTTCAACTTCCAGCCTCCAGGAGATGATCATTGATCATTGATTTGGCATTTTGATTTGGACTCTTAGAGACTCGTAGTTTTTGTTTGCATTATAAACTTATTTTGATATCATGATTCATGGCACATGATACTTATTGTAATCAGCTTTATGTCATCACTCATATGATCATTAATTACTATTAGATAGTAGAATCTAGATACTCATACTATTGATCTGAACACTGATATATAGACTAATATTTGCTGATGTTTAATGTTCAATGTTCATTGTTTATTTGTCATTTGATCATGAATCATGATGTTCCAGTTCAAAACTTCAATGCAATGTTCAATTTTAATTTTTTATTGTTTAAGTTTTTTACATCTTTATATGATTATATCTTATATCATATAATTGTAGTACATCTTTTCATAACTAGCATTTTAAGTACCATATGTATAGTATATACACCCCTACTCCTCCTACCAACCCCCCCCCCCCCTCCCCCAGTCATCCTCAAATCAAGACCCCTCTGTCCCCCCGTCTCGGAAACTTGTCTCCCTATCCCGTCGTCCGCTCGTCTCGCAGGGCAGTGTAACTATGTATAAAATATATGTAAATATATAAGTTGATGATAATGATATATATGTGTGTGTGTGTGTGTGTGTGTGTGTGTGTGTGTGTGTGTGTGTGTGTACATATTAGATCAGACTTTCATATATTAGATTTTCATCAACATATATATATTATATATATAATTTGCTTCAATTTACTATGAGGCTAAATTTTTTAACAGAAAAAAGCATAGTTTTAAAAAGAAACCAAAAGAAATTAATGCATTTGGAGAACAGAAGAGCCATAATTGAAACATTAAACATGTCATATGATCTCCAAAAACTTAATATTTGATATTTCAATCATACTCATACTTCCAAACTTCAAAACGTATAATAAAAGCATAAGTTTATAAATGTTTACAAAATCACCTAGATCTCTTTTGTCGCTTTGATGTTGTTTCTTCACCTTCTTCAAACCCTACATACCTATTTTGAATGATAACAAATCATAAAACCGATGAAAAGTGAATTTTTTTTAAGTTTTAACCTTGGTTGGGCATTGTCAACAAATGCCAAGAGTCTTATTCAAGGACCCCTGATCCATTTTTGAGACCTTTCAAAAAAACTCTACAGTCCAATCTATTAGAGTGGGGTTGCCATTGCACCAAAAGACCAATTTGTCAATGCTCGATACAACCACTCAACTTATAGTACATATGAGGTCGTTAAGCCCTTGTCACGAAGCCCGAGGGGAGCACTGAACAAATTTCCAACAATGTTGTAATATCCCAATTTTTTACCTAATTTAAAATGTCCGTATAGCCGTTGAGATGTCATGTGAAGTCAATTAACAGTTGAAATTTGTTATAATCATGTGAAATGGTAAGATGGTTAATCGTTATAAATTCATATGAAGATGACATGCTAGTTAATCGTTATGATGCTATTATATTGTTATCTTGAAATCTTATAAAATTAGTTATCATCATGGGAAGTGGGATGGTGGTTTATGAATAATAATTTGTTATGGTAAATTGTCGTTATAGTGAGGAATATAATATAATCGTGGAGAATTCCCTTGCAGAAGCACGTCGAAGGGGAGAAGCATTACCAGAAAGGAATTGGGCATGGCGGAGCACCATCATCACTAAGCAAATAGGTACAAGCCCTGAACCACTTGGGCTAAGGATAACGACTAGGCAGGCAAGGGTGTACGTTGGATGACCATGAGCTAACTTGTTAAATCACATATCATTTAATAGTAAACGAGATTACTAAGCATGAATTGGAAATTGAACGAGTTTGTAACTTTGTAATTGTGTTGTTGGTTGGGGCCTTCTAATGTATAATCATGTCTTATCATATCGACATCATGATACCTACATATCTATACATGTACGTACATGTATATGCATACATGTAAACCAACTTTATATATGTAAGGACATATACGCATACTTGATATTTGGTGTATACCTAAGAAATATGAGGTTGGGGTTTACACATGTACACGTATATGCATACATATATATATAGGTATCTATAGATACCATGATGCTAAATACTAAGACAATATTATTTCTTTCACCTTGGTTATGGCCTAATATTATTTCATGCATGACAACCTTTCATATTCTATTTTATTTTCCATCGGGCCTTATAATTTGAAATGGCCATTTTAAAATATTGGTGTCGATAACTTCTTGTTTACATTTGTAACTCTCACCGCCACCCTCCTCTAGTAATTAATGTGCATATGACTTTTCTTTATTATTCTTTCCGTTGCCTGGGAAGCGAGTCTCTTTCTCTCGCAAAATGTCTAAGTTTATATTGTTTTGCAAGGAACAAACTCTCGATAACATGGATTTCCTTCTATTTTTGCATCATTATTTCTCAAAACTATAGCCGGGGTTCTTACATCTGCTAGATACAAAATTATTCCTACATTCTCAATTCATATAGACCTCGAGCAGAGTCATTGGAAAGTGATGCTTGTCGTGCACCTTGGATTGATAGAACATAGCAGCGAATTGTATGAATCAACTCCAGGCGGAGCACAGTCCAAATCATGGTTTGCTTTTCATGTTTCAATCTTTATGTGGTCTTTGAAATATATGCATCTAAACTTGAAGCCATTTCATGGCTCAAGCAGTACAAGCAACCACCTATGGAGTGAATATGTAAGTGACTAAGACTTTATTTCTTGAAGCTCTGATAGCAAATTGGATTGTCAAATTTGATGGCACTCATACCCGACTGATATCCATAGGAGGGTACATCCAATAGTTTGAACAATGAATTACAATTGTTTGCTGATGATTCCCATTTAGAAAATAAATTGCATAACAATACATGTTTTTGCTTAGTCAAATCTGTGAAATACCCTCAGAATAAGGACCTCTACTCTTTAGTCCGTGAGTTAAGGACAACAAGCAAAATAAGATGCAAATACAGCATACTTCATAATATTATGATAAGTCCGGTTAGGGCATAAGAATTGACTGTGACTATAATACAGAAAGAACACTTAAGCATGCACCCAGAAATTCATCCAGGAGGGCCATCTTGGCTGATATGAAGGGTGAGTTGAAAATCAGTGTACCATAGAATTATTTCCAGCATGAAAAGAAATGAACCATTATTAATAATAATTGTAAGCTCGAAAGAAAAGAGATGTTAATCAACAAGAATCAGCTCATGGTAGTCCAATATTCAAATCTTGATGCTTAGTCAAGCGGTGGGAATGATACCCTAGTACCAAGATGCTCAGTAGTTGGTTAAGTTGTTCTATGTCTACTTCTAGCTAGGGAGGGGCTTTCTCGTTAGAGATTGCATGGGGATAAGTTATGGTCCAAGGTTGGGTAGTTAAGCCCCTGACAATGTTTCCCCTCTCCACAAGATGTTGGGACATGCATCAGATAAAGATAAGCTATGCATTCAAACGTTTGTCGGAAACAGGTATTTTTACTTTTTTGATATATATTCAAGTAGAAGGTAAGATTAATTGAATTGTATCATCGTTACAGTTATTTCTTTAAATGAAAGCAACTCTTATCGTCAATGTAATTGGAAACCAATTGGATCGGTTGATCTTCTAACTGAACGTGGAATATATATTTATTTGCAAGAGATAGATTTATCTAATGGATTGTTATTTCAGTCTTTCATTTATAAGAATAATGATTATGAGCATATCATCTAATCTTATGTTATTGCCACAGTTAAGCAATCGGAAGAAAATGAATGATATAGTGGTATCTGATGCCCTAAATGATACAATGGTATCTGAAGCCCTAGATGATACAGTGGTATTGACGCCCTAAATGATACAGTGGTATCTAAAGCCCTAAACGATACAATGGTATTGACGCCCTAAATGATACAATAGTATCTAACGCACCAAATGATACAATGGTATTTGATGCCCTAAATGATCCAATGATAATAGATGCCCTAATTGATACAATGGTATGTGATGCCCTAAATGATCCGATGGTAATCGATGCCCTAAATGATCCAGTGGTAATCGATGGTAATTGTCAATTGATTTTGACATAGTGGTATTGGATGGTAATCATCATTTGATCCTAAGTGATATTTATGGACTAACCTGGTTGATTGCAGAAGAATCCCTAGATTGATTTCGGTTTCGAATTCCATGGTCAATAGATTTTAATTTCCATGGTAAATTCATTGATGGTGTTTTTTTTTCAAATGTGAGTTATGAGTTCTCTGCTAAGTAATTGTTACTGTTAATCTCATTCACACAAACATAACTGATATAACTGTCTTCTTATAAAAATGAAGTAATAACTGTATTTCTTTGATATGTTAGTTGTTAGTTAAGACCCGAGAAAAATGTTTGTTACAAATGTCCTCCTCGGTGTTACCCGAGGGTCTGAGGATTTGAACCTGTGACCAAGCTCTGATACCACTTGTTAGAATGGGGTTGTCGCTGCACCAAAAGACCGATCTATCTATGCTTGATATAACCACTCAACTTATAGTACAAAGGAGGTGGTTAAGCCCTTGTCACAAATCCCGAGGGGAGCGTTGAACAAATTTCTAACACAATCCACTTTGTTGATGTGAGTTGTATGCCACTACAACATCTAGGATGAAACACTAAATACCTAATCCTCTCTTAAATAAGGAAGCTTGTCTGCTAAACAATGAATACGGATTGTGTGATCAAATGAGACAACCCCAAGTTTCCTTCTCATTCAAGACTAAACTTAGTTTTATGATGTGATATGTTGGGTATCACAAAAGGACTTACACTGTTCAATCAATGGATGTCAATGACTTCATATTCTTCCAACAAAAGGAACTATGAAGGAAAGGGTTTAGAAAGCTATTTAACTTTAAAATATAAGAAAAGTTGATGTTGGGTTGAGCCTCTAACCAATTCTTGCTTCATCGTGTCAACTAGGCATAGGTAGGTGATATCTTCTAAGGATGCATGGTTTTCACATTGTCAATACCCATTCAAATATACTATGGAGGTGTAATCTAAATGAACATTTCCAATAGAAGTAAACACTTGCAATTTAGATCCAAACTAACTTTGCACTATCATTTACAATCAACAAGTACCAAAAGGTATGGACACTAGCTCCACCACTAATCGCCATTCAACTACTTCTACTTCTCTTTAACATGAAATAAAATCCTAATCTAAGTAAGGAAAGGTAGAAACAATGAAATACTTCAAAGCAACATATGTAATCCACCATGAAGACCAACAATGAATTAGCAATTACTTTGATAGCATTATAGCAACAATTTCTCCTAGTCTCTCCCTTTATACATGATGGAAGTGGAGTTTATATAGGAGCCTCAATTACAATGAACAACCAAGATTGATTCAAAACCAATATCCCAAATTGATTCATAGAAAGCCCTAATTAGGGTTGCTATTATCATCAAATACATAGCCAATGATAATAATGCACCACCGCATGTTGCCAAAGAGAAAATAGTATATTCAATACATCCATTTGTGAATGATTCTGGTTGGATGATCTTGGAGATGTCAACTTGGAGCTCTCTATTTGGTTGAATGATGATTGGACGCCACCTCAACTGTCTCATCTTTGATCCTTGTTTCAATTTTGCTTCTTCATCCTCTTTCTTTAGGAAATTCTCTCAGTGAACTTGTCCTTGAAATTGTTCTTGATATCTCAATTTTCTTGAAGCAATGGATTTCCCTCTATGGATCATGGACTTGTAAATCTTCAAGTCATTGAACCCTTGATTATGGCAATCTTTCCATTTGTAGACCTTTCTTCCTTTCATAAGTTGATCATCCCCATGTGGTGAGGTTTTCTTCTCCCATTTTTGGAACATCCTTGATACCTTTATCTATTAGCTCCTTGGCTCATAATCCTCTTGCCTTGATCCCTCATAGGGACAAATTTGAGTCCCAATCAACTTATCATTAAATTGAATCCTGCTTAGTCCTTCTACAAAACTGGTGTAAATAGGGACAAGTTGATCTCCTTATAAAATAGTCCTTATTCTTCAAGCATTTAATCAAGTGGAAAGTCGCCTTTTATAGGAACACATGAATGTCCTTGAATTCAAACTTGAACTTGTCCATGGACCCCTTGTTGTTTTTATATAAAAACTTATTTATGTCCCTTCTTGATGAAGGCTTGATCTTGAATCCTCTAAGTCTCCTTCTTGAATGTATCAAGTTCCTTTTGCCTTGTTGAAGAATTATCCAATGTTGCAATTGCATTGTTGAATCCTTATTCTCTCCTCATCTGTTTCCCTAACTTATCTTGATGTGTTGTCCTTTAAACTTGATCGATTTAGGCTAGTCCTCCTTCATTGTTATCTTTGGCCTGGAGCTTGAACTTATCTTCCACCTTCTTGTGTTCACTTCCTTGCAACTATCCTCGCCTTTGGTTTGGATATGATTCATGGTACAAAGCTTGAAGTTAGCATCTTGTAATGGATTAAATAAAGGGACTAATTGCAGACTTTTCTAACCTTTATTTTTCTCTTTAAACTTGATTCCAAGCCTTTAAAAAGTATACTCATGGCTGCAAATGAAACTTGGAATTAAGCACAATTCAGTAATAAACAAATTAACCCCCAATTGTCTTAATCTTCTTAAGAAAATCAGAATCTTTAAAGCTGTGAAATTAAACAAAAACTTTAAGACAAAGTCTGAAAACTAAATCTGCAGACTAAGCCTGCAACTAGGTAAAATCAGACATCAAGATCTTGCAAACCATAACTTTAGATGACTCAAACATTAACCTTAAATGGAAATATCAAACTATTTCAAAAAGGTATTGTACCAACTTAAATTGGAAGCATCTCAATTTAATGATGATTTAGCACCCATTAAAGCAAGATCATCAATCTCTTTGCACCTTTCCTTCTTTCTTCCTTTTTTTGTCCTTTCTCCTAGGTGGAATTGGGATAAAACCTAATACATCCTCTTTAAGGATTTATTCACCTAGGTTCTCCCTTCCCTTCATTTAACCACTTGGAAGCTGCTCTCCGCAACAAAACAACTATATCTCAGACTCAATGCCTGATTTCAGGGATCCAGGACCTTTTTTGGGATCCCGGAGGATCTAGACCCTAATCGTCAGAAGAGCAGTTCACCGCTGATCAATCAAGGCCACAGTACTCCCCTGATTGGGCCCTATTTTGGGTCCTCTGTTTGGGTCCCATGACCGGATACCTTCAGGGTGTTACTTCCAGGTAAGTCAGCCTGCAAGACTTAATCACTTCTGAGCTCTATATAAACCCCTCCATTTGCTCCATTTCTCATCCATCAAGTTTACATCCAAGCATTTGATGATCAAGCACTTGTGCTCAAGCTCTCAAGTTCTCAAGCATTCCTCAAACATTCAAGGCATTCAAGCAATCTCTCCATTGAAGATCAATGATTCATGCATTCAAGGTATTGAAGGAATTTATGCTAGATCTTCTATTGCATTTTCAACATTCAAGATCTCCCTTCATACATTCAAGTTCCTTTTGGCATCTTCTATATTCATCCACTCAAGATCTACATTCATCCACACACATAAGGCGGATTTCAAGCACATTCATTCATGAAGGTTTTGGTTTCACTTTGATTTTCTTTTCTAGGGTCTTTAAGGTTGAGTCTAAGCTATTGCATCAACATACTTGATTACATTTCAAATTCAAGAGCATATTCATAGATTTACATTGCTTTATGTCAGATCTATTACTACTAATTGTTAGCATTCTATCTTTATTTTAATTCAATGTTAATTCCTAAACTAGAGTTTGACTGAGGCAAACCTGTTGAATTATTAAGAACGTTGCAAATGTACTAACATTGCCATTATTATTGGTCTGTTCCAAAGGCAGATTTAAAACTCATATAAATATGAGAGGAGACATGTCTCTAACATTTAATCACCATTTAATTAATATATTAAAAATAATAATTTGTCTTATATATATATATGTATGTATATATGTATGTATGTATGTATGTATGTATGTATATATATGTATGTATAATATATAATATTATATATATATATATATATATATATATATATATATATATATATATATATAACATGAATAAGTATATATAGGAAATAACATTTACCAATAACAACAATGTATCTCAAATCGAATTAATCCGACTAAAGCTACAGCTTTAACACTCCCTCTTAATTAGGGAGGATTTATAGAACACGTTATGCTTTCAAGCATATGGAGAGATATCATCACAATATGATATTTTTGAAATGGCATATCAACATATATTCATGAACTTAGATTCAACAAGAAATGTCAATCATATGATGTTTGTCATGCTTATATTCTTTTGGGATGTGCATTGGCACCAAATCCTTGATGCCTCCCAAAAAAACATGATATATCCTAGTAGGATATGAGTTATATGATTTTCAGCATTCCGAGACAACAACTTAATGAAGTCGATCAGATAACTAGAAATCACTATTTCATGAACTCTATCATGACAAGTATCATGATATCCTGCACTCCAAGGCAAAAATTTAATGAAGTTTGATTATGATACGTTTGTTATCATGACTTCCAACACTCTGGGACAACAACTTCATGAAATTTGTCATGATAACAGGTTTACCATTTATAAGATCATCACCTTACAATGGTTACCTTCTGTTGATAGATGTCAATGAAAGACATGATAACAGATCTCCCATTTATAAGATTGTCACCTTACAAAGGTTACCTTCTATTTATATATGTCAATAAAAGACATGATAACAAGTCTACCATTTATAAGATCGTCGCCTTACAATGATTACCTTTTGTTTATATATGTCAATGAAAGATTGTCACGTTTCATTACATATCATATGTGAAATAGTAACCACCATGAACCAAGTCAGAGGGTGGTACAAGGGCTTTCACCTCAATTCTCTCTCATAGAGAAGAATACATTACAATGAATTTCACTTAGAACTTCTCCCTCGTATAGAAGAGATCATTCACAAAGGATCGTATCTCAAAAATTCTCTCTCTGAACAATGATCTTTGGAAGTCAAGTTCTGTAGTTACTCCCTTTGAGACTCTAATATTAATCTTTCAACCTTTAGGTGACAAGTTATTACTTCCTCGTGATGTACACATGAGTAGGCCCATCAAAAGCATGCAGTCACACACATGTATCTCTAAACTCCCTCTAAGTATCAATCTTCTAAGCTCTTTACCGAATACGATATTTGCACAATATTTGGTAGCATGTGTAAAGTACCAGCCTTCTTTTCCTACAAGATCATCTTCAGAAACAAAGGAAAAGATCAAGGAAAATAGCTCATATAGTACATATAGAAATACAAATAAGAGAGACTATAATGAGTAGATAAATGTAATATATAAAAATACTTATTATGTACATCAATCCCTCTAAGTATCAATCTTCTAAGCTCTTTACCTAGTTTGATCATTAAATGACAAATGAATTCTAGATCACAGCTTCTTCCAAGCTACTATCATAAGATTGAGTTTGCACAATATTTGGTAACATGTGTAAAGTACCAGCCTTCTTTTCCTACAAGATCATCTTCAGATACAAAGGAAAAAGATCAAGGAAAATAGCTCATATAGTACATATAGAAATACAAATAAGAGAGACTATAATGAGTAGATAAATGTAATACATAAAAATAATTATTCTATACATCAACATTCTTGATGCATCAAATCAGAAAATACCTCCAATGGGAATGAAATATTGGGTTGAGGTAATTATTCTCCCCCCACAATGTAAAATTCCCACATATTTTACTTTTATAGAGTTTTCAAACAATATCAAGTCTAATGAGAGACAATCATCTAGAATGATATCAACCTCTATCTCTGTTAATAACTTCTTTCTTCTTCCTGAGTATTAATCTTTTTTCTAGTTTGGTACTTTCGTGCAATGAAGATCCAAACATTCATTAAGCTTATCACTAGAGGCAAAATAGTATTGACATTTCTCTAAACCCATCCACCATTTACCAATATTTTGATTTAGAGTGTTCATTAATCTAATACTCATACTCAGAGCTTTGGTCATCAAGCGGATAATCATTGATGGTTCAAATTCTTTGGTTACCATAACTATACGATTTGGATAGTTTGGCCATTCTAATTATAATTAATGTTATCCATCATATGACAACTTCGTGATACTAGAGCTTTGGTTGACATTGACGTAAGCTTCTTGAATCAACCTCTCAAGTTTTCCACAAAACTTTCTTCACAAGTGTGCTAGAATGGTAGTGGACTTATATAACATTTGAATCTGCCTATGTAACTTTTCACAATCTTGAAACACTCTATACACTTAACCTTTCTACTGTCTATTTTTCATGGATTTAGTGTATGTACTGGATTACTTTTCACATAAGTCTTATATATCTGCTCAAGAATGATTTGTATATCTATCCATCTAACCCTTTATAGACCTGAAATATTCTTTTATCTGCTCAAGAATAATTCTTCCACACTTTGCATCTTGTTTTATGAGGGTTGAATACCAATCTCCCGCAACACTTCGGTGGTAACCACGCTGCAAGAGAATAGTTTATATGCCACCATCAAAGTACTAGTTTTAGTTTACTTCCGAGCTTTTCGATTACAATTATTAATTGGGCATGTCCCATGTATCTTCCCTTGTTTTCATACAATTCAAAAACTCTCTTCATTGTTGGTTTTGACTTTCATATTTGATAAGAAATTTAAAATTCCTTAATAAAAGTATTTCATGCTTCGTTCTTATATTTGATACCAAGTTATATCCTTCTACAACGATGACAGTATATATAATAAATAATGTAAATGGTCAATATTGACCGCTGAATTTCTTTCAAATGTTCAATTGATTATTAAGGGGAGGAAAGTCCATGTCAGGTAGTGTAAGTCACTAGATGAGTTTCTCATTCTCCCTGTCTGAGGAGTTGTGGTGATACCCGTGTTTGCCAATAGAATTACTGACCACGATTTACTTCTTCAATATATCTCTGCCCATTTGTTTCTTCTTCCTATTAATCATTTTTATTATTGTAACTCAATTTATATATTATATTTTTCACCAATCTGCTTTATCTACTCTGCTGACTTCCTTTCACCCTTAGTTCTGCTTCTTCACTTACTTCTTATTATTTATTCTCAATTACTTTTTTTCATACACCACTGACTTCATCTCCTGCGCTACTTTTTAAAATAATGCATTCTTTAGTTATACCTTTTTATTTCATTTAAAAGACATGTCTCTTGCCACAAAGAGGCGTCTCATACCTTCTATTATGATTATAATTTTAAAAGCACCTTTAATCTCTTTAGTTTATAATAGTGACTCTTTAATTAATGAGCCATCCTACCTGATTATCGGGCTTTAAGATTGTTATTTACACTGAAGGAAACTTCAATGCATATCGTGAGGTATCATTTGTTTTTGCCATATGTTTATAAATTATCAATATTATAAACTCATCACACTCTCTTCTTGCTATCAAATATTTGTGACAAAGGTACTATTGACTGTTGATTGTATTTCCTTTTGATTGAATCATAAGTCTAACCTCTACCACTGCTTTCCAATAATTACTGTCAAAGATATTGTTAAAATAATCTCCAATGTGCTTCTCATTCAATAGTGAGTTAATATTCTCGAAACAACTTTAATGTCGGATGAGTGCCAGTCGCAGATTCTTTCATGCTTGGACATAATCATCATATAATTTAAGTCCTAACTCTTTATTCTAATAACTATTGCTGCTGCATAAGAGTCAAGTACTTCATCATCATTGACTGTAGTTAATCTCTGAGTCATTCACTTGTGGCATTGTCCATTGACTTGTATGACTTTCCGATTTTCATCAGTCATATACGAGGTAGTACGTATGCCTTAGGCTCTTCTATGCTGTAGACACCAAGAGAGAAATTTATTTGTTTTTATCAAACTCTTGACTCCTGACACATTTGATGCTATCTCTGCAATCTGTTTGAAGAATCGTATGTGGCAATAGTATCTTATTCCTGTCTTTTTATAATTCCATGACTCACGCCCCAATTTCTAAGTGATATCGACCCTTTGATTTACATGGTAATTTTTCAGATGTTTTGTCTTTTGGCAAACAAACAAGAGTGTTTACCATTGAATCCTCCTTGCCTGTCTGTTTGTCTAATGAAGCCAATGATGTGGAAGTGGGTTCCTATTCCACACGAACTAAGCATGTTCGATAATCAACTGTATCAATTGCAAACTGCTACCATCAACTTGGACTCCTTGCTTGTGCCGTGATGCAAGAGCATCCTAGGCTTTCTTGCAATCATGCATGTTGGAGGAGTTTTGGTTGTGGTTGTGGACTCGGTTACGAAAGAAGTCATGCTCGGTCGTTGTTGGGCATAGTTTATGCCTGGGAGCTCAACATACACTATGGAGCTTGGCATGCTCTATAATGCTTGGCATGCTCTAGGAGCTCGGCATGCACTATGGTGCTCGGCAAGGTCTTGGTGTTTGGCAAGGTCTTGGAGCTCAACGATACTTGGGAATTTAGTGGTGCTTGGCTTGGATTTGCTGACACTCGGTTTGGTCTTGGTTCTTGTTGGTGTCGAGTTGTCTGTGAGCCGACTTTTGGCATTTAATTTATGTATGGGTATTTAATTTGTGTCATAGCTGACTTGTGGCTCGACCTATATTTAATGTAAGGGATTTAATTTAGTTTGTAATGAACTGAGCCAACTTGTGGCATAGTTGGGTATAAGAGAGGGGTTTTGTGGAGTCTTTAGTCAGTAGGAAGAAAGTGATTCATCCAGCTTGGAGAAGGGGTTGAGGTGTAGATGCGATTTTTGAAGAGCTAGGGTTGCGGCTTGAGAACTAGAGGATTGCTTGGTGGACATGAGGGTAAAAGTATGGATTCTTCTTGGTGTTCTTATCCAATTGTGGATCTGGACTAGCTGGGATTGTGATTGTCAGCTAGATCTTGTCAAATCTTGCAAAACTGATATTGTAATTGTTATTTGTATTTGGCCCTAACCCGGAAGGCTTTATAGCCGGGCATATTGCATGTAATCAATTATTTTATGAATAAAGAGTTGTGCTTAGTATTAGTCTTGCATTACTGTTGTTTGTTGTTGTGTTTCCGTCGTGTGGTTATTTGCTGGGGGTTTGCACATCTCCTTTGGGGATTCTCCTACCTTGCACTGCGTCATGTCGTCTCAACTATGTCTCTTCCTTATATTTGGTTCCCTTAAATGGATATTTGATTTTCCAATTTAATATTTGAAATTTGTATCTATCATGTCTTTAAACACTTTCTTACATTTGCAGTCTAGCTTTGATACCATGTTGAATTATCAGGATCGTTGTAAATGTCCTGACATTGCCATTGTTATTGGTGTGTTCCAAAAGCAGATCTGAGAGGAGACATGTCTCTAAGGTTAACATCATTTAATTAATATATTAAAAAAAAATTGTATTATATATATACGTATGTATATGTATATATATCTATATCTATATATATATATATATATATATATATATATATATATATATATATATATATATATATATATATGTATGTATAATATATAATATAATATATATATGATATATGTATTATGTATAATATAATATAATATAATATAAATATATATATATATATATATAACATAAATATGTATATATAGGAAATGATGATTTACCAACAACAACAATGTATCTCAGGTCGAATTAATCCGGCTGAAGCTACAACTTTAACAAACCCCCCCGAAACAACAAACAAACAAATCCTTCATTTTGCAGGTTTCGAATCTCGGATTAGCGAACAAGTTGCGATTTTGGATACCCTTTTCGGCTTTCTACAGAACTGGGAAATTAGAATCAGTGTCGCACTCATTCCATCAGGGCTGATCAGGTCACCCTGACACATCAATGGTGACCGGGTTGCCCCTGATAGATCGTGGAACGATTTTTGGGTTTTATACATCTCAAGTTTTCAGTCTAGGCAACGGGATTCAGCCCGTTCAGAGGTCGTTTGACAGCCCGTTTTCAGGTTTGTATCTCACAAGGTATTTCATCTTTTCTTCTTCACTTCTACATACTTCATCATCTCATTATATCTTTATATTTCAGGTTTATACTTTATATCTTCTCACTTAAACCCTATTAAGGTGGAGGTGAGAGGGAAATAAATATGAGTTATTCATACTTTTGTATTTAGGTTTTGCATTGATACTACCTTTTGTGTCAAACAAACCTAATCAAAGGGGTGGATCTTGATCTTCCCCCTTTTAAATGTGTTAAGGTGGTTGGTTCCATTTCACCCCTGCACAAGTATAAATTCTGATTTTCTGAGGACTGCATATAATAAGTCTGAAAATGTCCTAAAATCAGACCTAACGGCACGACAAATGCTTTGCAATTAATGAACAAAGGTTCTAGCATGAGTTTGAAAGCATATTATGATATGAACAACAAACCCACTTTTACCGTAATGTGAAATTCTGATTTCTGAAAATAATTCTGAAACATACCTTACTTCAATGATTTTTCCCTTCAACAATGATCCTTCATTCAATTGGACAAGCTACAAATTCATTATGAATCTTGTGAAAATCGCCCCTGTTAAGAGAAGTTTCAGACTTAGTCTGCAAATTTTCAAGCTTGAGTAGGATCTGGGAATTTAAATTCGATCCTTCCAAAAAGAAGCCCTCCTGGTTGCTTGTTTTTTATATTGGAACACCGGTTTTATCCCTCAAACCATCTGCAACTAGCTTCCATGTTATTTGGTGGCTAAAAATAATCCAAAGATTTTTTATGCAAATTGCACCTACAGAAGTTTCAGATTTAAATCTGAAAACATTTGTATTCCCTCATCAACTCACAATTTGGGTGGTTTCTGATTTCTTTGGCCACCTCTGATATTTCCTTCTTGCTGAGTTCAAATACCAGCCCTCCTCCACCTTGGACAATTTTCCTATTGACTCTTTAGCTCTTTCTTTGACCAGTTCTTGACTATGAAGTCAATCGATCATTCACTTTGCTTTTCTTTATTGTTGTTAGAGGTTCTTTTAAAGAATTTTTTGGCTTGCATCTCCTGCACAAAACCAATTGGGATTAAAATTGCATTGTAAGAATTAACTTGAGACTTGTGCAAAGTTGAATGCAGTCCCTTGGGATTCGTGTAAAATTGATAACCCATTGATTACTTAATTTCTACCTCCAATCCTTCAACTTTTTAATTAGCTTCAGATTTATCTTTGTTTTTCATTTGAGTCTAGAGGTGGGTTTTCAATTTGAAGGACAATTGCTTGCATTTTCATGGATTTTTGTCTTCAAACATTCAACTTCATGAGAGCGGAGAAAAATGACGTCCATGAGGATAAATAAAATCCTTAATGTTTCCCCCTTTGAATTTATCTAAAGTATCCATGATGGAAAATCGATTGGTAAGGGGATTATCGCTTGTTATTTCTCCTTCCAAGTCAATCAAATAAAATTCCACAAGAGGGAAAATCCTTCCTCATGTGGACAACTGGGATCCTCAACACAGCATTTTTTTATCTTTATTTGGACCCTTATTATTCCTTTTTCATTATCCATAAGGAGAAAATCGACCCCTATACGGATAAGCTTAACCCCCATACATAACATTTTTCATGCATCCAAAATAGCCTTCAAGGGAAAATCGATCCACGTCTGAACTTTGGAAGATTTCATGCTCATTTAGACAGAGGGAAATCCTTCTTCTATCATGATTTTCCTGACTTTGGAGTTCAAAAATAAAAGTGTTACAGAGTGGAAAAATCAACTTCATTAAAACATAGGAAATCCATGTCCATGGACTTGGTGTCAAGCCCTGTGTATCTCTCTGGGATCCTTCAGAGTTGATTCTCACCGTCTTCAAGCTCAATCTGACCATCATATGGTCAGCGGAGAGCAGATCTATCAACTATGTACTTTAGCGGACGTCAAGACAGAGACTCACTTTATTTTCCATTGCCCTACCTTCTATTAGATCAGAGGGAGATTTCATTGTCTATTTCGTAACTATTTTTCTCTTTCAATTTTTCTTCAGTTACATTGACCAGTGGTGTCTCGCACTTTGTCTTCGAGAGGCCATCCTACTTTGCGATAGTACTTTATAGTCACTGCTTCCTTACCAGCATACTGTTGATCAGCTCATCACTGCCTTTTGCTCACCCTTATCTCCGTCACATGGTATGAAAAGGTCGTCTAGTTCCACCGGTCATTCCACGTCTGTCAGACCCCACAACAATTTCCTCCATCAATGACACTCCTCCAAAAGCTCACATAGACAGATCAAGGCTCATGTCCACCCACAGTCATATCCTTCTGCAACTGACTTCTTTTTGCCAACGAAGGACTCCTAGTCTTTGCCTTGGCACTTCTCTTTTCTTCTTCTTGTTTCTTGTTTCTTGTTTGCTTTTCTCAGACACCATTTGGTGCTCCTGCTTTTGTCAGTTGTCTTGCTGTAAACTCCCAGTCCCATAGACCTTTTGTGGTCTTTTGTTGGACATTAATATTATTATCTTATCTTATCTTATCTAAGTACAAAGCCCAATGGAAAATCGATATACATCTAGACTCTTATCTTTTTTCCTTATTCTTGATATCTAGAAGGGGAAATTTGACCCTCATCTAGACTAGTTGCTCCAACACTTAGTTTTTTTATTGCAAATATCTCCTCATGAGTGGTTAATCAATTCCTATTTGGATTTTTTCATCCAACCCAAGTGCATTTTAGGCGTGGAAATTCTATTTCTACTAAGACAAAGTGCATTTTAGGAGTGGAAATTCTATTTCCATCAGGAATTTGGGCGAAATCTATTTCCATCGGGACAAAGTGCATTGTTTCAAGGAAAAATTGATTTCATAAGGTATTTTCATCTTTCAAATATGGAAAGTCCATTTTATTAGGATTTTAAAGCCCTTATGCACAAAATGTGTCTTAATAATGTATTTTACACTATTTGACTAACCAAAATATTAGGACTTAGAATTTTAAATCAAACCACCACAACTTGCCCTAGTGAAACCTTAACTTTGACACTCCTATCTACGCTTGCAACCATCAAACAACTTGACCACTTCACCACTCCTTAATCCTTTTTGAGCCCTAAACTGCCATCTCAACTGCCAAAACTCTACAACAACGAGCGAAAAGAGGGAGTACCCATTTGCAACGGGGTGATGGTGTGGAAAGGTCACAACACATTAACTCTCTCGAACTCAACTCACAATCTCATAGCAAGTCAACTTGGTTTGCTCATGGACTCCTAAGTCTGTTCAATTCCGTGGTGTGTGCACAGATTTTTCCAAATATGGTTTGACACGAACTGATTTGGCTCTGCTCTCATGGTTGATGATCAAATAGCCTTAGAACTTCCAATATCTACTCAAAATGGTTCTTTGTTTCAGAAACATTAGATTGAACCAATATAGCACGCCCTTCACTCTATTTGGTCTATCCAAACTACTAAGGTAATAATACTTTCAAGTCTAAGATTTTCATGACATTTTTTAGTTTTTACAATACTTTCAAGCACCTGCTATACTAATTTTTAATCTATTTCAAGTGAGCCACCTCATTCATCTTCTAGAAATCTGTTGATTAGGAATTAAAGAGTTTAAGAGATAGAAATGTGTTAATATTTTAGTGTGAATGTGTGAGTCAAATGTCTAGTTGGGAAAAACGTAAAAGGCAAGTAAAGATGGCTGTCATGGAAAAGACACAAATTTTTAAATAAGGTGTATGTTAGATTCATAAAATTTTGGGTAATTGTAGAAAGGATAAGGTAGTTTAGAGTGCGTGGCAAAAAGTTTTAAGTGTGGTTCCATTTGGGAGTTCCTAAGTATTGAAAGAACTATTTGTGGTAATGCAAATCTAGTTGGATGTGCCATTATTACCACACGAATGGAAGAAGAAGAGTGATTTTGAACCAAAGGTAAGACCCAAGAGTGTGCTCATCAATAGGGAGCCCAGTGTTGATGCAGCAGGTTCTGGAGTTCATTATATACTTTATCAAGGATTGGCACAAGAAAAAGACCCTTTCAGATGTTTACCTATACCCTTCAGTCAATTCCTTTCCTAGTGTCCAGGAGTGTTTGGACGAATTCTAGATCTCTTTTGGAAATGTAGTATGGTACCGCTTTTCAAAAAAGAAAACATAGCACCTAGCTGATCAATATAAGGGATTGACTTTCCTGGAATTAAGGCATTTGAAATAATACACTTCGTACATTAAGGTCATTCCTTTTCATTGGGATTATATAACATGTTTCCTAAAATGCAATCTCTATATGCGAAGCTGGTAAACTGAATGACAAACAGTTGAATGAAAATCTATAGCCTGGGATAATGTGCAAAGAAGGATTAAGGCACTCAATAGAGCTGTGAGTTGAAGCAAGATCAAGAAGAAGATTGTAGCTGGTATGTATCTAGTCTGTAGGTAGATAGAGTGTTGTTTAGCCTAAAAGCTTAAATCTATCACTAAGCAGCTTGATATAATTTTGAAGATTAAGAGAAGTTATTTTTTTAAGCATTGATGTGTTGCTGCTGTGTGGGAATGATGTTCTTTGTTTGTGCCATACACAATGCAATTGGTTCAAGTATTAAGGCTGTGAGTTTGAGCATCCCTTTAGTTGGGACCTCCATCCCCGACTGTATCAAGTTGAGATAGAAAAACAAAATATAGAACTGTAAAAACCCAAGCGGTCCTAGCAAAGAGAAAGAATATAAGCAATTAATCCTTGAGACAACAAGGACGCAAATCAGTTGTTCAGAAGATATTTCTATGCCCCCCAAAAAAATAAAAAAGACAAATGATAATCAATATTATGCTTGCTTATTAATAACAGGAATATATTATTTTAACCCTTCATAACATGTACATACATATTATACATACCTTAATTTGGAGCCACAAGCCATTTACCCCAAGAAATGAGGGGCTTCTCTTGGATGGCTTAAATTGCTCTCTCAATGTTTGACTCTGAGGGGAGGTAGCCTCTATTTCTGTTGGCATGAATGCATCGCAGATGCAAAGGACTAGTGGTATGATAACAGATCTAAGCCATTCTCCCATGGTACTATTCAGAGCATAGTAACGAGACTCACCGCGAGTCAAGCAAGTCGTCCGAGTCAATGAGTCAAGTTACCTCAACCGAGTCAAAATGACCCGTGACCATGACTCAGTGGGTCAACTAAGCTGACTCGGTTGGGTGACTCGGCTAACTTAGCTCGGTGACTCAGCTGACTCATGAGACTTGGCTGATTTTTAATTTTTGTTTTCAAAATTTTCCTAATACATCTAAAATTTGCCTTTGTACTTACGTAATCAATGTATGTTATGTATGTGATCAAATTACATTCTACTTTATGATGTTATTGTGTCTTTAAGCTTTATTCAATAATGGGTGCATGGAATTAATTTAAATCCTAAAAAATCTCTAAATTTCAAGAGTTTTATCACTTTGTCAAGTCACTGTCGAGTCTGAGCCAGGTCATAAGTCAAGTTACCCTTGTTGAGTCTAAGTCAAGTCCGAGTCTCGTTACTTTGATTCAAAGTGACCGAAAACTCCTCTATGCCTCCTTGGGCGTGTATATCTCCATATCACAATTGCATATGTGTCATGCCTTTTTCACAGCATAGCCCCATTGCAAATGGGTAACCCTGCCATTCACTTGCTAGATAGTAATTTGTAAGTTTTAGCCTTTGGTGTAGTGTGGCAACATTTTCCAAGTCTCGAAGCATTGATAAGGTAGAAAGTTCAATGGGTTTCAGATTGCAAGACAAGTCTAGTTACAAGTCATGGCCTTAATTGCAAGATAGGGTCGTATAGGTGCACGATGATTCACTTGGTGGAACTTTGATCTCAAATTAAGGTTGAAATCTTCGGCAAACATTTGAAATCAGATTGATTATTGATGAAAACCAAGGAAAGCAAGGATGAGGCTTGATTGTTACATGTTGAATTTCCAACACTTAGTGCAATTTAGAGATCAAACTTTGACATTGAGCCCTAAGATGGTTAGATCTCTGCTCAATGGAGCCCCACCTAGCCCTAATTGCCACTTAGCCTCTAGAGAGAATTAAGATGATGATAGGTAATGTTAACCTTTTATATGGCAAGAGGGCAAGATGAGGATAGTTTTGAAAGCAAGTATAAATTTTGACGTGAAAACCCTTGTTCCGATCTGATGTAATGTTCTTGTCATAAAATAAATTATTAATTAAACTTTTGTCAATGGGCTGATTGATTTAGTATATCTCGGACCCATTTTAGCTTCCGTAGGTAAGTGTAGCCGTTGGCTATCTTTGTATACCCTCTGAAAGGTTTCTCCAACGGGTATTTAAGCATAGCTTGAAGGTAGTCGTTGGTATGCAATTTGGATTATTTCTTTGTATTGCGAATTCCCGTCGGGGTTCTCTATGGTTCGTCATTTCGGAAGTCAAAGATCTTCCCTACTTGGCCAATTTCGGTTTTGGTTGGATTCAACCCTCATTCTATTCCGTATGTGTATTACTTTACTCGGATCTGGCAAATTAGTGCACCATATTTTTTGCAGGATTATATATATACATATCTCTGGATCGGATTGAATCTATTATTTTGTCATTATTTAACATATTGGGTAAGCGTATGATGTTGATATTTAGTGTAGCTCGAACTCCATATAACAAAAAGGCATCCAAGCCTACCATACGAACTCCAAACTCAACCGTGTGGCCCTAAAGTATACCGTACTGCCCCTCCCTCTCTATACCGTACGGCTTCTAATACCATACTACCCCTCCCTCTACATCGTTCGGCTTCTACTCCAACTACCGTACGGCCTCCCATTTCATTCATATGGAAAACCTATTCACTGTTTTGTATGGCCTTACAATTGCCCTACCACCATACGGCATCATACCGTACGGCCACTAGTTGTACCTCCACCATTGACTTCTTCTAATTACCGTACGGATCCACCATTTCCCCACCGTACGGACCATTGCTTGTCCACTCACACGGCTTGCATCCTACCGATTGCAGCTGATTTGCTAGATCTTTGATTTCGTAGCACAGGTAAAGGAGAGCTCTCCTTCAAGAGCTCGAAGGAGGAAATATTACAGTTGTATCGGAGCTTCAATCCTGCCAGCCTATGGACAGTGAATGAGAGTTTATAGCCAGAAGAGAAGAAGATCCCATTC
Organism: Cupressus sempervirens; assembly: GCA_028749045.1. Classification (NCBI taxonomy): domain Eukaryota; kingdom Viridiplantae; phylum Streptophyta; class Pinopsida; order Cupressales; family Cupressaceae; genus Cupressus; species Cupressus sempervirens. The sequence goes on along the minus strand of CM053792.1, from coordinate 675,576,415 downwards.
GGTTGATATAATGGCGGCAGAACCAGAACCCACGGCTGCCAAACTCGTAGCACTGCTAAGAGAACTTGTGAGGAATCAAGCACAGATCAATGATACTCAACGACTCATGGAAGAAACTCTCAAGAAATTGGCAAACAATCAAGTATCCGATGAACAAAATAGTCACAACGCAGACTAGGCGATGGGTAAAGCAAACCCTCATCCAACACCCTCATGACCTTCTATACCATCTTTTCCCCCACGGGCGGAGGCACCACACGGATGGAAGCAGCCAACCTTTGAGGAAGTTCAAGAACAGTTGAGAGAAGATTGGAAGAATGTGAAATTTGAGGAAGATATATCTTACAAAGACTACGCAGATCTGAGAATGAGATATTCAAAAGGCGGAAAATGAGGATATTTTAACGATGATCTCAAAAGGAAGTTAAGTAAATTTGTCTTTATTTGATAGGTTCAGATCCATATCTACACAAGCGTAGGTAATGAAGGCCGATACTTACTTCCACCTTAATCCTATGCCAAAAGAAGCAATTAAATTTGCAACATTACACTTGGAGGGAGTAGCACATGAATGGTGGCATCATGGCACCATCACATTGGGGCATGACCAAATAAATAATTATGCGGAATTCACTAAGAGATTGATAGATTGATTTGATGGTAAAGATCTAGAACTTAATTTCAAAAAATTGGCACAACTAAAGCAAACTAGATCGGTTGACCAATACATTACAGAATTTCAAAAACTCTATTTTGGTCACGAACATTTCCGAAAGAAGACGGATAGTGCTTTTCATGGATGGGCTGACAGAACCACTGAAGGGTTAGGTAAAAGGGTTCAATCCTGCCACTCTATCAGAGGCCGTCAAGAAGGCTCGGAGTATGGCATCATCATCAACGTCATCCTCTCAAGGGTACTCACATTCCAAACCACCGGTGTTTCCAAGGGACAAAGATAATAAACCTCTATCAAAGAAGCCAACGTTGGATGAAGCTACCAAATAGGAGCTCCAAAGGAAGAAACTATGTTTCAACTACAAAAGACCATGGGAACCTGCACAGAAATGCCTCGCGAAAGGAAAAATTCACTACATTGATGCTGTGTCCAATGATGAAGACAAATAGGAAGATATACCCTCCGAAGACAACTAACTCCACGAGGACACCAAAATGGTTAGTTTGAACCATACAGAAAGAATTGCAGCATTGGTACGACGCAAAGGAACTATCGCCCTAGCCGGAAGCCCGAGGTGCACGGTGTTTTGTGTACGGGGAACCCTTCAAGGACAAAGGGTCATGGTGATGCTTGATAGAGGAGCCACTCTGAACTTCATAAACTCATCAATGGTGAAACAAAAAGGTCTACCTACTGAGACGCACGTAGGATTCCAAGTCAAGGTCACTGCAGGGACCCTTCTGCCCTGTACACACCTTGTTCCCCAACTAAGTATCACCATGGCTAACAACACGGTGACAAAGGATTTCTTCATAGTGGACCTAGATGATATGGAGGTTATTCTAGGCATACAGTGGATGGAGACACTTGATGAATACACTTAGAGCGAATGGACTTTACTTTTGTTGTCAATGGGAAGAAGGTTGTTCTCTACAGAATGGCCAATGAGGGACCAAAGGAAGTTTCAACACATCAGATGGAGGCAATTTTTCAGCATGATGACATTGCTTGGGCTGCACACTGTTTTGTTTCGGCAGAACCCAAAAAAGGACAACGAACACCTCCCCAAGATGACGATCTTCAAAATATCTTGAGTGCTCATGATGAAGTTTTAATGGACATTCCTCCAGGCATACCTCCCCATCATGGGTTTGAACACACTATTGAGTTGGAAGCAAGCGCCAAGCCAGTCATAACCACAGCCTACCGCCATCCCAAGAAATTCAAAGATGAGATTGAAAAGACAATTCAGAAACTAATTGAGAAAGGATGGATCCGTCCTAGTTCTAGCCCTTTTGCATCATCAGTGGTATTGGTTAAAAAGGACAGGACGATGTGCATGTGTGTGGACTACCATGCATTGAACAAAAAGACGATAAAAATAGATATCCTATTCCAAGGATCAATGAGTTGTTGGATGAATTACATGGCGCGGTTTATTTTTCAAAAATAGATCTCCATTCTGGATACCATCAGATCCGCATGAGGGAAGAAGACGTGAAGAAGATGGCTTTTCATTGTCACTACGGGCATTATGAGTTCCTAGTCATGCCGTTCAAATTAATAAGTGCACCTGCTACATTCTAGTCATGCATAAATCGCATCTTCAACAAACAATTATGTAAGTACTTACTAGTATCCTTTGATTATATCCTTATTTATAGCAAGACATGGGAAGAGCACCTAAAGCATCTAGATGAAGTCCTAAGGATCATGAAGGATCAATCTTTGTTCGCCAAGCGATCCAAGTGTGAATTCGGTATGGCAGAAATATTGTACCTGGGGCATGTTGTCAGTAAATATGTGATGCAAGAGCATCTTGCATGGAAAAATTATTGAAAAAAATTGAAAAAAAAAAAAAACAAAATCTGGAGGAGAGAGAAAGTGACGAAAATTAGAAGAGAAATAATAAAAAAATAAAAAGGGGAAAAAGGAGAAAAGGAAAAGGGGATTTCTATTTTCGAGGTGCATAGATGGCATAAATAGAAAATTAAGAAAAATAGTTGTCATTACATTAATCGAGGTGTGTAGGTGGCATCTTAGAAGCTTGTGGAAAGTTTCTTAAATCTTGCATTTAATATTTGTTGTGATCCATAAAGGAAATATAATTTTCTAATTGGGCCACATGGTGGTTCTTAGTTGTAATTTCTAGAAGGTTATGAAAGTTGTAGAAGGCTGTGGATATTGTGTAGGAGGAATTCTAAAAGGTTGTAGATAAGTCATGCATGTGGTGGTAAGTGCCTATTTAAGCAAGGCATATGAGCATTTCTCATCAAGCTTGAGAAGTGGAAGCTCGAGAAGGAGAAGCTCGAGAAGAAGGTGAAAGCTCGAGAAGGAGAAGCTTGAGAAATGGAAGCTTGAGAAGGAGAAGCTCGGGAAGTAGAAGCTTTGGAAGGAAAGCTTGGAAAGGTGAAAGTTGTGGAAGGTGAAGCTTGGAAAGCTTGGAAGGCTTCAAGGTGTGAAAGAGAAGGAGGAAGTGAAGAGTGAGTTTTCCTGACTCTGTGGACAGAGCGCCGAATGTGAGGCAGTTTACAGCAAGATTGTGATGGAGTTGTGAGTGTGTAGACAGAGCACCGAGTGAGGCAGTTTACACTTGGATCTTGGATAAGGTTGGAGAAGAGCTAGTGACTACGGTTTAAAAACAAGAAGGTTGCTTGGTGGCTTGCGAGCACAAGTTGAGATCTTGGAGGTTTCTACCAGAGTGTGGATCTGGACTAGCTTGGGCTTGGATTGGATCTTGAGAGATCTTGCAAAAATGTTATTGTAATTACTATTGGATTTTCAAGTATAATAAAATTGTCTTCATATTGTTGCATTCTTGGTTGTGAGTTGGTAAGGGTGGTGTGGCCCTTCGTCAGTGGTATCAGTGCGTACCTTCATCAGTGGTATCAGAGTAGGAGTTCCTGAGTGTACAAGCAGATCACCAAAGAGTGAGGCAGTTTGTACCAAGACCTTAGTTTGGGTGAAGTTTATCAGAGCAGGAGTTCCTAAGTGTACATGCAGATCGCCGAAGTGTGAGGCAGTTTGTACCAGGACTTTGGTTGGGTAAAGTTTATTAGAGCAGGAGTTCCTGAGTGTACAAGTAGATCACCGAAGTGTGAGGCAGTTTGTACCAGGACCTTGGTTGGGTGAAGTTTATTAGAGTGGGAGTTCCTGAGCGTGTAAACAAATCGCCAAAGCTGAGGTAGTTTGCACCAAGACCTTGGGAGGACATGCAGATTGATTGATGGATGTGAAGATGGATGACTAATCTTGTTGAGGCATGATTGCAGAGAGTTTGTGGATTGCAAATCCGTTGTCCTAGACTTGTGATGTGGTTCCTGATTGTTCGTGCGACGTGGCAGGTTGCGATCTGACTTGCAAACAATTTGGTTGTCACAAGGAGCGTGGGAAGGATTTGTTGGAGAGGGTTTACGAAGATCTTGGGAGATGGCTCTAAGAGGATTGGACCCTAAGATGATTGCAAAAATCCATGATATAGTGGAGAGGAATTTTTCTAAGATGTTTTCTCGGTTGGATGCTAGATTGGTTGATCAAGCTAAGAAGGTCAAGGTGGAAGAGGATGGTTTTGCTGATCAGTTTGTGGAGCCTGATGCAGAACCTGTAGAGCAAATAGAGGTTGTTGCTGAGGATATTCCTAACCTTGCTGATGTTGGGATGGAGATTGGTTTTCATGATCAGTTGGTTGAGTCTGACATGGAGATTGTGAAGCACTCGGTCATGGATGATCCAGTTGTTGGTGGTGACTTGTATCTTGCAAAGCATCTTGTTGTGAGCAATGAGGTTGCTAGTGTAGAGAGTTTGGCTTGTGTTGGTGGAAATCTACATATTGTTGTTGATGTGGACTTTGCAGGGTTTGTTGCTGTGGGTATGAATTCACTAGTTGCTGATGTAGATGAGGGTTTTCTGTTGAAGCATTATGTTCAGTTTGTTCCTGGGGGTGAGCATGCTAATTGGATGGTTGAGATTTTGGTGTTTGATAGAGTAATGCAGATGTGGAAGATTTGCATGGTGGTTTTGTTGTCCCTGTTGAGGTGGAAACCTTTGGTGAAGAGGAAGATGGTTGTAGACCTTTCTTTTTGGTGTCAAAGTGTGGGACACACTTTTCTATCTACCGAGGGAGTCTGATGCAGGAGCATCTTGCATGGGAAAATTATTGAAAAAAAAAAAAAAAAAAAATCTGGAGGAGAGAGAAAGTGACGAAAATTAGAGAAATAATAAAAAAATAAAAAGGGGAAAAAGGAGAAAAGTAAGGAAAAGGGGATTTCTATTTTCGAGGTGCATAGATGGCATAAATAGAAAATTAAGAAAAATAGCTGTCATTACATTAATCGAGGTGTGTAGGTGGCATCTTAGAAGCTTGTGGAAAGTTTCTTAAATCTTGCATTTAATATTTGTTGTGATCCATAAAGGAAATATAATTTTCTAATCGGGCCACATGGTGGTTCTTAGTTGTAATTCTAGAAGGTTATGGAAGTTGTAGAAGGTTGTGGATATTGTGTAGGAGGAACTCTAGAAGGTTGTGGATAAGTCATGCATGGGGTGGTAAGTGCCTATTTAAGCAAGGCATATGAGCATTTCTCATCAAGCTTGAGAAGGAGAAGCTCGAGAAGAAGGTGAAAGCTCGAGAAGGAGAAGCTTGAGAAATGGAAGCTTGAGAAGGAGAAGCTCAAGAAGGAGAAGCTCGGGAAGTAGAAGCTTTGGAAGGAAAGCTTGGAAAGATGAAAGTTGTGGAAGGTGAAGCTTGGAAAGCTTGGAAGGCTTCAAGGTGTGAAAGAGAAGGAGGAAGTGAAGAGTGAGTTTTCCTGACTCTGTGGACAGAGCGCCGAATGTGAGGCAATTTACAGCAAGATTGTGATGGAGTTGTGAGTGTGTAGACAGAGCACCGAGTGAGGCAGTTTACACTTGGATCTTGGATAAGGTTGGAGAAGAGCTAGTGACTGCAGTTTAGAAACAAGAAGGTTGCTTGGTGGCTTGCGAGCACAAGTTGAGATCTTGGAGGTTTCTACCAGAGTGTGGATCTGGACTAGCTTGGGCTTGGATTGGATCTTGAGAGATCTTGCAAAAATGTTATTGTAATTACTATTGGATTTTCAAGTATAATAAAATTGTCTTCATATTGTTGCATTCTTGGTTGTGAGTTGGTAAGGGTGGTGTGGCCCTTCGTCAGTGGTATCAGTGCGTACCTTCATCAATATGGAGTGCAGGTTCATCAGGAGAAGATTCAGGCTATCCTTGATGTTCCCCCCCCCCAAAAAATCACTTTCTGAGTTGCGAGATTTTTTTGGACCATGTAGCTATTATCGGAGGTTTGTAAAAGGATTCTCTCAGCTCAGCGCACCATTAACAGATCTAACAAACAAGGGTTCCTTCCAATGGAGTGAAAAGGCGCAACACACATTTGATAAGTTGAAAGAAGTAATGAGCACTTGTCCAGTACTCGCCTTACCTGACTTCACTTGACCATTCATTCTGGAGTGTGACGCTTCCGAAGAAGGCAATGGCGCGGTACTAATGCAGGATCATCACCCCATAGCTTACGAGAGTCGGAAACTTACTCAAGTAGAGCGTCATGATAACTTGGGATATTTTCTGGAGCAACGAGACTTGAACAAAAGGCAACAAAAATGGGTAAACAAGATTCAAGCTTTTAATTTTGACCCAAGAAACCCACTATCTGCTTACTGACTCATATTTCAGCTAACTGGAAAGCACATTTGTTGGTGGAATATTCCAAAAACACATTTGCCTATGAGCTAATGGATGACAACACTCAAGATGATTGGTACAAAGTGGTGAATGACATCATTTACTGTAAGGATTGAATATACTTAGTGCCCGAATCCAAACTGAAGCAAAAAATCTTGAAAGAGGTACACAACTCACCCTTGGCTGGGGAACCCAAGCTTCCTCAAAACTTACAAACAACTCAGGGAGAGGTTTTCATGGAAAGGTCTTAAAGGAGACGTATTGCAATATGTAAGAGAGTGTGCGGTTTGCCAGCAAAACAAATCCGAACATACTCTACCCGTCGCGTTACTGCAACCTCTGCCTATACCAAAACAAAAGTGGGAAAGAATCTCGATGGACTTCATTACTAGACTCCCTAAGGTGAACAAGAAGGATTGTATCCTCATGGTAGTTGACTGACGAAGTATGCACATTTCTTCGCCATCCCCTCAGATTTTCAGGCCACACAGGTAGCCGATCTATTTTTCAAAGAAGTCTTCTATCTACATGGGTTACCCCGAAACATTGGTAGTGATCGAGATGGATGATTTATCAGTATCTTCTAGATAGAACTATTTCGGTTGGTAGGAACAGAATTGTCACCAAGTACTAGTTACCACCCTCAGACAGACGGACAGGCAGAGATTGTGAACAAGTGGTTAGAAGGCTACCTTCGGAACTACGTTTCGACACAACAATGAGCGTGGGTCAAATGGATGCACCTCCGAAAATATTGTTACAATACCACTTACCACAAGTCCATCAGAAAGGCACCCCTCAAAGCACCATACGAGTATGAAGCCCTTTCATTCATCGACATCGTATTGGGTGACAGTTGTGCACCACGGGCAAGGGATTGGTTGTAGGAGGGGTAGGACATCCTGAGATGCTTGAAGGAAAACTTACAAAGGGTGTAGAATCAACAAAAGATGTACGCCAACAGACACCGAATTGAGAGAAGTTTCGATGTGGGAGATTTGGTCTATCTCAGGCTTCAACCATAAAGGCAATCTTCGTTGAAGGTACAACGGAAAGAAAAACTGAAACCACGATTTCATGGCCCTTATTCTGTAGTTCGATGCATCAGTGAAGTTGCCTATGAGCTGGAACTTCAAGAGGGGAGCCGCATTCATAACATTTTTCATGTCTCCTACTTCAAGAAAGTTGTGGGACAGAACATCAAGGTAGTTGCAAACCTTCCGCCACTCAATGAGGAAGGGAAGCTCATATTGGAACCGGCCGAGATCACTGAAGTTTATGAGAAGACCCTGTGGAACCGCATGGTGAAGGAATATTAGGTACGTTGGAGACACTTGTTGTTGGACAACGCAACGTGGGAAGGTGAGCACATTCTACAACATCTAGCACTGTGTTTGCTTGAGGACAAGAAAAATTTGGGATGGAGGGACTGTAATGTTCCCGTCATAATATAAATTATTAATTAAACTTTTGTCAATGGGTTGATTGATTTAGTATTCCCGGACCCATTTTTGTTTTAGTTTTCGTAGGTAACTGTAGCCGTCGGCTATCTTTGTACACCCTTGGAAAGGTTTCCTCGACGAGTATTTAAGCACAACTTGTAGGTAGTCGTTGGTATGCAATTTGGATTATTTCTTTGTACTACAAATTCCCGTTGGGATTCTCTGTGGTTCGCCATTTTGAAAGTGAAAGATCTTCCCTACTTGGCCAATTTTGGTTTCGATGGGATTCAACCCTCACCCTATTTTGTGTGTATTACTTTGCTCGGATCTGGCAAATTGAAGCACCATATTTGTTACAAGATATATATATATATATATATAGATCGGATTGAATCTATTATTTTTTCATTATTTAACATATTGGGTAAGTGTATGATCTTGATATTTAGTGTAGCTTGAACTCCATATACCGGAAAGGCATCCAAGTCTACCGTACGACCTCCAAACTCAACCATGTGGTCCCAGAGCATACTATACTGCCCCTCCCTCTCTATACCGTATGGCTTCTAATACTATACTACCCCCCCCCCCTCCCCACACCGTACGGCTTCTACTCCAACCATCGTACAGCCTCCCATTTCTTCCATTTGGACACCCTGTTCATTGTTTCGTACGGCCTTAAATTGCCCTGCCACCGTATGGCATCATACCGTACGGCCACTAGTTGTACCTCTGCCATTGACTTCTTCCACTTACCGTACGGATCCACCACTTCCCCACCGTATGGACCACTGCTTGTCCACTCACACGGATTGTCTCCTACTGGTTGCAACTGATTTGTTGGGTCTTTGATTTCGTAGCACAGGTAAAGGAGAGCTCTCCTTCAGGAGTTCGAAGGAGGAATATTACATCTGAGACATCTGAGGCCACTTAATGAACAGCTCCAACATTTAGAAGGTTTGAAGTCAGCTTCAAGTGCACAAGCCAAAGAGAGGGCCAAATCCCGACCTAGACTTGTACAAGTGTCCAAGGACAGATCGGATACCAACCATGGCTTGGGCAGGTGTTTAAACTTGTCATCTCTGCCTCGTGTTATGAAAAGGGGCTATAGAAACAAAGATCAAGTCAAAGATGGTACCTTTGAAATGTGAGTTCAAGTATAACAATGAAGAAATCTGAGCAAAACTAACAGCAAAAATTAAAAACATTAATGATTGGATCTGAAATAAACGAGACAAAACATCATGCAACCAAGGGATAAAATTAATTGGCAAATGAAAGAAATTGGAATAATCAGATGAAAACCAAATGGTTGAAGGATGGAGTTGAGTTGCAAATCAAAAGAATTTGTGAAAATCAAACTGGAAGTCACTATTATTGAGCAGATCAACAACTTAGCACCTTTTGAAAAATGTCTGACCTTGCCTTGGACAGTGGTGTCCAAGGGTAGGTCAGATTCTGACTTACCTTGGACATCATGTCCAGCCTTCCTGTGATTTCTGCCCAAGGTGTCCAAGGGTAGGTCAGACTCTGACTTACCTTGGACATCATGTCCAGCCTTCCTGTGATTTCTGCCCAAGGTGTGTGGTGAAACTTCAAAATCAAACAGTTCCTTCATCCTAAGTGGAAGTTCAATCTAATTAGGACTTGCAAAGAGATGAAGTTCAATCTGATCTTTGAGAAGAATGGAGATCAGATCTGCAATCAAGGTAAAATCAGACCATGTAAATGAAACAACATTGCAATCCCTAGGGATTCCAAGCAAAACCAAAAGATGAAATCTGGAATTCAAGGAAGATTGGCCAGGATAAAACTGAATCGCAACACTCTCAGAGAGCTTAAGGGCTGTCCAAGGGAATGTCAGAATCCAAACTCACCTTGGACAGTGCTGTCCAAGGGTAGGTCGGAATCTGACCTACCCTTGGGCAATGGTGTCCAAGGGTAGGTCAGAATCCGACTTCACCTTCGACACCTTGTCCAATTAAACCCCATGTTTCAAGATTTTGCCCAACTACATGCAAGATGTTTCCGACGGGCAGGAAGTACAACGGACAAAAGGAGCACTTCAGGGTGTTGTTTCAGCTTGGGATCAGGAGTTGTATCTTGGTTCAGCAAGAAGCAGAAGTCTGTGGCTCTAAGTTCAGCAGAAGCAGAATACATAGCAGTTAGCATGACGACATGTGAAGCTCTATGGCTTCGGAAGTTGTTAGTAGCCTTGTTTGGTCAGAAGGTTGAGACTACTGTGATACATTGTGACAATCAGAGTTGCATCAAGTTGTCTGAGAATCCAGTGTTTCATGATAGGTCTAAACATATAGATATCAGATATCACTTCATCAGAGATTGTGTACAAAGGGGAGTTGTTCGACTACAATACATACCTACAGATGAGCAGGTAGCAGACATTCTGACGAAGGCTTTGGGAAAGGCCAAATTTATCTTCTTCAGAGATAAGATGGGTGTCTTGCAGAACAGCTTCCTCGCTAAGAGGGAGTGTTAATTATTGTTAGTTGGACAGCTGTTATTTCTGACCCGGAAATAGCAGTAGTATTTATGGGTAGCTTGGACAGTTGTTCGTCCTTATCTATGAATAGCAGTAGTATTTATGGGTGGTTTGGACAGCTGTTTGTCCACTTGCCAAGAATTAGTAAATGGTTATTATTTACTAATTTTAGAGATTCCCTTTTGGACACCTTGCAACCAATTCTAATGTTGGCTGTCGAGTTGTCTTAATCTCAACCGTCGATTGTAAATCAATCTCGGGCGTTGGGTTACCAACAGGAGTAGTATAAAAAGGGGTCATTGGGTCATTTGAAAAAAAAAAAGTTTTGGAAAAACGTTTGCAGTGTTAGCAAACAATCTTGCAGTGTTAGCAAGGGCGCAGTGTTAGCGTGGAGATAGCAGTGAGGAATATCAGCGGGAGAAATTAGGAGGTTGTCGGAGTTCTGCCAGTGAGAGGCAAAGAATTTTGTATCTCTTGATTTGCTAAAGTTTAATATAATTCCTCATCTGTAGAACTGGTTTTCCCTTAGGGGTTTTTCCAGAGACAATTTGTCCAAAAATATTGTGTTCATTGTGTTGCGCATTTCTTTCCGTATTTTATAAGTGAAGTTGCAGTTGTGTTATTTTTCGATATTAACTGGGAATTTATTTTCAGCAGTTTAATAATCGTTTGTGATAGGAGATTAATAATCAGTGACTACAATAGTTGATTTTTCACAAGTTGGTCAGTGATCAAGATACAATTTAAAATCCTTCTTCAGTCCTTGACTGGCCTAGTGGATAACCATAGGTGGAGATATCGGAAGAAGACAAATTCATTTGTCAAATTCATTTCAGGAAGGCATTCCATTGTATCTGGAGACGATAACAAAAACAGAAGAACTATAGAGGAGGTGTTGCGTGAGGACAAGAATCTGATCACGTTGGTTGGGTTTGCTTGTGAAATCTTTGCACTCTAACGAACGATTGCACCTAGCGGAAGTTGTCTCACTTACACACAAATGTGTTGACTATCAGGCAAGGATTTACAGTGATGAGAGGCAGTACCAAGCAGGAGGAATTCTTCATGGGAAAAGGCATTGAGAAATTGTTCATAGTTGGCCAGCGACCCAAGAAGCAGATGGACTTTGTCAGAATTTAAACGTCTGGCTTACAGAGATAATCGCACCAGATGATGTTACGTGGTCCCTTCTGAAATAATTGCGTGAGTGGTCCTTCCAGTTCCAAAGCATATCGGGCAAAGGAGACAGGCCTGAGAAATACAATATTTCCGTACGTGTGTTGAGGGTGGCACAAAAACCATATTTTGCCTGCAATATCATGTCAGTAATTACCAACGAGGTGTCCCTGCTATATTAATGAAGACCATGGATATTCATCGACAAGTATCAGGGAACATGGATGCGATATCTTTCCTCTCTCATCTAAAATTCAGGTGCATATTCTGAATTCACCAGTATTGTGTGCATTTGTATTCCTGATTCAATTGATAAACTATATTAGTATCCAAAATCTATTACTATGGTTGAAAGGATTATTAGACTTTACGTCTAGAATGTAAGTGCATGGGAAAATTCTTGAGATTTACTTACAGAATAATATTAGAAACTCTGAATTAGTGGGGAATTCACAGAAATATTTATCATTAACTTCAGAATAATCCTTATTGCAAAACTATTACAAGAATTTGAAGCCTCCCCGCACACTGCCATTACAAGCTGTCATCATCAGAAACCCACAGTTGGTCAAAAAGGATGGATAAAAGGAATCTATTTCAAGAAGAAAATGCCCAGTGCTTAATTCTGTAACCGTCAGACACTAATTAAAACACCTTCAATTCTCCTGAAAAGCTTTCAGACTACAATGAATTCTGAAACCGTCAGACTACAACTATGAATTGCCCAATATATATTTCATCACTTGAACATGGATCCAACTTCACAGATTCATTTATTTCCAGTATTTAACCTCAATATTTATGTCATCACATAAACATCAACCTTTGACATCAATGAGAAAATATTCAACAAAGATGCATGAATAATCATCTCTAATGCCTCATTTCACATGAAGGTAGATTGAAGGACAAGAAGAAAGAGAAAGGTAGATTCAAGTCCAAAGAGATGCCTAAGCCTCCTAGTTAATCCAAGGTGAAATGTTGGAACTATGGTAAGGAAGGCAACATTTGGAAGGACCACAAAGAGAAGGGAAAAAAATGGATCAAATAATGGTAAGGATTTGAAATCTTCTTGAGATGAATTTCATTTAGCTTTTTGTAACTCTGGCTATGCATGCATGTGAGGATGTATGAATAAATAACTCTAGTGACTCTTTTCACATGGTTCCCCTCAAGGAATTGTTTTGAGAGTCTGAGAATATTGATGGTGGAAAGGTCATTTTAGTGATAATACAGTTCTTAGTATTGATGAGCACAACGAAGTCAGAAACAAATTCGATGATAGGGGGATCAATGGCCTCTCAAGAGTTTTGCACATTCTGAATTTGGCACAAAATCGATTGTTTGTGAGCACGATAAGTGATGTGGGTGTGCACACTGTCTTCAGCAAAGAAAGGTACAAGATGGTTGTAGTGCATTGGTGGTTGAAAACGGAGTTCATATGGGAGTCTTTTCCACCTTAACGCAAGCACATATATTGACTATAATAGCTGATTGTACCTACAAGAAGGAAGAGATCTAAATCTTCACCTTCACCTTCAAAACCAATAAGAAAGAAATCTATGTCTAGATCACTTGGATAAACTATGTGGGTTCCCAAGCTAGCTCTTCAGTCAAGAGCAAGAAGCTACCTTACTGGGAAACTATACTGTGACACAAGAGATTGGACCATGTTGGCATGAAGGCCTCGAAGCCTCAGAAATTAAAAGAGTTAACTAGTTCTTCTTTGGAGTTTATATGGAGAACAAGATCATGTTTAGATTTATTTGAAATCTTCTATATCTGAAGGTATATTAGATTTTATCCATAACAATATTTTTGGTCCAGTAGATGTACCTTCACTTGTACATAAATGTGAGGATTGTTTGTCCAATCATACAGAGGGGGATCCAAAATTTGGATGTTCAACGTTATACCTTTACAAGGATGTTGAGACACTCCATGTGCAAATTTTGTCCAACAATGTTGAGAACTTGGATGATAACTGAGTTACTATAATGGGGAGCAGCTTGAAGAATTCTTACTGGTCCGAGAATGTTAACAGAGAAAGCTGTTTACATAATGTATTTCCTATTTTTAAATGTTGTAAGTCAGTTTAATGTATTGAGGGGAAGTGTTGGAATATAATGCTTGAACAGTTAAGATTAGAATAGGAACCAAATAAGATTTATAGATCAATTTCAGTTAGCTGTTCAGAGTCTCAAGTTGAGTAGCAATCAATTTTACTTAGTTGGCAATAGTTTTAATTGCTGTTATTTCTATTAACATATTTATAGAATCACATAATTTAGTGAGAATCACATAATTGGAGACTAGCATATATATTACAACAAATTTGGCTACTATTAGATACTTTTCAAGAAATATGTATGTCACATACTCTTCGCAAAGGGAATATGGTGGCAGATTACATGGCCAACCGGGGGTGTGAGGGTCTGGACATTGAAACAGATAAATCAATGGGCTTGTTTCAACATGATAATGATTGCAAAAACTCATCGCGATCGACAAACAATATACTCAGCATATGTAAAGAGTTTTGTGCCAACATATGTAATGTTTAATGTAGTTCAACCTGTTGTTGGGATTTTCAAGGGTGTCTCAAGATGGCAGCTGCACTAACTTTTTGACCTCATTCTCTCGCATATATCATTTTGTATCAAACAGTGATATCGGGTTTTCTTTATGGTTCTTTCCCGATTGAGTTTTTGAACCATTTTATTTTATAATAATATATATCGTAGCACGTCCACTTTTGCTTATTTTTAAAAAACATATTTATAGAATCTCGTTGAGTTCAGTTGAATCCATATACTTATATTCTCCGATAATGAATAACAAGCTGTGAGTTTAATCTTATGTTCTGCTGTTTTATTATCTATTTTGCTGTATATCTCTGTTTTTAATAACATGGCCCGAGTTAGGGCGATAAATTGGGTTTTCACTTTCCCCAGTTAGTTAAGAGTCAAGACCAATATCTCAAAGGCAAACCAAAATGCTCCTAACTTGGTTGCATGAGCCATTTAACCTGAATTGGGAAATGGCATAACCAAAATGATATATTTCCCATCCATTTTCTGTCGTATCTATTATAGCATGTCTAACAACTTCTTAAAAATTCCCCAACTTGTTTCAAGTTCTAGCATTCAATACATGATGTCAAAGGGTGTTACATAAATTGGGTTTTGAGGACTTTCACCAAGAAGACTATGATGCATTGTAAATTATGCTAATGCCTTTCTTTCGTTATTGTAAGAATCGTTATATTACAATGTCACTCGTCCCTAAGATAAGTTATCTGATTAAGCATCATGAGTTGCCCCATTCACCTCACTCAAAGGTTGAGTTTAATAAAACTGTTTAACATACACTGCCGAAGACAGCAAAGAAGTAAAGACTTCCCAATCCATAGCTAACCTATCCCCATTCATCATATTTGCAGATTTCTTTTGCTATTATCTCTCGGTGCCTCGCTCCGTCAAATATATAATTTCCTTACATGTTTCCTTTTATTGCAACACACGCCCACAAAAAATTTCCCATTGAAAAAGAGAAAGAAATCTTGAATCTAACCTTTGACGGGGATTCTTGTTTTTCAACAACAGCAGCCTGGACAGATAGTGCTTGACACCTGATTCCTTGCCTGACAACTTCATTGGACTTGCAACGTATCGACTTCGAAAAAGGAAAGGCTACCCCATTCCCACGAAACATTCCAACTCCAGAATGCTCCACATTTCTATGCATTGGCTGATGACCCAACTGCCCCAATGGCACTTTGTGAGAGTTGAAGCATAAGGATATCATTTTTTCTCAGTGAAGCTGAGAAATTCGGGTAAACCAATCTGAACGCACGGAGATGCAAGAGTTCCCGGATCTAAAAATATAACCCAGTCAACATGCATTTTTCATTGACCACCTAACCTCCCACGACAGCCATGCCCACCAAGGAATTCGTTGTTTTTTGGCCACTATAATTCTTCGCATTTGAATATTGAAAATAAAACTAGCACGCTTATCTTAAATACGCCTATCAACAAGATCGTACCGTAAAAATTTAGTCAAGAAATACATATATGTTTTTTTGTTTTTAGTCCCCGCCCTAAAGGCCGGTGACTATAGTTTTCAATAGGCATTTGAAGCATTGGTTAGCTCCTCAAAACCCGTGCAAATTATGATATTCCTTTCTAAAATTATAGTGGTGGAAAAATTAGAAATTAGTTTGACGTCATATTTGAAAATGGTTTTTTTCTTGTTAGTCGGTGCTATTTTTTTTAGTGGTCTTTTCCTTTTTCTGTAGAAATATTAAGGAAAATGTTCAAGACATAAGGATTACATTCTGTGGACGTGTCTTTTGTATACAGCAAGAAGGTTGTGGCATCATTTGGAAAAGCTTGATATGCAACATGGCAGTTTGCATGAACAATAGTCTCATGTCATTGACAAGTGCATTCACAAATATTTGCACATACAAATAAAAAAGAAAAGTATAGAAGTGTTGAAATACATAGAGACAAAGAGGAAAGCATTTCTTGCTCTTGTTTTTAGGTTTGAACCTCTAGACAACATCATAGTCACCTAGAGCTTAAATATCCAAGTTTAAAAAGGAAAAGTGAATGCATCTGAGAAGTAGTTTAATGATGCTTAAATGGATGTCAATAACCAAAATGTCAAGATAGTAGATTGCTATGTCGGTTGGATTTTCCTGATCAATCTTTCTCGGCACAATCTCTGCTTGTTAAAGGTATCCATTGTTTCATACCCATTCTCTAGATCGCTTCAGCTATATCCTACTCTATTCATAGAAAAAATAAGCACATCACATAAATAGGCTTTGATAGCACATGTTGCACATTTATGGCTTGATACATGGATATTTTACTTTTGAACACAAGAAGAGGAATGTGTTGAATAAAAATTGTACAATACCAAACATAAGGCTTTTATTCTGGTTCCACTGATTCCTCGTGTTTCAACTCAATTGTTAATTTTTGTTGGCCAAAAAATTTAATTTAGAGGAAATAATGAATCAAGAATAGCATGCACACCGTGTATGCAAAAATATTGAGAAAAAATACAACCCTTTGCCCCAAGTACTGTGGTTTATCTTCTATAAGACAATTTCTATTAGCATATTTGATTGTCATTGTCAAATTTTATCCTTTGATATTTTACTTTTCCTTCTAGGTGAGTTCTTTCAGAACTAGAACCATCATGGGCGCAAAGGCAGCAACAACAAGAGATAGCAGAGAGGGCCAAACAACTCCCTTCCCATTGTAGCGTCTCACCACATGAATGCAACAACATTGATCAAGGTGATAATCCCCTTTCTTCATTTCTTTTCTCCTCCTCACTCTTTTACTTTTAATTATACTTCTACTTCGTTGAACTAACGTTTAGGAGTTTTACTTTTACTTCTACTTCTATTGGCAAGCATTTACATGCGGGGAAACATCTGGTAGAGTATGTTATGGATATGGATGAGGATGTTTAGTAGTGCGTATGTAAACCCATAAATAAAGTTTCAAGTTGGTAGAAATATTTTGTGTTTTTTGGTGAGGTGAGGAGTTGTGTGCAGTTCAAAAATTAGAGAGCTTAGTGCTTCAAGTTCCTGAAAAAGTAGTAACATCAGTTTTTTCAATTCTCTGTAAAATTGAACTCCACAAAGTGTTTTTTCAAGAATTCAAATTCTTTGTAATATTTGAGGGTTGTGTGTGCAAGAAGACATGGTTTGGTTAAGAGAAAATTAGAGAAATCAATTTCTAAAGGGAGAGAGACAAGAGCTTTAGGTTTAGCAAAAATTCCCGAATTAAATATGAATTTTTTTATGAGCTAGGGTATAGCTCTTTTGGTCACGCATGGATAGGTTGTAAGTTCCAATAATATTGAGGAATTTCCTAGTCACTATACTCCTGAGTATTTGAGAATGGAGAGAATTATTTTCATAGCAAATCAATAATTCAATGTTTAAAATGTGGGCCCTACTACAAGACCTACTTCCAAATAAACTATTCAATACAATATTATGAAAGAATGTATTTTAAATGACTTACATAATCTGACCTAAAAGACTAATACAATCTAACCTAAAAAATGAATGTCTCCATAATGCCATAGTGTTTTCACTATCTTGGATGTTAATTGCTAGATAAAATTCCCCTAGGATAGTGCTAATTAATATAAATTACATGTAGTTTTAATTGTTAAAATTTCCATTAATTTTTTTGGGTGAACGTTGAAACATGAGAATTTTACTACATCAATTCATAATTACTATCACCATCACATATTTTGATGATTTATAGGTATTGATTAGGTAGTTGTATCATAATTCTTTAGTAAAAAGTGAAAAGTGAAGTTGTAATTTATAATTATTAATTGCTGAAAAGTGAAGTTGTAATTTATAAATATTAATTGCTGAAAATTGAAGTTCTAATTTATAATTATTAATTGCTGAAAATTGAAGTTCTAACTTATAATTATTAATTGCTTCTTTGCTCAAAAACGTTATGACCTCCTTTCAAGTGTAGCAGCCAAGGCTGCATTACCAATTTTTGAAATCATTATACAAATATCATTCATATATCACTCTTGGCTAAAAGATTAAAAGAAAGATAAAAGGTAATTTTTTTAATTTTATAACTTCAGCTTTTACACATAATATTTGATTATCAAAAACTCCATTGCTATCTTAAAGTCTTCAAAAATAAATGATACAAAGATGTTGTGATGATACAAAAGACATGCTATTGTAAATCATGGTTCCAAATGGTATCATGTGTCGACCATTGTTTTCATTTTTTCACTTGTTGCAATTGTAAGTCATGGTTCCAAATGGTATCATGTGTCGACAGTTGTTTTCATTTTTTCACTTCTTCTATTATAGTATTCTTGTTGTCCTCAATGAATTCTTTTTACAATGACCAAAAGTGTAAAAGAGAATTTAAGACACATTATAAAATTCTATATATTGTAAAATTATAAATTATACTAGACATGTCTATCAATGTAGAAGACTTTTGTTTTTGTCAAATTCCTATAAAGTATTTATAATGGTAATAGTAATACAAAGCATACTTTTATTATCACTTTACAATTTGTCTCCACTTTATGTGTTGTTTTAACTTTATAAATTATACAATGGCTTTATCTCTATCATTTGAATAATTTTTATGTTGAGGCTTACATAGTTTTCTTCCTTTAAGCTTCTCCCATTGCTATATCTTTGTCCCTAGCTGACTTGATGAAACACCAATTATTGGCTGCAAGTAGTGATGCTCTCTAAATGTTTGTATGAGACTAATTTCTATATAAAATTTAAATGTTTGTATGATACTAATTTCTATATAAAAATATATAGCTCTATCTCCCTCCATAGAATCTACCCAAGTTTGTACATTGACATTTAGATAATGTGTGTGTGTGTGTGTGTGTGTGTGTGTGTGTGTGTGTGTGTGTGTGTGTGTGTGTGTGTGTGTGTGTGTGTAATATGTATGTGTGTGTGTGATGTATTTTTTTTAATATAATTATTGGTTCTTATTTTTTTAATTTTCTTCAATCAAACCCTGATAAAAATTGTGTTGTCATCTATTTAACCTAGTTATGTGAAATTGGGTTGGTGACATAGACTCTAGGAGCTTCAACACCATTCATGTACATGCTACTAAAAGAAAAAATGCACTAATACCAGTTTTTGATACAGGGCAGTTGAGTGTTGTATCTTAATAATATAAGGAATTTCCTAGAGAATTTCAGAGTTGTAGCTTAAAAAGATAGCAAAGTTTTTTAGCAAAAGAGGAACACATGTTCTTCATGGAAATATCAACACTCAATTCAACAACTATTGAGGAATATTCTATATGAAATATCAGCTACAATGTATGTTCTTTCCATTCCCTTTGAAGTGTGTGATACTTAATTTATAATATGGTCATTGCATACATGGGAGACATTATAATATAAGGAATTTTAGAGTTGTAGTTTAAAAAGATAGAAAAAAAAATTTAGCAAAAGAGGAACACATGTTCTTCATGGAAATATCAACACTTAATTCAACAAATGTTGATGAATATTCCACATGAAATATCAGCTACAACATATGTTCTTTCCATTCCCTCTGAAGTGCATGATACTTAAATTTATAATATTGTCATTGCATACATGTGAGATATTTACTACTTGCTGAGCAAACTATGAATATGGGAACAACCTATCATACTCGTAGCTTCACATTTTTTAACTAAATAACTATTTATGATAATGAAGATTGTGGGAGTTCATATGCAGATTAGGTAATTCTACATTTCTTACTACATTAATTTTACATACTTCACCCGCTAGGCAGGGACTACAACTGCACGCAGCTCTTGTTTGTTTGTTTCTTTTTTTTAAAATTTAATGATATTTTTAATTAACAGTTATTTTATTATAATTTTAAATTTTGATATTTCATATTTAAGATTATTATTTTATTTATACTAAAAAGATAAAAATAGTTTTCAAATATGTTTCCAATCTAATATCATTATGTAATTATATCAATTTAAAAGAAAATGTGTATTTCTTGTATTTTTAAATTATTTTCTACTTATAAATTTGTGTTTCACATATAATCAGTACATAAAATAATTATTGAAAAAAGATATCGATGATAGTAAAAACATAAAAATACTTATGAGTTTAAGGATCTTTTTAATGAATGGTTCATAAGGCACGACACTTGGTAAAGGTTTTGCAAATGGGGTTGCAAGCAGAGTGGCTTTAACCATGGAGGAAACTTCATAATTAAGTATACTCAAGTTGGAGTAGTAATGGGACAAATGATCTCCTTGGAAGTCTCGATGCTTCGCCTCTATGAGCATAACCTAAATACAACGAATGCTAAGTGTTCCATTTATTCTCATGAGAGATGGATTTGTGTGACTCATTACTCATGAAGCATGGGTCAATAAGTTTGACTCAAAAATTACACAATTAAATCCTGATAGCAATATCACAATAAAAAATACCTCTATATATGTTGTAAATACAAAACTTTGATCTAAAATGCTTATGATAAAAAATTGATATACACTCACATGGAGAAATATAAAAGCAATGACATGGATGTTTAAATACACCTATTTAATAGATATAAAGAGATATCAATTTGAGATTATTTTCAAAATGTTGGATTTATTTATACAAGTATTTGTAATAAAAAAAAAAAAATAGCTCTTTAAATAAAAACAAAAATTACAATAAACAAGTGGTACCTAGTGCTTTGTAGTATGGTGACAAAAGCATTTATTTTTATCTAGCAGGAGACAAAGAAGTTGTTATATAGTTGATAGATGACATGGCATGGCATAATGATTTAGAGATAGTAAAAAGTACTAGTTTGAGAATAATACTCTTATAAGCTTAATATATTCTAATATTACTATGTTATGCCCCCAACCTAAGAAGATATCATAGACTACACTTGTAAATAAATGTGTAGGCGACTAAATGAATAGGGTTAACCTGTATTACTAAATAAATAAAATAGTAACAATTATTTAAGGGATGCCCCAATTAAAGGAATATATATAATGATGACAAAAGTACAATAAGATTGTCAGTGTAATCCCATTATAAGGAAGTGAGGAAGAAGTCGATTGGTAATTTATTTAATTGAATAGTATTAATTATCAAGTAGTGATTGATCATTCCTAAACAATAATCCCTTAATAGTAGCAATAGTCTGTGTTTTGATACTTGTTCAATTTCCCTATTAATACCTAGGATAGGATAATCTCAAGTCATTTGTGTAAAATGTAACTTAAAAGACAGTAGTTAAGTTGATAACTATATGTTAGTTAAAGAGTAGCAATTAGTCTTAGATGGTGATCCACCTAGGAAGTTGTGTTTCTTGGAAACAAGTGGATATAAATTTAAATTAAGACTACTTATCACTTTGTGGGATATATAAAAAGGGCAATCCCTTCATTGGAGGAGCCCTAATGAGATAAAGGAAATAAGTTGATCAAGTCTGATTATGAATATGATATAAAGGATTTACAACAGTCTATAGTGTTTATAGAAGTGGTTGGCATTGCAACAAAATTGTATTTACAATTGATTTATTAAAAAAAAATTAAGAATTTGTAAGTTGTTTATTTAGTCCATCGAGAAATATAAGATTAATACTTATTTATCAGATTTCCAACAAACAATTACATTTGGAATCAATGTGAAATTTACTAAAGGGAGATGTGGTGTTGATTCCCTCATTAATTACATCAACACCAACATGTATGTGTTAATACTTAGCACCAAAGGGTCGAATGTCTTGGGGGCTCATTTTATGCCCTTAGTCTTGATTAAGGAGGGCATGCTCTCTATACTCTATTAACACGAGGAGGGTGCCTGAAGAGACCTACAACAACATGTAGAATAAACTCAACCTGCAACCTTCTACCCCTGCTCAAAGTTACACACGAAAGCTATACATAAAGAAAATGAATCTACAGATAACACAAGACCAAATGCACCATATTTTAGGTGTGATTATTTAACTTCGCATAAAGAACAACCACAACATTCCCTATTGTGAGGCCTTCTAGGTTACGGCCTTAAACAAGATAAGAGATATACAAAGTCAAAGCCTTAGCTTGTATCTTCTATCCTTTCTAATCTTCTTATATTTCTTCCTATCTCTCTTGTTGTCTTTGTCCTTCTAAACCTTCTTTTGTAGTCATCTAAGCCACAAGCTGTCTAGTCAAGCAATAATTATAAGTTAGGACCATACTTGGAAGAGTAAAAAAAACCTATGCAAATGGTCATGAAGAACCGCACACACTTGAAGGTAGATCCACACATGTATTAGGAGTCAGCTCCTAATTGCGCAAGATTCCACATAAGAAATCGAAATCGTGCCAATTAGATCAACAAGTTATGCAAGGTGAAAACAACAAAAAAATATAATGGCATAGAACTTGAGAATCATCCAACATAGGAATTTGCGCACTTGGAACAAGAATATAGTATAGGTCCTCAACATGATGTCATCTATGCACAACCTAAAAACAAAAGTAGCAATGACTACTTCACAAACAATAGACTGGTACATAAAACTGGAAATTTTTTTTGGTTGATGCAAGATTGCTTAAAGACCAAAGATGCTTTGACGTCATCTATCAAAGTTTTTCCATCATAGTTCATAATATGGATGAATTTTGGGAATTAATGAAATGGATCCAAATGCATGTATAATGTTTTGGATTCCATGGGGATTATCTATTTGTTAATTCATTATTATTTTTTGAAGATTTTTTATAAATATGTAATTTATTTATAGAAAATTCCTTGTAAATAAATTATATTACTAGACCTTGTATTTTTTGGCAAAAAAAGGTATTAGCGCATTAATCCCACCGCCTTGTTTGATAAACCTACTTTAAACATAATTTAATTACGATTAACAATTTAGCCCTCTACTTAAGTAAATTAAAATCAAGAAGGACAACATAACACTTCTATATGTGCATGCCTTTCACAAGTATGTTATGTTCCTTTCATGTATTATGCATCATATCTTACATGTATTTATGTGTATTCTCTATCTCTTATGTATATCTATGTATATGCTTCATGTGTTTTGTGTATTTGCATGTTTACTTCATGTATGATGTGTCATTAACATGTTTAACCCATGTGTGCTTTGAAAATGCCACCTTTTTGTCATTTTCCCACTTCTTCACAAAGCCCTAATATTTTATCCAATTTGAAATATGGTTCATATTATAGACCAAAATAAATATCTAAACTGACCAACTTTGTCTCTTGTCAAGGTGAAATCTCAAAGGGATAGTCTTTAATTTGTTAAACTTCTTGTTAGAATTCTTTAGAATAACTAAGAGGGGGGGTGAATCAGTTATTCAAGGTCCAATGATGTCCAATACAACTTTTTCTACAAATTCTTGATGGCGCTTCACTGAAATTATCATGCATGTAATTGAACATTAAACAACCATGAAAAGTAAACATGCATCACACCATAACACTAAGGATTTGATAACCCATAAACCCTCCAGGAATAAGAAGGTAAAACTGGAGTGGGGATGATACCCACAAAATAGCTGTGCAATTGATTTCAACCACTTCTAATGGTTTGCCCTGTTAAAGGCTATAGCACATTGTTAAATGTGACCTTGTTAAAGGATTTTAGAACATTCAACTTAGAATGTCACCATATTAAAGAATTTACATAGAGCTATTAGGCTCACCCAAGTCTATGGGATTTACAGTCGCCTACTCAAAAGAATCTTTCATCCCTCTCCAAGGATCTCCTATCCTCCTCCTAAGGATCTCTTTTATCCTTCTCTTAAGGATCTCTTTATCCTTCTCCTGAGGATGTCTTTGTCCTTCTCCTGGGGATCTTCTATCCTTTTCTTGAGGCTTAACCACCTAGTTGTTATGCTAACCTAGCAATGTAGGGTTTCAATATCTAATACAATGGTAAGAAAGTATTAGAAGGGTTTTGACCTGATACAAATTGCAACTTCAACCTTGTAGATTTCAGATCGCTCTTCAGTTCTTTTCTTGGCTTTCCTCCCTTGCAGTGCTGATAGCTTGTTCACCCTTCAAGATCTGTCTCCTTGAGTTCTTCCACTCATTATGCCAATGCTCTTTTCTGGTCACTTGATCAATTCAAAGTCTTGATGTTCTGTTCTTACTCCTCTTGGCTTCTTCACAGGAATACACTTATGACCAACTCCCTCTCATGCATTCACACTTGATCTCTAACCTATAACTCCTTATAAAGAAGTTCTATTCTTGATTTCCCGCTCAAATCTCCCTCTCTAACTTTAGGGTTTCAATGGATTAGGTAGGATACAATGTATTTGTCACATATCTTGTTTCTATCTAGAAACTTCATGATAAATCCATTAGCATTCGCCAAAAAACATTTTACATAGTGTTTTGTACCACCAGCTCATCATTCTTATCTTCTATCTGGTTTACAAAATTCTAGATAACTACCATGTCAGCTTAGATCGGGCAAATCTTCGACTTTTCAAAATAATGCAACAACTTGGCATCATTGGTCTTTTGATGCTCGGCACCTTTTGTGTTACTCGGCTTCTTAATATTATTTACTGGTGCTCGACACCTGTATCTTGCTCGACACCTGAAGGTTGCTCGGCACTTGATCTTCACTCAGCACCTAATCTTCACTTGGCACTTGAAGACTACTTGGCACCTGAAGATCACTTGGCACTCACTATGTTGAACTTGCTCGGCTTCAACTGAGAATCTGTTCGACACTAACTAGAACTTAGTTAATCCTTACATCTTTGATATGTCTTAGTGTGTCCATCCTCTATGTCTTAGAGTATGTCATTAATACATTATTTCATCAATGACTTAGTTGATCCTTATACTACATTACAACATCATAGCTTCAACCTTTCTCTAGGTACTCTAGTTACATCTTATTGATTATCACCTCCTTGTCAATCAACCAATTGATAGTATTTGGATCACTTAAGCAATTGTCATTCCTACAAGTAGCAAGTTTGACATCAATGACAAAACAATGATGGAAATGTTCTTTACCAATTCCATTTCTCTTCATTCATGATCTTTTCAATCATTTCCAACACTTCTTAATGTGGAAACACGTGATTTGAGAATATAACATTTATCAAGCTAGGTTTCATGGAATGAAAAATATAAATTAAACCCATTTAAGTTTCATACATAAGATTCAACATAGAAGAACCTAAAATCAATAGCCTATCGCTTGTTGGTTACTAAGTTTTGTATCTCTTTTGTAGTTTTTCATAAATGATTACACATCTAACATATATATATATATATATATATATATATATATATATATATATATATATATATATATATATATATATATATATATATATATATATATATATATATATACACACCCTTAATTAGATTATTACTTTGGCCTGATTTTAGTACGTATAGGTTATCACATTGATTTCACACTCTCCTGACACTTATTAGACCCTCATATCAACATTTTAAGTCCTATATTGATTCAATTTCTTCAAAACTTACAGTTAGCCCTTATTTTTAAGTGTTTTACTCTATTTTTTCCTCCAATCAAATAATGATTTCATCACTTAGACCCTATATCCCTATTTCTAGTATTTGTGACTTATCTTTACCTTGAAATAAGTTGTACCCAATAATGTTGCAGATACCCTCTATTACTAGCACCTAGACCAAATTTAGACTCATTCTCCAAGGTACATGATGCCATTGATGACATATCAGAGGATTGGGGCCCAAATTTGGTCCAGAGATCCATGCCATGTTTTTTATGGGAATTGAGATCCTATGGCTGGATGACCTAAGTTTTAATACTTGAAATATTGGATTGGGTATATAAACATCCAATATCTCCTCAATTTGGTATCCATTATCAAGTGAAAACATTAGCTATCAAGTTTTTGAGGATTCATGATCAAGAAAGCAATCAAAATTCAAGATTTCTTCTGCAATTGAGCATCCAAGTCTTAAATTCTTTAAACCATTCTTATTTTTCTTCATCAAGTATTGTGGAAAACTACAACATCCATGGTTTCCTTTTAGATTTTTTTAATTTATTTTTGCAAAGATCAAGCTATCTCATTCACATTTTTCATCACGTTCAAATAAGCATTATGTCATCAAGGTATAAGGTAATTTACAATTTAGATGTGGTTTATTTTTCATTTTTCTCATGAAGTTTCCTTTCATCTCTAATGTCGATTCCTAGACAGGGATTTAACTAAGGAAAACCCCATTAGAAAATCTTATTTCTCATTTTCCCATATACGGGAATAGGTTACGAAGCTACTAGAACTTCTATGGGTAGCTCTAGAGCTACCAAATGATCCTTGCAAAAATGGATCAAAAATAGTAGACAAAAGTTACCATTATTTTCGTATCCTATGCACATGTTACCACTGTCATCATTTCCCATACATCTTGATACTAGATTTGGCAGGACACCAAGTTATGGCTTTAGGTCCCATATCTACAATTATAGGTCATTTCAAGATTTTAGAAATTTATATCTAAAAACTTATTTCTCCTAATCCATTTCCATGTCAATTCAAGTTCATTTCTATTTCCTTTGTCATTACTTTTCATTGTCAAATTAGATCATATCTATTTTATTTAGTCTCTTGCATATCAATATAATTTGTATCCATAATTTTAAGAAAAAAAGGAATAAAAACCCTTCTAGCACATATATTGTTGGGATTAAGGAAGAGATTGAAAAGTGGTTTCCACTTGGATTGGATGCTTATGTATTGCACTCATGATAGGTTTTTCATTGATGTCAACATACATGTGTTAGAGTTCATGCCAGGGATTGTTTATGTACATAGTAGTGGTAGAAGTGAAAAATGAGGATTGGATATGACAAGTAAAGGTATGTGGGCTTAGTTTCATATTTAGGGATATTTTTAGATGCTACTTTTTTGTTTATGCATGTTAATATGAAGGTTTATGATTAATTCTAGTTGATTTAGTGAAGATTGGTTGCAAGCCAATGTGTAGGAAACAAGTTCCTAATTCTTCAAGTGTGTTTGATGAGAGAGATCGAATTAAGGTGAGTGAGCTTAGATAATGGTTGAATACATGTTCATGATGCTATATTTGTGTTAGAAAATGATAGAGATTATTCTGTAGAGGTTGTTATACTGTAACGTGTGATGTGTTATTGGCAACCAATCCTTGTAATGGGATTTATTTTGAAAGTTGTATAGTGTATTGTAGCATATGAAACTTTATTGTAATGTCTTATTGAGGTCTTATATAATTAATTATACATTGGGGAAGCTCAAATTGTGACTCAATTAGTTTTTAGGATAAGGTATAAGGAAAAGATTGTTTCCTTGGGTTGATATGTGACTTATGTAACTATGCAAACATGATTTCGGATGTCGAGGATACAAATTAGATTAGAGTAGAGAAGAGGATTCTGATGAGATTGGCTCGAGAACTTCAAATGAATTGTATTGGAAATTATGTTTCAAGTTTGACCATTTCACTACTTGGACTTCTTATCCTAAATATCTATTTTGTATAATAGTGTTGAAGCAATTTGGATAGTGGGTTCAATTGTCTTCCTTGTGCTCCTTGTTAGAACTATTTAGAATAACTAAGAGGGGGGGGGGTGAATCAGTTATTCAAGGTCCAAATGCCCTAATAATACTTTTTCACTACTTTTAATGAATCCATACACTTTTCATCCATCCAAACTTAGTTCAACCATTTTAGCAAGTTACAATAAATCGACATGCAATAATAAAACATGCAAGATTAACACATGACACAATGATTTATGTGGAAACCCAATTTGGGAAAAACCACCAGTAACATGCTACTTGATTCTCACTCTTCTAAAGTGATGCCCTATTAAAGGCTTACAACACACTGTTAAATGTGACCTTGTTAGAGGATTTCACCAAACTGTTAGGAATGAGCCTGATCAAAGGACTTTAGAACATTCACTTGGAATGTCACCCTGTTAAAGGATTTACCTCATGGCTATTAAACCAACCTAAGTCCATAGGATTTAAACTAACTGTTACAATTGCTAGAGAGTAACAATAATGGAATGTTGATCTGATACAACTTACAACATACTTTGCAGATTTCATATCACTCTTCAGTTCTATCCTTTTGCTTGGCTTTAATCACTTCAGCTCTGACAGCTTGGCTTCCTCTCAAGCTTCGTCTCCTTGAGTCTTCTTACTCATTATGCCAATGCAATCATATCTGGGGTCTTCTTATCAAAACAGAGTAACTGTGCTCTCTTTCTCCTTAGCACCTCCTTCAGCACTTCATGCTTTTATGCTCGACCACCTTCTCCTCTATTTGCTTCATGACCTTATGACTTCTTAAATAGAAATCTGGTTTGCCTTTGTCGCTCGATTCTCCCTTTCCAACTTTAGGGTTTCAAATGGATTAGATAGGATACAATGTATCTACCTTATATCTTGCTCTTCGTCTAGACTCCAGTTGTAATCTCCAAAAATGTTCTACATGGTGTTCTGTGCCACCAGCTCATCATTCTTATCTTCCATTTAATTCACAGATTTCTAGATAACAACCTTGTCAGCTTGGATCTGGTGAATCTTCGATTTTCAAAATAATGCAGCAACTCGGCATTATTGATTTACTAATGCTCGGCATCTCTGTGTTACTCGACACTATTGGTTTTTTGATGCTTGGCATTTGTTTCTACTTGGCATTTGATTTTACTCGACACCTAAAGTTCACTCAACATCTGAAGTTTACTCGACACTTGAAGTTCACTTGGCACTTGAAGTTCACTCAGCATCTAAAGTTCACTCGCTCGACTTTAACTAGGAATCTGTTCGGCACCTACTAGCTTGCTCGGCTCCCTCTCTCTAATGAACTTTAGTTAGGCTTTACAGATGTCTTAGCTAAAACCTTACATCTTTGATATGTTTCAATGTGCCTATTCTCTGTATCTGTCATTAATACACGTTTTCATCAATGGCTTAGCTGATCCTTCTACTTCATTTCAACATCAAAACTTCAACCTTTCTCTAGGTGTTCTAGTTACAGCTTATTGATTGCCTCCTCCTTGTTAATCAACCACTTAATAGCATTTGGATCACTAAAGCAATTGTCATTCCTGCAAGTAGCATGTTTGACATCAATGAAAAAACAATGATTGAGAACATTCTTTACCAGTTCCATATGATTATTCCAACAATTTTCCTCATGATCTTTTCAATCATTTTCAACACTCCTAATAGGGTTAGAATCTTCTAACGGGGACTCAAAGTCTTCTGATGGGGACTATATTTATTTATTGTATTGTAGTTGTCTCCTAACAGGGTCACATCCCTTTACAAGGAATGTTTATACTAGTACATCATATCATGGGTTCCATCCTCATCAACTTTTTTTTTCATCTGATCAAGGGTTTCCCTAGTTAACAAATCATTTTGACATTGTGTATATTATATCTCTTTTTATTGTTCATGTTATTTGTTATTAAAGTTGGATTTAAGTTATAGTTTGCATACAATAGATTCCCCCCTTTTAGTTGTATTGGTGAACTTTAATTTCTAATAATTTGTATTAGAGCATCAAGTACTTGATCAAGAAGCTTTGCAACTTAAGGAGATCCATGGCATTCAAGAAGGAAAATCTAAAGTTTGATGGAGAGAACTGATAATTGGAAGTACAAAATGAAGACTCACTCGCTATGCATGGGGATATACTATTGGATGGATACAAAGTTGTAAAAGACTGTGGTGGAAGAAAAATATATATTTTCTTATTCTAATGAGTAGAAGAAACATTTCATGTACAATATGTATGATAGAGAATCATTGATCTCTGCACTTCCAAAATCAAAATTTGTTGAGGTAAAAGGTCTATATCTTTCTCATGATATTTGGACAAGGTTAGAAACACTTTATGAAGAAGATATACATTCAAAGAAGTCAAAATTGGAAAATTATGCTTAAGAATGCGAGAATGCAAGAATGTAAGAGGATGAATCAATTGGAGCATTTTCTCAAAGGGTCATCAAGATTGTTGTGAGAATTTAATTTTGTGGTGGAACTACAGTAGAAAATGAGATATGTTACAAAATATTGAGATCACTTACTCGTACTTATGAGACTAAGGTGTTAGATATTGAAGAAATGATAACAGCTATGTCAGATTTTAATAAAGAGACTTTGATTGGAGAATTGCAAGTTTATGAATCCATATTGAAATATAAACAACCTAGATATAAGACAACTTTTAGAACTATTGTGCAAAATGATTAAAAAGTACTAACCATAAGAAAAACCACTAGTGGTGATTATGCTAGACAATGGGAAAATATATGTGAAGAGGAAAAGAGGATTGATGAAGCTCTTTCATTGATTGCAAGGAGAGAACCTAAAGGCAAGAAAGCCTTTTCTTATTGGTATTGTAAATAATTTGGTAATTTTTTAATATCAATGTCCTAAAAGAGTAAAGAAGGTAAAACCTAGAAAGCCTTACAAGTCAAAAATCCCAAAGAATGGCTTTTATGCTAATAGTGATGATGATTTTGATTTCAAAGAGATAAATTTCTTCAATTATGATGATGAAGATAAAATATGATCTGTTTCTATTAAGGAAGAAAGTCTTGTAAAATAAGAGAAATCACTTGTATCACATGTAGAAAATAAAAAGTCACATTGGATTATAGATAATGGATGTTCACATCATATAACTGGTAATAGAGAATTTTTTGTTGAATTCAAAAGTTGTGATGGTGGAGTAGTTAGAGTTGGCAATAATTCTCCATGTCCTAATAGTATAAAAGGATGTATAACACTTGATGGTAAAAATAACATTAAGTGTGTCTATCTTGTTGATGGATTAAAACATAACTTGTTGAGTGTTAGTAATGCAAGAGCATCGAACATGGTTTGATTGGACCCTATGTCTACGAGCTTGGGGTTATATCCAGGACATATTTGTGGACCATTTCCTATGTTCTCATAATGATTCGATGGAACATGCTCAAGTTAGAGCTATTTTGGTGGTTGTTGGTAACATGTTCTTCATTTCATAGCTTCATTTCATGGACATACCTTGGAGATTATTTTGGTGATCTTTGATCCATAGGAGTTAGTTTATGCTATCTTGGATTTGGATTTTTGGATTGCATGTGAAACTATATCTAAGGTCACTTAGTATTATTTTATCATATGAGTTAGTTATGTTTATAAACTTAGACCATGTCCTAAGTATTTATGTAATGTAATATGTGAGGACAACTTGTGGCTTTCTAGGTATAGGTATAGAGTCTTGTGATGTATATAGGAATTAGTAGTGAAGCATGAAGTAGCTAGGAGCATCCTAGGAGATGGTAGATAGGAGGTGGATCTTTGTATATTAGGATTGATATGTTTCTTTGTTTGTAGTGGTCATGCCAGGAAGGCCTTACAACCCGATATGTTAGATGTAAATCTTATGATTCTTATATATGAAAGAGTATTGCAATTGATCAAAATATGTATGTTATTGTCATATTTCCACTATGTGGTTATTTATTAGGGGCTTGGTCACCCCACTAGTGGTACACTCAGCTTTGCACTATATCATATGGTACCAAGAAGGTTTCAATCTTGTGATGTTTGGTGGTGAATTATTCAACTATGGAGCCATAGATCTCTTTGTTGTGAGGTAACAGATCATGTTTCTAGCTCGCAATTATAGAGGACTCGTAGATGTATCATTTTGATTGTAAAATCTTGATATAAGAGATGAAATTTTCCTTGGGTGAACAAATAACCCAATTGAGGTAGGTTGCGAAGATAGATAATCAATTGTTGAGTGTGAGGCAACTAGAGTCTTGCAATTAGATCACTAATATGAGGAAGTTGCACTTTGAAAGGAACCTACTGGATAAGTTGGGTCAATTTTGGGATAAATTTAATAAGAAGATTTGAGAGATGAGGCAATCTTGTTTGAACTGGCATCTATTGATCAAAAAGAGTAATGTTTGACCACCTAGAAGGATTATTCAAGGAAGAAGATAGATTGTTGAAATGTATAATGAATTTGTTGAAGTCAATGAGGTATCTTTTAGTTTCCATGAGCAGATGATGGATATGACATGCAAATTGCATAACATCTTATTGTTGACAATGAGATCGTTGATTATGAGTGTTTCACTTATGTTGATGAGGAATTACATATTGTTGTTGATGTGCATATGGTTTTGAACTTACATGCTACTGAATATATGGTTGAGGATTATATTATTTCTAATATGGACATGGATTTACATATTGTTGATGTGGATTCACTTATTATTGATGTGGTTGAGGATCTACATGTTAGTGCTAATGTGGATCTAGAAGGTACTACTGATGTGGATTTACTTATAAATGTTGTTGTTGATATGATTTTGAGTTATGAAGATTTTACTATTATGGATTGTGATAATAAGTTGTAGAGATTACTTGTGGATCATTATGTTGTTCAATTTGTTCTTGTGAGTGAGCATGTTGATTGGGTAGCTTTAATACAAAAGATTTTAATGTTTTAATGAATGAAGATGAGATAGTTAATATACATATCTTTTCTCTTGTATTTGATGGATTAGACGCCTCCGGTGAAGACGAAGTTGGGTGCATATATTTCTTTTGGCATCAAAGTGTGGGGTATACTTTTCTATTTACCTCGAAAGTCTGATGCAAGAGCATCAAGCATGGTTTTAAGTGAACCCTATGTTTGTGAGCTTGGGGTTATGTCTATTAATATATCTGGACCATTTCCTATGTCTGCATAGTGATTGGATGGATCATTTTCAAGTTACAACTCTTTTGGTGGTTGTTGGTAATATGCTCTTTATTTCCTAAGCAAACCTTAGATATTTCTTTGGAAATCTTCAATCCACAGGAGTTAGGTTATGTGATCTTAGATCTAGATTATTGGATGGCATGTGGACCTATATCTAAGTTTGCTTAGTATTAATCTAGCATATTAGTTAGTCATGTTTGTAAACTTAGGGTATGTCCTAGGTGTTTATTTAATCTAATATGTGAGGCCAACTTATGGCTTGTTGAGCATAAATATAGAGTCTTGTGATGTCTAAAGGAATCAGTAGTGAAGTGTGGAGTAGCTAGGATCTCCTAAGTGATGATAGCTAGGAGGAGGATCTTTGCATATGATGATTGAGATGTCTCTTAATTTGTAATGGTTGTAACTAGGAAGGCCTTACAACCTGACATGATGGATTTAAATCTTATGATTCTTATATATGAAAGAGTGTTATAATTGATCTAAATTTGTGTGTTGTTATTATATTTCTATTCTGTGGTTATTTTCTAAGGGCTTGGTCACCTCTATTGAGGGTACACTCGGCCTTGCACTACATCAATTAGACAACTTGTTGACAACGGATATATTTCACAATTTAATGGGAAGACATGAATAATCAAAGACAAAGATGGTAAACTGATTTGAACAAGTACAAGAACCATAGGTAATATATTTCAATCGAATCCTGCTGAGATAAGTTGTTTGGTTTCTAAAGTTGATGACAATTGGTTGTGGCATAAGAGATTTTGTCATATAAACATTGATACACTAGTACATTAGGCCCCCATTTTCAACCAAATTTTTTGACCAAAGGCCTATTTGGGTTGTTAAATTCTTTTTTTTTTAAAGGGCCCAATATTGTCAAAATTTTGACCATGGTTAAATTGATAGTCAAAATTTTGACCTTCCAAACATATGATGTGATAATAAAAAAGGGCAAGGCAGTGTTCATTTTGTTTTTGCGTGCATGACTACAGCGGGAGGGAGTTTGGTGTAGGGTTAATAGGAGAGGAGAAAGAAGGTAAGAATCAACCACCCTATAGTTTATGGCCACCAAGATCATCTATTCGAAATGCATTTATTTCTCTTCTAGGGCTTTGAAACCACTGTCTATGTATGGTGCCTGTCGATAAAAACTTTCTGTATCTTATACCATGTCATTAGAGTCGCCTATTCTTTGGAGACGACCTTTGAAGTTAACATCACCATTCTCAAGAGCAACAATAGATCTTGGGTATGTTCTCTTCTTCTTTCTTGATAAACACTTTTTTATTAGGGAAGCACTAGTTTTGTCTCTAAATTAGCAGAATGTTGTCCATCGTCTTAGGTTGCAGCTTTTTGTGAACAAAAGGGCCTGGCAGATCAAAAAAATCCATGGGAAAATATTCCATATGTATTTTTAGCCCATATTGGTATTTTATTAGCCTTGTTTACTTTCTAATGATGTCACTAATCAATACTTTATTAGCCTTGTTTACTAGATAATACCCTGTTTAGTTGGAAGTTTATGCGGGGGATTGCACATTGCCTGAATTGGTGTTTGTATGTCATTGCATGAGAAGGAAAATAGAAATGTCACATCTCGTGGGGAGTTATTCTTTGTCACAATGACCTACAGCTTTTGTTACTTCGTATTTCCTGGTTATTTACTTTCCACCTTAATGAGCATATAATGGGTATGTTGGGTTTGGTCTCGTTCCATGACAACAAAGTGAATTGGATCTAGAATGCAACAACTATCCTAAACTAGCCCTAGTTGAGAATTTCGTGGACTTGCCTAAAATTAAGGTATGTAATAATTTGTTTTCTTTTTCATAAATTTTGTTATATAAGTAGAAGATGTAAGAGAAGATGAACATCTTATTGGCCTACCCGTTTTGAGTCAATACCCAATTAGGTAACATAGATCTTGTCGAGTATGCATAGCTTAGACCTTGATGACTTTATTATTTAGAAATATGGGATGATTCCTCCTCCAATAAAATAGAATTTTAGGATCAGCTAAATCACCTGGACAACCCCTCTTAGGGAATTTGACTACAGCCCACCTGTGAATGTGGATGCCAACAATCATGGGTTTGTTTGAGAATAGTAGCCACCAATATCATCTTTTTCCTCCAATATCATTCGCCACCAACTTCGTCGATGTTCACAGAAGCCTCAATTTTGAGCAATTTCCTACAAAAATCTCTCACATAGTAGAACACACTATTTTTCATGATGAATTATAGAGACTGAGACAATTCTCACAAATTTATTTAGAATAACAATCATTTAGACAATTTTAACTTGTAAATTTACACTACTTCTGGACAATGTTTCTCAATCAATTTGTGTGCATTTAAAACACAAATAAGGGAGAAGCATATAATTTGACCTCAATCAAAAGATGCAAAAATCATAATCACAGCCATTCAGTATCATAAGAAGTGAACATTTGTGTAGCAACTAGGGTCACCTATCAAAGAGTTCGGTTGTTTGAGAGTCGTTGAGCTATCATGTGGTTGACTAAGTAAATATAACAGTCTTTGTCCATGGAATTTTTAACTAGCCAATTAAGATGTAATCTTGGTTAAAATCCATGAACTATGTCTGGTTTAGGGCTTTGGATAGGTAAAGTATTTTTTACTATGAGATATGCATTCACAGATACCTTGAAGTAAGGGTTCTTTGTTTTCCATAGTGAGTAGAAATTTTGTACGATGATGAAAGAACCAAAAAGTTCATCCACAATTTTCTTATGGATCTTCATCATGCACCCTTACATTTAAATATTAGTTTAAAATTGGTGTTCTCAATTTAAATTCTTTCTTGGATTTGCTTTGGGTGCAACCTTGTAATTATGTACTTTTCTTTTTGTTTGGGGTTGATCCCATTATTGTAAATAAAAGTACTTTGTCATGGTTCATTATGAATGTAGTCTATAAGCTAAGAGATTGCTCTATAATTAAGCCTAAGGACATTTTCACCATTAACATTCAAATAATTTCTTACATTTGTTTCATGGTTGTCTACATAATATAACATTTTCAATCTATTTTCTACAAGTGTAACCACACAAATATGATTATAGAGTCTTAGAACATTGCCATATAGCTCTGTAGCATGCACCCTTCTTGATACAGCCAAAATTTTGCACAAAATGAGGCTCTAGTTGGTTGCTTGAACTAGTAATACAATAGTGTCAGTATAAAGTAATAAAAGACAATTATTTTCACTGTTCTTTGTACTTTGAATTGGTTGCATGTTTTGATAGAATTGTGAAAGAATTTTTTTTGCATTGAGATTGTATGTTTTATCAATTAAATGTGAGTGTGCTTATTCAAGATTTTTGAGAAATCCATTAAAATAAGAATCATAGGCAAGCTAGTCGATGTACTGATCAGACACATTTGACAGGGCTCCAAAATAGAGAATGCAGGTATTCGTTATTCTATTACCTTTTTCAATGTTTCTAAAAGCATTTTTACTAAAATCCTTGCCAAAGAAAGAGTTATTGATGGTAAAAATTGTTTTAAGGTAACAAACTAGTATGAAATTATACTATCACTGTATGGGAAGGTATTGAATAGACAAGCAATGTTCCACACAGTTTCCTAATAGGGGTATGCAGGAATGTGGGGATAGGTTTTGGAGGCAGGGGACCAAGGGCTTGAATTTGGGGATGATAGGGGGAGGAGGGCAAAGTAGTTGTGGAGGGGTGGTGCTGATATACAAATTGAAGTAAATTGAAATCCTCAAGGCAAAATCTGCAATATAACATCTTTGCAAGCCCAATGAATGCCAAATTAATTTTCTAAAGTTAAAGATTTCATTTAGTATGTGATGGCATACTCCATATAGCAAGTGACCTAGGGTACCACCAATGGAGGTGGAAGAGGTGGTGGTTCTATAGGGGGCCATTCCTTCTAGGTCCCTAAGTTTTTGAAATGTTCCCCTAGAGGGTACCCAGGTTTATTTTTGGGACTTGTTCTTGTGGAACAAATCAAATCAAAAAATATCATTTTAAAGATGGATTTTGACAATGAGGGGATGACGAAAAAGTAGTGGTGGAGGGGTTATCACTGATATACAAATTGAAGTAAATTGAAATATTCAAGGCACAGTCTACAATATAACATCTTTGCGAGCACCCAATGAATGCCAAACTAATTTTCTTAATTCAAAGATTGTATTTAGTATGTAATGGCATGTACAATATAGCAAGTGATCTAGGGGCATCACCAATGAAGGTGGCAGAGGTGGTGGTTTAGTGGGGGGGTATTTCTCCTAAGTTTACACATCTTGGAATTGTTTCCCTATAGGGTATGCAAGTTTTTTTTGGGGGACATGTCCTTGTGGAATGAAGTCAGTAAAAAGAATCTGTTTAAAGATAGATTTTGACATAGCTTATGCCTAAAAAAGGTATGATTTCATTTTAATCACACTCAATTCAATCAATTGGTTGAATGTTGAATCTTTCTTCATGAGATAGCAAAGACTTTGTTTTCTTGTCCTCTACAAGGGCTAATGTGAGTGATATCATCAAATAAGCTTTTCAAACAGAGGAATCTATCAAACATAGATTTCTACTAGCTTCCTAACTCAATGTTACTGACATTGATGCTTTTGGGTATATATAGAATTTAGGTACAAATTTAGGGAATTCTTTTTACAAGTGGTAATCAGCTACTCAATATCCATTTTGTTGATAACCCAACTTTGAACACCAAGGTCTCTCAACAATCAATTAAGGCATACTGATTTTTTTGAATAGTTTTGTCAAAGCTACTAACAAAATTACTGAAAAAGCATTTATTCTCATTGGACTAGATGATTGACCTCTGGGGCTCAAACAAGGATGGAGACTTATAGAAGTAAGTGAAAACTTTGAATAATTATTAATCTTGAAGAAGCTCGATCTTCTCTTTGCTGGGAAGAAATCTAGGCTTAGCTCTAAATATCTAAATTAAATGAAGAAAATGAATCAATTATACAAATCCATAACAAATAATAATTAAAAAAGAACACACAAATATTCTAGGAAAATAGAGTCATAGGTTTCTAATATATAGTAAATGGGTTGTTGGTATTGGGCAATTATCTAGCTCTTTAGCTAATTTATTATCTGCACATCTCTTCATACACACCATTTTATAATGGTGTACTTGTAACTTAAACAATTTGAATTTGGACCTTTGTTTATGAAGTTCTCCTTTGTGATGATTTTGAGATGTAGAAGTGAAGGCTATCTTTGAACTGTTGCCTAACATTTAAGGGTTGGACCTGCCAAATGAGAATGCATCTATCTCATGGATTCATTACTGAAAAGAGACAAGTATCTGGTACATCTCCTCTTTATTTTGAATCCATTTGTAATATTTGCCCCATTATTTATTTTTTCAAATTGCACAAATGAAACTACAATGAACTCAAAGCAATTGAGCATGAAATGGATTGTTTTCACTATCACAATTTCTGATATGCTTGGCAATATATTATCTCTGATGTTATGAGTTCTATCATGAAGTTTTTGCTTTGTGTAAAGTTAAACTTGTACTATTTTCAGGTTTGGATCATGAACATGAGTGTGGTGATAAAATTCTCGTAGGAAAGTTTATTGCAAACTAGACTAATGCATGAAATCTTTACAAGCATCAAATTCCTTGATATGACAACTTGTTTGTTTGTCAACAAAGTTGAAGTTCAAGATGAAGGTTGTCATATAGATGTATGGAAAGGGTGGTACAATAGTGATGGGTGTTGAAACCAAACTGTAAAAGCCTGCTGAGTATAACAGAAGTATGAAATTCGTTTATCTTTTAATATTTTCAAATTAGAACCCTATCCCAACTTGCCACTATGTCTTCCTTCATACTCAACAAATAATATTACACTCAGCTGCTAATAAATGAAATGAGAACTTGACTAAATTTTAACTCACACCTGCACATAATGGAAGAACAAGATGCCACCAAGCACAATTCATCAAACATATCCTATCTACTTTATTATGAGCAATAAATAGTTCCAAACAGTAGAAATCATCAATACAAGTCTAGGAACTTCCAAAAAAGATAGATGATGCAAGCAACATCTAAATGCCAAGCCACAAAAAATCATGCCAGCCCCTAAGCAATCACCCAGCCACTAGTACAACCTTGTACCTTGTACCTTGGATAGCCCTTTCATTAAATTAATTCTTGCAACCAAGCTCTGTGGAATCCATTTGAAAAAGGTTGCCAAATTATGGCTGATAAAACCTAGATGTCTTATACTGGAAGAACATCCCTCATACAATCTAGATGCTTGCATATAGAGAAACGTGAAATGACCACAAGGATTGCATTTGGTTTACATTGAGCTCTATTGCAAGGGCAGATTGGCAACATACTGAGGTGCTTCTTTAGCCATTGTCATCTAATTTAACTTAATC
This sequence comes from Cupressus sempervirens, assembly GCA_028749045.1. Lineage (NCBI taxonomy): Eukaryota > Viridiplantae > Streptophyta > Pinopsida > Cupressales > Cupressaceae > Cupressus > Cupressus sempervirens. The sequence continues at coordinate 675,537,134 of CM053792.1, read as the reverse complement.
TATTTCCTTAATATGATTATTTTCCAATTTGTTAGTATCGATTAAGTTATTGATTCTCAAGGCACCTACTCTCATAAATATAACCTTGAGATTAAATGAAAATAGGTGCCTCGAGAATGATTAATGTCAGTGTAATATCTCTCTCCCTCTCTCTCTCAACTAGTTATAATTATAATTATTTGACAAATACTTGCCATTAATGTGTAATGACTATTATCATTAAGAGTGTGTAGACTATTACCCTTACAAATAATGACTATTATCATTATGAATGTGTGTGTGTGTGTGTCATTCTCAAGGCACCTACTTTCATAAATATAACCTTGAGATTAAATGAAAATAAGTGCCTCGAGAATGATTAATGTCAGTGTAATAACTCTCTCCCTCTCTCTCTCTCTCAGCTAGTATATTCGTTGAGATGTCTCAATGAATATCTCCTTTGCCTGCCCTATCTCAATGAATATGTCCTTTGTCGAAGGCTTTGATTGGTTGTCTCTGTAGGTTTTTTGAACCCAAAAAAAAAAATGTCAAGAAAGCCTTTGATAGGCTGCCTTCCTAAGTAGCCATGCACTTGCAAAGTTCAATGGTAGGTTTTGTTACATATTTCTATAAATCTTCTTAAATACCTAGATTTTTAATCTTTCTTCCACCTGGTGCTTTGATCTTCTAATCTCCTTAATATGTTTTCCCACCCACTCTTTGTTCTTCCCTTTTCATCATTTCTAATAAAAATTCAAGAGATTTAATAAATAGGCAGATTTCTAATGTTTAAGAGACACGTAGAACATTCAAACTGTCTCTTTTTATTTGAAGCTAACGTGATCATCAAATTCTTTTCTTAATCATCTCAATGAAGAAACATGCTTTAGATTTTGTTTTCCAATCAACTTTTCCCATAGTGTCACTGTAATGAGGCCTGAAATAACCCTGAATGTCAAAAGCTACTTGCATTAACTCTACAACGTTGAGTTGAAAACTTAAAATTATGCTTGTGATCTTTCAATGGGGTATCATATTATTCCCTTTCACTTCAAGTAAACCTTTAAATGCATGATTTATATTTCTTACCCAAATTTTGGTCTGAGACAGAGTACTTGCAATATAAAACCTACACCTTTAGCTTGATCTTTACATGTATGTGAAACTTTGGAAAGTGTTTGGTACTGAAAATGTTTTAGATGTGTTGACAAGCTCCACATCTATTTGGATAAGGTGAAAAAGTCCCTAGGAAATTTATGTACCCCAGGCTTAGGTCTAGCCCTTTGATACATACCCAATTTACAAGTCAAGAATAACAATCAAGGAGTGATGTACAAATGTGACCTACTTATCTTACTCTTCCTTGGATTTGAGTGATTATTAGTCCTTGACAATAGGTTCCTCACATAAGAAGCTCCTGAAGATAATTTATACTATAATCAATTTGCAAGCATTAAGGTTTGAGTACTAGTCCCACTGTCTGGAACATTTGGACCTTTTAATTATTTTCCTCCCACTAAATGTTTCAATGGTGTGAGCTCTTTCTTTGCCTCTTGGTTTATGGATTGCAAAACTTTGAGCTCAATGGGCAGCCCATGGAAATCCCAACTAGGCACATAGTGCACCTTATACCCTTCGAGTAACATATATTTGTTGATAAAATCTTTCAATATCTTTTTCAAGGCATGCCCAATATGCAAATCTCTATTGGCATAAGGGGGACCTTCGTGAAGAGTAAAAATATCCCCTGTGTTCTTGTTTCCAACCCTATTTAATACCTATTTCTAATCCCACAACTTCTGTATTTCTGGTTCACATGCTGTTGAATGGGCTCTAAGGGTGAAGTTTTTCTAAGGTAAGTCAACCGTATGCTTGTTCCTTCATACTTTCGTATAGCTTCTTTGTTGATTTATGCTGACTAGAAATGACTCAGCATATGACTGTCCATTAATTTGACAACACTTGATATTGAACTCATTGTTTTATGTCTCTGCAATGCTAAGGAGAATAAAAAATTGTTGTTCCTTCTTTTCTTTCGTCTGCCGCTATTAATCACTAGTGCAAGTTAATCTCATATATGTATGTATGTATGTATGTATGTATGTATGTATGTATGTATAGAGATTTATATCTATATATATGTATATATAAATGTGTGTGTGTGTGTGTGTGTGTGTGTGTGTGTGTGTGTGTGTGTGTATAAACTATCTCCCATAAGTATATATACCTTGTATATGTATACATATGCAACTTTGAATCATTCATACGCTCTCCTCTATATATGTATATTTCTATTTGTGACCAAAGCTAGAAGTGTAAGGTGCTAAATAGTTTTACAGATTCCTATTTTGAGAACATGTGACTTCTCAGATATTTTTTTTAGGGGGGTAAGACCTATTAACCCCTTACCCCCCTTCTTTTCATTGCCATCGAATATTATTTTTTTATTGTAGGTTATTTAAGGATTGTAACATTTACCTCCAGTGTCCACCATTTCTTTAACCAGACCAGAGATCTCCTCAAAATTTTCTCGCTCCAATTTGCTCCAACATTAATATCTGTAACCCTGTTAGCCACTGTTATTTGTAATCCCCAATATGTTGGGAAGGGAATGTGGCTGAGACGAATTTTGATCCAACCTTGTATTTGTTTTTGGAGGTTCTTCTATCAGAAATCCTCCCCTTGTATAAAAGGAGGTATGCCTTCTCAAAGACCCTTATAAAGTGCATCTATAATGTATATAGGACTCTAGTCCTGGGCTATATCGAGGTTTTCTTTGCCCTGTTCTTTTTCCACTGGTGGCTATAGTTGAACAGGACAAAACTTTTGTAAAATCTTCTGATAATATAATATAAAGTCTTGATTAGTATTGTGTATTAATGAATTTTATATCATATTAATAAATGTTATGTGATTGTATTGATTGAATGTTATAGTTCATAAATGGATGAATGAAATGAATGAAGTATGTAATTAGATGTTAATGGGGAATTTAGATTGATGTTAGGGGGAGGGGGGTGAGGCCAGATGAGCTTCCACCTTCATGTGGTTGGCCTTATTAAGTAGAGAATATTAAAGTATTCTTGAAACGAAGTGAAGCTCAAACTAACAAAGCTTATTTCCTTTATTATTAATGTTTTTTTAGTTGTTCTCTTAATTTTGTGTGAAATAAAAATTATCTTCATCTTCAATTGGCTTTGAGGGTGAAGCTTGTTTGAAATAGGTCAACTGTATGCTAAACTTGACACATCTTTTTGTTCAATAGGTTATTGTTTCCTACTTGGGTTCTATCTAAAATTTGCTAAAGCTTTAGGATCTCATGCATATGTATAGAGGACATTGTGAACAAGGATGGTTTGGATAAGTACTATTTCTTATTCATAATGGATGATTGAAAGGTTTATGAAAGTCGAATGATGCTTTTCTCTTTGGTTTAGAGCATGGTAAATAACTAATGTTATTCAATTCACATTGCAAGGCATATGGTAGTGGAAAGAAGACAGTCCTTTGTGTGATGTCTGTGGATTTGAAAATGCATGCATGAAGCTTTTACGATATGTCATTATTTTTAGTCAATTATAGTTTTTCAACTTAGATAATAAATGGTGCTTTTTCAATATTGAATTGATTTACATCTTTTGAATTACTTTATTGTAGGGTAATGATATTCTTATGACTACCATGCTAAATGGTGTTGCTATTATGGATGGTGCATTGCTTTTGATTGCAAGTAATGAGAGTTGTCCTTAGGCCCAAACTTCAAAGCACGTTGCTACTATAGAAATAATGTGTCTTTAGCATATTATTATTCTACAAAACAAAATTGGCCTGATCCAAGAGAGTCTAGCAAACAACCAACACGAGGCAATTCAGAAATTTATTCAAGTAAGTTGAAATTCATTCTGTGCATTTAGAAAATATTTAATCTCAATGCTAAATGCATTGATGATTGTTACCAATTCTCACATCGACATTTGTTTTTCCTTGTGACTCTAAGGTGTTATAAATGTTTTGGTTCTATTAGGGTACCATTGTTTTTTGCAGCAAATAAATGCATTGCTATAGTTTAAGAGATTGACTAACTATCATGGATGTTATCTGGTTCTCAGCTTATGGAGGAACCCATTTCACATTCTTTATAGCATCCAAAACAACTTGCCTAAATCCCTCAATAGAGGCAAACCACTGTTCTGTTGCTCTAAATATTGTAGGTTTTTTTGTCCTCCAATCATAAGGATATTTATGTTTGTACGCTTCTTGCATGATAAGACATGAGTGTTCATCTAAGCTCTTGACAATTGCCACATTTTCATCACCCAAGACATCCAAACTAGCAAACTCCCCACTTTCTTCAGTAAACTTGCCATTATCATCTACAGGAAACAATATTGGAGGCTTATATTTCATGCCAGTCAAAAAATCTTCTTGGTCATGGCTTGGGGCAATATGAACTGGCCCTGTTCTAGATTCCGTCGTTATGTAATCTCCACCCACAACAACAGGGCATTCCCTATTTTCTAAGGGATGGATATAACTACAATTTTCAAGATATAAACCACAAAATGTTCCCAACACATCAAGCTCAAGTACCCCCCACTTCAATTATAGAGAACTAACTAAATATGCTGCAACAACAATATGTTGGTTGCTTTCAAAAATAGGCTTTTTAACACCTTCTATAGCAGTATCTACATATGATTTTGTTCTTACCTAGACCATTGCATAAAGAAGCTGACCATTGACTAAAACAACAACATTTGTGTAATATCCCCAACCAAATAGAGTTTAATAATCTACTGATTATTACACCATCCGCAATTGATAATGATCCAAGTCTATTGCCAATACGGGAATGGTATCATCAATATTTTTGGTTAGTGATACCAATATCTCATAATTACAAAGAGTTAATCATTATCCAAAGAGCTCATCTCTATCGGCTAACGACTTAGTGGCAAGACAATAGCTCTAAACCTTTGACAACAACATTTGATAAGATTATGGAAAGATACAAAGTCTCAAAAATGATAACATCGACATTACAAGAACATTCAGATAGTGACAATAAATGCCTTAGGACCAATGTCATTATACATTACGTGATAATATCATTACCAGACACTTGCTATGGATGCATACAAGTATCTTTGAGATTAAGGTTGTCCAAATCAGTAATAATCATAAGAGTTATGTTATTGTGTTACTCCCTCAGCCAATTCTCATTGTCGGTTTGTCTTAAAACATAATAAATGACAAACCACTGATAACTAAGGGTGATGACTTTTCATTGTGTCCCTTCGTCATTTACAAATATCCAAGTCGATTGGCTATGAAAAGGGGGTATGAGAATTGATTTTATAAAAAAAAATCTCTTGTGGATTCCACTCGCTAGGCATTTATGTTGCTATTGCAACCTTATATATTAAAGTGCACACATTAATACAACAGATCGGAGATGACACCATATTTAGAGCATATTCATTTGCATATCCGAGATGACTCCAAATCAACAGATTGCAAAATTCATATTAAAGAATATCAGAGATGACTCTGTCATTCAATTATCCTAACACAACAGCATATATTACATTGCCTATCAAAGATGGTTCGCAGGGTACATGCATATTCCATAATTGCTAAGTCAGAGATAGTCACATGTAATTATTCAAACTGCTAGAGTCTATTGCAGTCACAGCCTTGTTAGATTCATTGTATTCCATTGTGGCATTGAAATTACAGTTGTGTATATATATATATGCTATTCCCATCTCCATTACATAATTCATTATCATTGCATTGCTCATTATACACTTGTTGGATTAATTGCATATTACACCCAAACTTGCATATTAATTCATTAGTTCATTTTATCCAATGTTAGCATTTGGAATTACCATTCATATATACCTTCATTTTTAAACATTCATAAATCAATAGAATTAGCTATAATATCACAATAGCTCACATAGTGCCCAAGAAACATAAAAAGGGGACATTACAATTTGTAGGAATTGTCCATAGGGTTGTAGTCTAGATAGCCAAACCAAACTGGGTAGAATTCCTTTAAGAAAATTAGGAGTTGTATCTGCTACGCTAACCACTTTGAAAATAACATAAACACTTCTTGATATGTGTCCCTCTGGATACTCCAACTCAGCCTTAGCCAAAGCTATGCTAGATGACAGACTCCAATGAACCAATTTTTGGCCTCTATAAAAGTGGCCCTCAAATTGTTTTTTGCTCAAATACTTCAATCTGTGCAGCTTCATATATACTCTGGAGCAAGTGTCAAATAGGGGGACTAGGCACATGGTGCACCTTACACCCTTTAAGCAACTTATAATTGTTGATAAAATCTTTCAGTATCTTGTTCAACGCATGTCCAATATGCAAATTTCCATTGGCATAAGGGGGACCATTATGAATAGTAAAAATATCCCTCGTGTTCTTGTTTGCAACCTTATTTAACATCTATTTCTCATCCCATGACTTCTATATTTCTAGTTCATGTGCTGTTGAATTGGCTTTGAGGGTGAAGCTTGTCTGAGGTAAGTCAACCGTATGCTTGTACTCATTTTCATCTTTAGTTTTTCCTTGAGATGTTTTATGTGTTGCTGCCATGACGAAAACCTTCTCTCCAAATGAAAGAGTTGAGCAAGACCTATTAGAAACTAAAATAAGAAATGGGTATCATTTTTTGTAGCAAATAGAGATGAATTGCCAAATCACTTGAAACTGGGGATGGATGTAGAGCTGTGTTTATGAAAAACCCACAAAGAAGAAAGTGCAAGGCCAGAAGAAGCAGCCAACAACCTATTTCCTCCTAGGGCTATACATGTAATAGTTAAAGAGGATGCAATGCTACCCCTAATTGGACATTGAAGAATTGCCCAGTCCATAGCCCTTAAATAAACAATTTTGACCAAGTTGAGATTAGAAACCTTATTCAACATGCTTTCATTTATTTTTTTCGCTTCGACTTCTACATCAACACACACATAAAGGATAGGAGCCCACAACAAAGATGAAGACTATTAGTCTGTGGTGCAAGTTAATCAGTGATGAAGTAGACAATGAAGAAGTGCCCTCTCCACAACCCTTACAACCACAATGTCGACGTTGTGGAGATTAGAAACCTTATATTAATTAGTGGATTTGACCCCAAAAATTTTTGTTGCATCTACATCACTCACATAGTTGATGGTGCCCTATGCATAAATGTCCATTTGTTCCATGCTGTATCAAGCAATTGTTTCTTATTCAAGCCATTTAATTTGCAACTTTTTAAATCTCTACAAAGGTAAAGTTGGAGTAGGAGAATTTTTCTTCTCAAAGGTGTCCTCTAATTGTAGAGCATCCATTCCATTATTTGTTGAACTAGATATGTCTTGTTTGTTGAATATATAATGGAATGGATGCTTTACAATCAGAGGACACCTTTGAAAAGAAAAAAATTTCTACTCCAACTTTATCTTTGCAAAGATTTAAAAGGTTGTAAATTAAATATCTTAGATAAGAAGCAATTGCTTGATACAGTATATAAAAAAAAATCGACCAATCAAAAAAAAATTGACAATAATTTTTTTTCGACAAATGGATTAGTCAAAATTTTGACCAACATTGACAAATCAAGACTACCAAAAATTAAATTTTTTTGATGAATGTATTGGTCAAAATTTCAACCAACCTATAGGTTGGTCAAAATTTTGACAAGAAAAACTTTGATGAACATCTTGGTCGAAATTTTGACCAACTTGGGTGGAAATTTTGACCAAAATTGTTAAAAAATGGAGTTCAAATTTACTAGTGATAACATCACAAAGATAAGTAATAGAAATGCAGAAAGAGATCTGCCCAAGATTGTGAAACCCTCTAACATGTTATGCAAGGAATTTGTGATGGCTAAATATAAGAAGAGTTAATTTCCAAGAAAGTCATTCAATACAATAGAAAAGTTGGAGATTGTTCATACATATTTGTGTGGACCTACAAATATAGGAGCATTTTATGGTGAAAGGTATTTCATTATTTTCATTGATTACTTTACAAGAATGATGTAGGTAGCATTTCTCAGAGAGAAATAAGAAGCATTTGAGAAACTTAAGATATTCACTTGACTAAAGTTGAGGATGATTTGGGATTGAGGATTAAGTGTTTAATATCTTATAGAGGAGGATAGTTTACAATAAATCATTTCAATTATTTTTATGAAGACAATGGAATCAAAATATAGCTTCCAGCTCCCAAAACACGATAATATAATCTGATGCAGGAGCGTCCTAGGGAAGTCAGTAATCTTGTATGCAGGGACTTTGTTCTTGAGTTTATGGAGTTACAATTCAAGTGGTTGGGGATCTATTTGAGGAATATTGGGGAACCTTTCCTTAAGTGCGCAAGATATTTGGAGTCACTATGTTGGAGTTAGAGCCATTTTAGTGGTTGTTGCTAATGTGTTCCTATTTACTAGCTAAGCTTTGATTGTAGTTATGAGCTTCGATCTAAGGGATTTGGTGTGTGAACTCTTGGATTTGGATAGTTGGTTGGCACATGGACCTATGTCTAAGTGTGTGTATTATTATGTGGTTTTATGAGTTAGTAATGCATTGTAAACTAGGAACCTATGCTAAGTATTTAATTTATGTTCTGTATTTGAAGTTTGTAGCCAAGCCAATTTGTGGCTTGATGGGTATATTTAATGTGGGTGTATTTAACTAATGTAATTAGCAATGCTAACTATGGCTTGGTTTAGTATAAGTAGAGGGTCTTGTGGAGTCATTATTCATCCAACATGGAGAAGAAGGAGTAGTTGGGAGAAATGAAGTTTGAGAAGAGCTAGTAGTTGTGGCTTGGGAAACAAGGAGGTTGTATGATGGCTTGCAAGCACAAGTTTAGATTCTTCTTGGAGTTCTCTACTAGATTGTGGATCTAGACTAGCTAGTGGTTTGGATCTTGCAAGATCTTGTGGAACTTTTATTGTAATTGTTGATGTATTTGGTCATAACCCACAAGGCTTTATAGTCTGGCATGTTGGATGAAAATATTATTATGAGAATTTGCATTGTGTGAATCCAAATATTTGTGTTATTATGTATATTCCACTATGTAGTTATCTTTTGGGAGTCAGGACATCTCCTTTGGGGATTATCCAGCCTTGCACTACATCATAATTAGATAAACGAAAGAAGGAATATGTCAATGAGTGAAGTAGCTAGAGAAATGATGCTTGAAGGAAATCTGGCACATATCTAATGGAGAGAAGTAGTTACTACTATAGTATACACTATGATAAGAGTTTAGAGTAGACAAGGTATTGGTAAGACTATTAGAATATTTTGAATAACTTAGAGGGGGTGAATCAGTTATCCTTAGGTCTAGATGTACCAATTCAACTTTCACTAACTTTAGACAACTTTAACAATCTCATTAAACTACTTGGTCCATATATCATGTCATCAACAACTTAACATTTTGTTCATTACTTAACTCTTTGTTCAGTATATGTCAACCAACAATAAATAACATGCATCACACATATAACATTCGCACAAATATGACACCAAGATTTAACATGGAGACTCAATTTGGGAAAAACCACCAAGTAACATGCTACCACTTTTCACTCTTTTGAAGTGAAATTGGTGTTGGAAATGATTGAAATGATCATAAGAAAAGTTCTTAGCATAATATATGGAACTGGTAAAGAATGTCCTCAATCATTGTTTTGTCATTGATGTCAAACTTGCTACTTGTAGGAATGACAATTGCTTTAGTGATCCAAATACTATCAATTAGTTGATTTTCAAGGAGGAGGCAATCAATAAGATGTAACTAGAACACCTAGAGAAAGGTTGAAGTTATGATGTTGTAATGAAGTACAAGGATCAACTAAGCCATTGATGAAAAAGTGTATTTGATGACATACTATAAGATACAAAGAATGGGCACACTGAAACATATCAAAGATTTAAGGTTTTAGCTAAGTCTTTTGTAAAGCTCAAACTAAGTTCATTAGAGAGAAGGAGCCAAGCAAGCTAGTAAGAGCCGAGCAAATTCCTAGTTATTGCCGAGTAAACTTTAGATGTCGAGTAAACTTCAGATGCCGAGTAAACTTCAAATGCCGAGTGACACAGAGTTTATCAAGTGCCGAGAAGAATCAAGTGCCGAGCAGAACCAAGTGTTGAACAGATTCAAGTACCGAGCAGGTATAGGTGCCGAGTAACACAGAGGTGCCGAGCACCAGTAACTCAATAATGCCGAGTTGTTGCATTATTTTGGAAATCAAAGATTCACTAGATCTAAGCCGACAAGGTTGTTATCTAGAAATTTGTGAATTAAAAGGAAGATAAGAATGATGAGCTGGTGGCACATAACACCATGTAGAACATTTTTAAGGATACAACTGTTGAAGTTTCTAGAAGAGAACAAGAAATGGGGTAGATACATTGTATCCTACCTAATCCATTTTGAAACCCTAAAATTGGAGAGGGAGAATTGAACGGCAAAGACAAATCAGATTTCTATTTAAGAAGACATAAGTTAATGAAAAAAAAGAGAGAGAGGTGGTCAAGTATAAAAGCATGAAGTATTGAAGAAGGTGCTAAGGGGAAGAAAGCACAGGAACTCTGTTTGGATAGACGACCACAAGGATGATTGCATTGGCAGAATGAGTAAGAAGACTCAAGGAGACAAAGCTTAAGAGGAAGACAAGCAGTCACAGCTGAAGTGATTGAAGCCAAGCATAAGGATTGAATTGAAAGTGTGATCTGAAATCTACAAAGGTCACATTTAACAGTGTGTTGTAAGCCTTTAACAGGGCATCACTTCAGAAGATTGAGAATCAAGTAGCATGCTACTGGTGGTTTTTCCCAAATTGGGTTTCCACGTAAATCATTGTGTCATGTGTTGATCTTGGATGTTTTATCTTTGCATATTGATTTACTGTAACTTGCTTATATGATTAATTTAAGTTTGGATGGATGAAAAGTGTATGGATTCATTAAAAGTAGTAAAAAGGTATTAATGGGGCATTTGGACCTTGAATAACTGATTCACCCCCCCTCTCAGTTATTCTAAAGAATTCTAACACTTGGTTAAGAAAAAACTTTGTTAAAGGTTACAAAACATATTGTTAGGTGTGACCACATTAAAGGATTTAATCATCATGTTAGGAGTGGTTTGGTTAGAGGACTTTGGATCATTCCATTACAATGTCACCTTGATCAAAGGACTTACAAAATGACTATTAGGTCAACCTTGATTAAAGGATTTTGACTACCATAATGGTTAAAAAGTAACAATAAGTTTGATCTGTAAAACCCAACTCACTTTGCAAATTCAGATCTCCAATCATCTCATTTGTTGGTTCATTGACTATACTTCATTAACATCTCCATCACTGATCTGCTTGGCATCCCTTCAAAGGATCATACTTCGCCAATCTTCTCAATTTTCCTCTACTACTCTATTCTTCATAGGTTCTCCATAAATCTTCAATTAAGAATGAACCAACCTTAGAAAACATCTCTTATGCCTTTTGAAATAGGTAGCTTTCATCTTTTGTCACTTAAACATCACCGTAGATCTTAGAGTTAGGTTAGATTCAATAAATCTATCCATCATTTTATCCTTCGACTCATTTCTTGACACTTTTAGAAACTTCTCATCAAGTCTTTGTCTTTGATCACATAAAAAAACTCAATTTGTGCACTTAATATGCTAGCTTATCAATCCTTATCATCCATGTGTTTTGACTAATTTGAAAATTCAACACTGTCAGCCTCAAACTCAATTCTTTCACAAATTGTAATTTTTTCTCACTCGGTCATCCCTTTGTAGCTTGGTCTCTATTGTTTTGTCTTACTCATGTTACACTGGCTCGCTCAGTCTTCACTATGCTCAGTCAATACTACATTTTTCTTCTTCATATTGATCTTCCATAACTAGCACTCAACTAATATTACTTACTTGACTATCTCTTAAGTTCCTTAATCTTCTAATTTACCTCCTTCATTGAAAGATCATTGTTTGCTAGGCTTTACTTTTGTTTAACTCAACACTTCAATACTTTGTATACTAATTAAATAATACATCATATTATCAAAGACTAATTGATCAAGTGTCCACTATAATTCTATCATACTTTCTCCTTTTTGCTCAACAACTTCACTAGTTATTTTAGTTATCTCTCTTTTCAAATCCTCTTCATCAATCAACTAATATGGCACTCTATACTATTAGTAATTGTCTCTCCAGTAGGTTTTACATCAATGACAACATAATAATTGTTTCAATTATAGTTTCCAAGAATCTCCCTCTTTGGCATTGATGGCAAGACCTCTAGTTACCATGAAAATGCAAATGACACTTTCATGATGTATCATTAACAAATCCTATTGCAATTTGATATAGATCTTCATTAATATCCTTAGTTTCATTCTAATTCTCATCTTGTGCTTACTTACATGTCTTCCTCTATGATAACAATTGTATATTCTTCAGTGTTAACACCAATTGTATTACCAACTCTATTGGCACAAGCTCTAATCATATTTTCCCTCTGATAGGCAACTGCATACATCTTCAGCTTCACATGTCTCCCTTTTCTAACAACAATAACTTCATATAGATTCTCCCTCATTATATAAATGGTAACTTGATAAGAAACTCTCTTTCTTTAACCACAATGCCAATGACATCAACCATTTACATACACAACATCCTCATGTCACTGTTTGACTGATATTTGAAGATCACTTTTACGTTTACCTTGATGCATTGGTCTCATCTGCTTCATGCTTTAGTCCATCTTTTAACAACAATAATTTTTTATAGATTCTCCCTCATGACATTAATGGTAACTTGATAAGATACTCTCCCTATTTGACATCAATGCTAACAATATCAACCATTTACATATATACAACATCCTTGTATCACTATTTGACTCATATTTGAAGATCACTTTTATCTTTACCTTGAATCTTTGCAGTCTCATATGCTTCATTCTTTAGTCCATCTTTTCACAGTCTTTAGACAGCTGCTAAAGTGTGACCTTTTGCATCAATGTGTAAGATAATCTGATCATAACATTTGATTAAAAGAAACATCTCTTCTCAACTTTCTTAAGATAGATGAATCACCACTAACTTACCTCCTAGATACTCAAAAGCATCCTTAGGTAATGCCTTGGTAAATATATCAATTATCTGCTCCTTTGTATTCACATACTCCAGTCTCACTTCTTTGTCTTGTACCAACTCTTTGAAGTAATGATATTTGATAGCAATGCATTTTTTATTTGTGTGCAACACATGATTCTTTGATATGTTTATAGCACTTGTGTTATCACAATATATCACAATAGGTTCAATAAGATTGCTTTCTTCATAATTTTCAATAATTGCTTGATCCACACAATATTAGAACAATTAACTATTGTAGCAATGTACTCAGCTTCTATTGTGGATTGAGAAATATATTTTATTCTTCTTTCTTGTCCATTAAATTAGTCTCCTACCTAGAAAGAAAGTGCCTCTACTTGTACTCTTTCTTTCATCTATGTTTCTAGCCCAATCAACATCTGTGTAAACTTTTAGTTCATATGTGTCAGTATTTTTATATCATAATCCATAGTCTTATGTTCCTTTTAGACATATCAACATCCTTTTCACACCCATCATGTGATTTTCTCTTGGATTAGCAGAAAATCTAGCAATAATAGCAATTGTTAATACAATATCAGGTCTGCTATGTTCAACATATTGCAATTTTCCAATGATTTACCTATATAATGTTTGATTCACCTCAACAAAGTCATCACTCTTTGAAATTTTATGATCAATAATCATAGGTGTTCCAACTAGTCTTGAATTCTCCATTTCAAAAGTGTTCAATATCTCCTTGATATACTTTGATTGAGTAGTGTAAATACCCTTCTTCATCTAATAAATTTGTAAATAAACAAAGAACTTGATCTCTCCATACATTGACTTCTCAAATTCCTTTTTGATCTCATTAGCAAAGTATTTACACAACAAATCATGTCCTCCAAATATGATATCATCAAAAAAAAATCAGCTAGCACTATCTTATTCTCAGATTCACTTTTCAAGTACAAATTTCTATTCTCCTTAGTTCTTAAAAAACCAATTTTCACTAAATAAATGTGTAACCTTTCATAACAAGCTCTAGGAGCTTGCTTCAAACCATATAATGATTTATGTAGTTTGTATACCATATTCCTCTTGTTGGGATCAATAAATCCTTTAGGTTGAACAATGTAGACTTTTTCTTCTAAGATTCCATTCAAAAATGCATATTTGGCATCCATTTGATATACCTTGAATCCTCTGTAAGCACCATATGTAAGAAAATTTCTCACTCCTTTCAACCTTGCAATTGGGAAAATTGTCTCACCATAGTCAACGCCTTCCTCTTGTTCATATCCCTTACAAACTAGTCTTGCCTTGTTCCTTATGACTTCACCTTCCTCATTCAACTTGTTTATGAATGCCCACTTTTCTCCAATCACATTCTTGTCCTTTAGCTTGGGTACCAATGTCCATGTCTCATTCTTCTCTATTTGATCAATTTCTTCATTCATTGCCTTCATCCAATCTTCATTCTCCAAAGTATCTTTAACTGATCTAGGTTCAACTTCACATAGTAAACATGGATTATTCTTCAACTTAATTCTTATCATGACTCTTGATTATTTTTTTACAATGATTTGGTCTAGTGTATGATTCATTCTTACATACTTTGGTAAGATAGGTTCAGGTTTTCTTTCTATAGAACAAGATCTTAGTGTGCAAGGAACATTAGCAATAAGAGAAACATTCACAAACTAAATTAAATTCCCATATAAGCTTAGACAAAGAAAGCAAACAAGAAATGCAAACCTCAAAAGAGAAAACACTCCATGCTTTCTTGATTTTGTAGATGTGTCCTTTGATGAAGATGTATGCTCAATTGCTCAAATTTGCTTCAATGGTGGAGATGGGTAATGGCAAATTGGTAGCTTTGTGAGCTCTCAAATTGGCATTATAAGGGTAATATTGATGGCTTTGGTTCTCAAAATAGCATGGTAACTTTAGCTCAAAAATTGTTGATTGAAATGGCTTGGGATGGGATTCAATTTATAGGCCAAGGGGTAGAGGGATGGAGGGCTTAGATGCAAGGATGGGGAGATGGTTAAGGAGGGCTAAGATGCACTCAAAGGGGAGCACATGTATTGTGCTTGTTTAGAACCAATGGGAAGGTGACACTTGTCACAAGGAGGATGAGTGTGAGAGGGTAGGGTAAAGGGTTGGTTAAAGGCATGATGAGTGGGGTTGAGTATGTAAGAGAGATGTAAGAGGAATGAGTGTGGAAGAGGGAAGAGTGTGGAAGATGGATGTAAGAGTCATGAGTGGGCTTGTAAGAGTCTTTTATGGTTTGCAAGAGCACTCATGACTTGGTGGTTGGGATTTTTGAGGGGAGACTTTGGTTTGGATTAGGAAAGTCTTAAACTTGTTTAAGGAATGTGACAATATTAGGGGGTGGATTAGGCTTGGGTTTAGGATTAGATTAGAGATGTTAGAGATGTGCAAGTGGATGGCATTAATGAGGGTGGGTGAGTTAGTGGCTAAGCTAGGTTAGTATGGGTGGATGGGGTGGATTAGGCTAAATGGAGGATTAGGGATAAGTTAGGGGTTTTTGGATTTGAGGATTTTATTTATCAAATAGATTTATTTAATAAATGGGGTTTTTTGGAATTAGATAGAAGAATAGGATTTAATTGATAAATAATAGGTTATTTGATTTATCAATTAGGACTATAGATGATTAATTAAATTAATCAACTAGGGATGGCAAAGGATTAATTAAATAAAAATTTAATTAATGATGCCTTTTTAGATAACTAAATAGGATTACTAAAATAGTGTAATCAAATTTAGGTGTCTACACTTTCTTCTTCTTGTATTTTACTTGGTTATAATTTCTCATCATCTTCACGTATCTCTAACTATAACTTGGCATGGTCTGTTTGGTGTTTGGTTTCCTCTCTTTAATATTTGACTTCTTCTTTCTATGACTCGACTCTTATAGCCTAATGCTTGGTAGCCTATTGATGCTCGAAAGAGCTTTTCTGCTAAACCTTAGCAGTGGCTGTTTGTTGATGCTCAACAACATCTTTCTATGGTTTAGATAAAGTATTGGGTTCACCTTCATATATGTTGGAAAATTTTATGTAATTTTTAGGGTTTTTCTTGTATTCCTCTTCATTATTTTCTACAATTTCATCAACTCTCACATTTGCACTTTCCACAATTTTTTTAGTGTTAGAATTCAAACACTTATATGCCTTTCCTTTAGTAGAATATCACAAGAATATACCTTTATCACTTTTTGTATCAAGTTTTCCTTTCCTTGTATCTTTCCATATATAACATTTGCTTCCAAAAACTTTGAAATAATTGACATTAGGTGCATAGCCATACAAAAGTTTTAAAGGTGTTTTGTTTATTCCTTTCTTCACTTGAACTTGGTTTAGAGTATAGGTTGCAATACTTAAAACTTCTCTCCAATATTTTTGTGAAACATTCCTCTCCATCATAAGTGTTTGTGCACAATCCATGATTGATCTATTCCTTCTTTTGGCTATCCCATTTTGTGGTGGAGTCTTTGGTGCACTTATTTGTATCTTCATTTCTTTTCCATTATAAAATATGTTGAACTCATATGATATGAATCCACCTCCTCTATCTGATCTTGAGAACTTTAGACTATTTCTTGTTTCTTTCTCAACTCTATCCAAATACCACTTAAACATTTGAAATACATCAGATTTTTCTTTTAGAAACATCATGGTAATCATTCTAGAGAGGTCATCAACAAATAGAATGAAATATTTGTCATCATAGTAGCTTTGCACTCCAATAGGACCACATAAATCAATATAAACTAACTCCAAAACATCATCAAAACAATAGGTCTTACTCTTGAAACTAGACTTTGTCATTTTCCCCATTTGACATTGTTTGCACACTAGCTTATCAGGTTTACTCAATCTTGGTAATCCTCTTCCTATTTTCATCTTACTAATGCTCACCAAATTTTCAAAGTTCACATGACATAACCTCTTATGCCATAACCAAATATCTTCAAATTATGAAAATAAAAAATTATCATTAGATAGGTCTAGATAAAACAAGTTACCCATTTTTGGATCACCACTTTCAATTAGTTCCCTAGTAGTATCATAAATCTTTGCCTTTTTGTTTGAAAATTCAACTTGGTAGTTTGAATTGATAAATTGTGCCACACTCAACAAGTTATATTTTAAACCATCAACCCAATATGAATTGTCACGTCTACTCTTATAATTCAATTTAATTGATATTTTACCTTTTATATAACATGGTGTATCATTTCCAAACTTAACATTACTTCTATTATACTGTTCTAGTTTTCCAAACTTACTCATATCACCAATCATATGATGTGAACAACCACTATATATTATCCATCTGTCATTCTTATTCACATGTGAAATCAAAGAAAATTTTCTTATCTTCATTATATTCATCTTTCATTACAACATAAACAACTTATTCATCATTTACATTAGTATCACTATCATAAGCATCTTTTTCAGCAATGTAACGAGATTTCTTACCTTTGCCTTTATAGTCTTTGTTACCTTTACTATTTTTTATTTCTCTTCTTCCTTAGTATTTGTTGTCCTTTCTTTCTTCCTTCTCATCTCTATTAGGACATCTTGTAGAAATATGACCAAATTTATTACATGTAAAATAAATAATAGGGAGTTTACCTTTTTATTTGTCATTTCCTCTAGGTAGCCTTCTTGCCAATAATGCTTCAAGATCATCAAGATCATCATCTGATTCACTATCATTGTCCACATGTCTTCTCTTCTTCTTTCTCTTAGATCCATCAAGGGTTATTTGAGACTTGAGAGCACATTCAACACTAGCAAGTGAATTATTATCAAAATTTGACAACTCAAAAGCAATGAGTCTACCAATTAGACTATCTAGGGATAGATCATTATCGGGTGTACATCCCAATTCTTGAACTGTAGAAACTCTAATTGCATAAATGGGAAGTAAAGTCCTCAATACCTTACTTATCATAATATCATCAGATATGATGCCCCAAACTCCTCTAATAGCATTTAAAACTTCCTTGATTCGACCACAATGTTGAGCAACAATTTCCCCTTCTTTCATTCTCATGTCACTAAATTTTCCTCTCACACTCTCTACTTTAGCTCTTAAGACATTTTTGTCTCCTCCATGGATTTGTGCCAACTTGTAGCACATTTTATTTATAGTAGTACATTCATTCACATCGTTAAATTCAACATAACTTGGAGAAGATGCCAGATCTATCATCATTTGATTATGCTCTTGCTTCTTCTTCATTTGTTCAATAGTCATGGGTCTAGGAACTTCAATGTATTCATTTTCGAGGTAGCATGTTACGAAATCTCCAACTCTAGATAGATGAAATTTCATTACTCATTGCAATGCTGGAAGTTCACCTTGTTCAACTTAGGCAAATCTCTCTTTTACATTTTATCTTTAGCTTAAGTCCTTGAAACTTTTATTACAAGCACCAAAATATTTGATACCAATTGCTATCATATTTAGAATAACTATGAGGGGGAGTGAATCAATTACTCTAAATATTCTAACAAAGACATCCAATGAACTTTTGGTTTGGGCATACACCTACTATGAAATACTTAAGGACCTTTGGAAGCAAATGTTATAGTAGGAGAGAAGATGACATATGAAAGTTTGATCCTAGAAGTGATGAAGGAATATTTCTTGCTTATTCTTTGAAGAGTGAAGCATATAGATGTTATAATTAGAGATTAAGAATAATACTTGAGATTGAAAATGTAAATGTTGATGAGAAATTCAAAATCCAAGAAATAATACTTTATTATGATTTTGATAATGAAGCTAGCACAATTTAAAGGCCTAATAATCATAATGCAAAACAAGAACTATTTTATGAGATCGATAATTATTTGTAGATATAGATTAAGGAAGCAAGGAAAGAACCTAAACAAGAGCACATATGGCCTAATAATCAAAATGCAAAACAAGAACTATTTTATGAGATCGATAATTATTTATAGATATAGATTAAGGAAGCAAGGAAGGAACCTAAACAAGAGAACATATAAGAACAAGGGACATCATAATAGAGGACACCAAACTATGTTGCAAGGAATCACCTTGAGAAGCAAATAATTGGAAGCTTAAACATAGGAGTATTAATAAGAAACCAGGTAAGAGAAGAAGTATGTTTGATATTATACCGTCTTAAAATGGGAGCACCCATAATTTAAGACCATGCAAAATCCATCCCATAGTGACTTCATGGACCATGGATGGACTCGTTCTCAATGTTCTCTTTCTCCTATATCTTTATGTTTTTCCCAATTTTATTTGCACCTCCTCCAAGGCCTTCAAGAGCTCTTTCCAAGCCTTTCCCCAAATAGGTCAATCAAGTCAACCTATTCCAAGATAAGTCAACCTCAATTTGACCTATTCCTAGAAGAAGTTGACCAAGCTAACCTCTTCCCCATGGATTTGGGGGTGCGAGGCTTGAAGTTCATTGAGGTTTCCAATTAATTTATTTTACTCTCGAGTTAGCCTATCTTATTTTCCTGCTTGAAAACTATTATAAAAGGAGGATTGGAGTCTTTATGTTCACACAACACATCCACAAGACATCAATAAATTAAGGCAAGATTTTCAAGCATTCAAGCAAGCAAGTATTTTTTAAAGCATTCAACGATCCTATGTAAGTATTTCCTCTTCAAGATATAACATTTTGTTGGCCATCAAGAGAGGAGATCTACATTGAGGCATTCATCACCTTCTTTATTGATGCACATTTATATCCATGAATATATTATGTGGTTTTCGTAGATCCATTGCAATCGTGGAGATATCCTATATCCTATATGCCACATTACACATATAACACACACAAAAGATAAATCCTTATTAATAAGGGTTTTTACAAGCAAGGTGAATACTTATATTTATCTTGTTACCTTTATATACATTGATGTAGGAACATTGTGGGTTTAAGGGAAATCTTACATCACCCAAAAAAAATTCTATTTCCATTTTTCCAATTTTATATTTTCAATAAAGGTTATTCCTGTGCAGGGTTGGTATTTGAGGGAGCCTGCTAATTTTATTAAGATGATATTATGTGCTCAGATTGTTCTAATCTCATATGGAGGTTCATCTTAGACATATCAACCCACTAGATGAATTTTATTGTCATATCATATGTATTAGTGTAGTTATTGCAGAATTTTGGTGTGAATTTTGGCTATTGAAACTTTAGGTCCAACGATGAACCCCTAAATGGCTCTGAAATGAGGCAAAATCTTGCTTAATGGATGCTTTCACAATAATGCATTGTAGATATCTATCCAAGGATTCCATAATGGGCTTATAATAGCCCATTAGGTCAACAATTTGCTAGTTATGGTCTCTAGAAGTGGACCCATCCAAAAATGTAATTTGTAAATATTCTTGAGTTGATCTTATGTAATAAAGTGTAATGAAATAATATAATATGAGGTTGGTCAACCTCAAGGGTTAAGGTTTAGTGTATAGAACCTTCCCAAGTGGTAAAAGTGCTTATATAAGGAAGGCCCAAAGGTTATCTAGGGCAGTTTTGAATGATAGTCATAGCTTTGTCTTGCAGATTATTATAAGGAAGGTGCCCATGAAGATTTTCATATTGTAATTTTGTAATTACACATTATGTCGTGTGTTGTGGTATTAAGGGGAGTACCCTTCATCATACATTTATGTTTCAATTTCAAGGTTGATTCCTCAATCTAGGGCTTGACCAAGGAAAGACCTCCCCCACCCAAACACAAAAATTAAGTTTACTATGTACAGGAGTATGTAAGAAAATTTATGGCTATAGATCTGAAAATAACTCCCGATACCTTTTGAAAAAACTTGGGTTGACTTGGTTACAGGGTCTTGGGAACATGGTGATTTCGTGGAATGGAGTCTATACACTTTTCCTCTAGGTAGACCTACTTTCGAGGACTCAATAGGAAAAAACCATTTCTAGGTTTTTTGTTTTATTTGAGGATCCATGGACAAAATTTTACAATTGAGCCCAAATCCACACTTTTTAGATAAAACACACAATTTCATCTACACATTTCAAGACGAGTACTCTATCTTTCATTTCAATTTTTGATTTTCACATAATTGCATATCATAATTGGGATAATTATGTATATCTAGCATTTAGATTTACATTACATATCTCACTTAATCAATTAGTTCAATTATGCAATCACATTCATAAATTATACACAAGAAAAAGAGCATTTCCTTGCATTACGTTCCTCTTTGAAATTCCAATTCAGTATTTGGCATCCCTTCATATACTTGTATCTTGCTAATCTAAATCAAATTGAAAAAGGAATTGTACTTGGAAATCCTCCTTCTCCCCACACACATTTTTAATGCTTTAATGTGTAAAGTGGGGACATTTACCCTATTAAGCACTTCCATTTTTCACCTAAGCATATATCACAAGTTGAACCTAAGACAATAGATTTGGCATGTAAAGATGAATACTTCATAAACATATGAGATAAGAACTTGAATAGATAGACAAGAACAAGACTTGGGAACTAGTCCCTAAAACTAAAGTTAAGAATGTTATTGACACTAAATGGGTATTTAGGAACAAGATGAATGAACAAGGAGAAGTGGTAAGAAACAAATAAAATTTAGTATGTAAATGATACTCACAGTGAGAAGGAATTGAGTTTGAAGATATCTTTTCCCTTATTGCTAGTTTGGTAGTAGTAAGGATGTTCTTAGCTTATGCATCTAACAAAAACTTCAAGGTATATTTGATGGATGTTAACTCAACATTTTTCCATGGGGAACTTGAGGAAGAAGTCTACATTGAAATACCTAATGGTTTTCCCCTCACTAAAGAAAAATGCATGGTTTGCAAACTGAAGAAGGCACTATATGGACTTAAACATTCTCCTTGAGCATGGTATGCGAGATTGGACACCCACCTATTAAGCTTGGGATTTAAGAAAGGAAATTCAAATAGTAACATGTACTTAAGGAAAAACTTAGATGGTTACTGATCATTGTAGTATTTTTTTATAATATTATCTTTGGATACAATAATTAGACTACTAATTTTTTTTTGAGGAAATGAAGAATGAACTTGAAATATCTATGATTGGTGAATTGAAATGTTTCTTAGGATTGCAAAAAAATAGAACAAGGATAAAATTTTCATATCACAAACCAAGTATCTTAAGGATCTATTAACAAGATTTGGATTAGAGAAATGTAAGCCAGTTGGTACACCTATGGTTATAGGATGCATGTTATCAAGTAAAGATGTGTTTATTAGTACAATGCAAATAAGGCATAGATCAATGATAAGGGTATTGCAACATCTAACTCGCACGAGGCTAGCCATAGCAATGCAGTTGGAATTATTGAAAGATTTTAGGAAGACCCTAAAGAGACATATTTAGAAGTAGTAAAAAGGATATTCATATACTTAAAGGGCACATTACGTTTTGGGTTATGGTATGATATATCAATTGATTTTACTTTATGTGAATACATTGATGCAGATTGGGTAGGTAATGTGGATGATAGGAAGAGTAGTTGTGGTGGTGCATTATCCTTGGGAGGTATATTGGTCTCACGAATAAGCAAAAAACAAGGTTGAATCTCGCAAACTATGGTAGAAGTAGAGTATGTGCTAGGAACAAATAATTGTTATAAGATCATATAGATGAATCAAATACTAAAGGATATAGGCATTGAGTCTTCATAACCTATTATTATTTATTGTGACAACACAAGTACAATAAGCATGTCAAAGAGTCTAGTTTTGCATTCAAAGACAAAATACATTTCTATTAAATGTAATTTTTTGATAGTGATGTTTGCAAAAAAGGAAATTAGATTGGAGTATGTCAATACAAAAGGAAAAATAGCAAATATCTTTACTAAACCATTGGATAAGGATACTTTTGAGTACCTTAGAGGTATTGCTAGGATAATCGCCCCACCTAATTTAGAGTAATTGATGAAAGGATTACATTGGTCTAATTAAATATGAGCTCTATTCATTCTAGATTGGATGCTTAATGCTTCTTCTATAGTCAATATGGATGATGTGATTACTTTTGATGTTATGGTGACATGTCTTAATTAATAAAGATTTTTAAAGATGTAGTCATGGGATCAAAGTAAGCATGAATAGAAGATTCTAGAAGATGTTTGAGATGGTCAAACATGTTTTGACTGTTCTTGGGTAAATCACATGTAAACCCTATTATGGATCAAGGAAGTGAAGGATAATGTATAATGACATCAAGATATGTAAATTATAGCATGGTATTTGCATGAAAAGATTAGAAATTAAATGAATTTTGATGATTAAGTGGTATAATTTATATGTTTATAAGGAACTACTCTTAAGTTGAAGTTATTGTTGGTAGATAATTTTGTGAATCAGAATTCAATTTGTTAGGGTTGTGATCAAGGTTTTAAGTAGACGTAGAGCATAGAATAATATCATATAGTAGATAGAAGTTTGGATCTGACATGTAAGGAGTACTCATCCAGATCATTCAACTTGCTATTTTGTAAAAATTATAACAAGGAAAACCCTTGATTTAGTGGACTTCAACAGGTCTTTTTATGTAAATTCTTTAACAAGGTGAACTCTCATAAAGAGTTCTAAATCCTCTAGAAAAGTAGATCCTAAAGATATATTTGTACTTCTAGTAGTTTATTAATCACTCCTAATAGGGTGAACCCTTAGAAAGGGTGTTTGTAGCCCCTATTAGGGAAAATGTTTTTACTGTAGGGAAGGGCTTGTGTGTGTCATCCCTATCATGGTTTTCTCCCTCTAACCGAGAGTTTCCAAGAGATAAATATTTGTGTTATGTATAAATTGTGTGTGGATGATTATTGTTGTTTACTTTTATTTCATTCTTGCAATTATATGTTATGTATATTGGAAATTCTTCTTAAAGTTGATTAAGTTTGTGGTTGAATTCATAGGCTGTACTATTAGCACTAATTCACCCCCTCCCCACCTATGCTTGGTCTCAAAGCTTGGGTCCTCTAAGATATAACTTAACTACTTGAAAATATCCCTAAAAACCAATACAAAGAGGTACAAGCATGAGAAGAAGCTTGAGGATGAAAATATAGTAATCACTAAATTGAAGGAAAAGTTGAGGAACTCTCTTGAAAAAAGAAGATAAACAGGGCAATAAGTGAATGAAAGTCAAGACTACAGTGAGAAACTATAAGAAGCAACTGGATCTAAATAATGTGAGGAGGCAATTGCAAATGTGATGAATGTGAATGAGAAACTGACTAAAGATATAGCAAATATGATGAAAGAACTCAAAATTCAAGCAATCATGTATGTGTGGAGGTCTTGAAGGAAAAAGAGTTGTTGAGGATGCAAAGAAATATGATGAAGATGCAAAGAAATCTCTTGAAGATGCCCTAAAGTAAGAGAAGAAGAACTCAATAGAGAAAGATAGGAAAATACATTACTTCATAGATAAATTCATGATGCTATCAAATAAAATATGCAAGTTGTAAGTGAGAATGAAATATTGAGAGAAGAGAATGAGAAATTGAAGAAAGAAATGAAAATTGAAAAAGAAGCTAATGAGCAATTGAAGAAGTGTAATAAGAGCTCGTTTAAACTTGTTGAGCAACTAAACGGTCAAAGAAGAAACAAGGATACAACTAGTCTTCCATAAGCCAATCAAGGCATATTTGAAGTTAAAGAAACATATACATCCAAGGAGCCACAATAACATATGAAGGTAAATTCAAGCAATATTGGTAAGAAACCTATCTAATTTAATAATATGAATATAGTCATATTGAAAATGTTTGTAGGAGTCAACCAATCATTACCGAGCCTTATACCTTTGATGGATATTGCTACAACTATCACAAGTATGGTCATACGACATATGAGTGTAAATCTAGTCCCAGAAGTAGATCCAGTGGTGGTAATTTTGATGAATATTTATATGCCTATAATAAATATGGACATAGTTGAGGATTACAAGTCTAAAGTAAATGTTCCTAGGTCTCAAGTCAAACAAGTAAACCATTATAGAAGGGAGGGACAATTAAATGCCACATGTTTAATATATGGTAATTATGGATATCTAACTATAAACTACAAAATGAGAAAGTAGAGAGTAAATGTTGGACCATGGAAGTCAACTAGTATGGCATTTTTCTACTATTACAAGATTGATCATCTTGCAAGAGATTGTAGATTTAGGAACCGGTCACCTAGCTGGTTAAAAGACAACAAAGCCAATAATATTGTTGATATTGAGGAAATCAAAAGTGAGATGAAGAAGACATGGATGAAGAAAGAAGGAAACAAGGATGAAGTCAAGTCATCTGAGAGAAAGCCATCATCCTCTAGTGCAGAGGATTTACCATCAAACTCAGTCAAATTTTGGCTTGGGGGAGCACTTAAAGAAAAATATTTCATTGATCTTCTAGACATGAGAGCAATAAGATCTATTTTCATATTGAGAGTGTATTGGTAATTTGGATAAATCTTTTTGAATTTTTGGAGTTGTATATGTGCATGTGGTGATAACATTATAGTTTCCATATTATAATTGGTCATAAAAAGAAATAGTATAATAGTGTCAACTATCAAAAAGTATTGCTTACCATTACAAGGTACAATGAATATTTTCTAAGGATAAATGAGGTTAAAGTGAGTTCATTTCACTTTACTTTCTTACATGTGTTAGCAATAAAACTAGTGTTTAGAGGAATACAATGAATAACCAAAGCAATCAAAACAAGAGAATTAAGCCACATATATGATTAGACAAGAGAACTAAAATACTAAATACCCTAAGAACATGCAAAAAAATTTAAACCAAACAATCTTCCCTTTGATGTGTAGATGTGTCTAAAAGATGGTATGTACGTTCAAATATTGGATGCTCAAGCTTTAATGAGGTGGAGATATTTCTATATAATGATGTTGCTTCTCAATGGACAGGGAGAAAAATTGGCATGATAACAATACTCAAGTGGTGGATGGTTTGTGAAGGGAAGATGGCTCTATTCATAAGATTTTTCAAAGGGTTGGGGTAAGGTTCAAGAATTACCATGGTTTTAGGAGGGTAGAGTTAAGAAGAATATCAAATTCATTTGGGAGAATGTGAAGGGGATAAGGGTGTAAGGAATATATAAGGGATGCAAGGGAATTTGTAAGGGTTGTAAGGGAATATGTAAGGGATGCATAAGAGGTGCAAGTTGGGATGCATAAGAGGTGTAAGAGAATATGTAAGGGATGTAAGCGAATATGTAATGGATGTAAGGGAATATGTAATTTGTGTAAGGGATATTTTGATATTTAATTTGGTAAGTGGGAGGATAAGATAAGATTTAGTTTGAAGTTTGGATTAGGATTTCTTAATCCTCATGCTTAGTGTTGTGCAAATGATTAGAGTGACATTAGGTTTATATTAGAGGGAGATTAGGAGGCAAGTGGACATATTAGACAACTGCAAGTGAGTTACTTAACTAAATGGGTTTAATTTTTTAATTAAATAAGTTAGAACCCAAGAGTTAGGATTGGGTTAAGGGTTAGTTTAGGGTTAAGGACTTTATTAAAGGGGTTATTTAATAAAATGGGAGATTTGGAATTAAATTCAATAGGTATAGTGCAATTATTTAATTTAATAGAAGAAGGGGGGTTTAATTAATAAATTAGACTATTGGTTGTTATTTAATTTATCAATTGGACTATAGTTAATTAATTAACTAGGAGATAGCATAAATTAATCAAATATTAAATACTTAATTAACAATACTTTAACATATGACTAAATATGATTGGTTAAGTATGTGTTGGTTAACAGTTTGTTCTCTTATTAGATTTTATAATCTTGATTCTTTGATACCCAATGCTCAGAGAGACAAAAGGATGTTTACCAAAAAATGAGTCAGTGTATGTATTCTATCACTGCCCTTTGAATTGATTAGGTACAACTCCCTATGATTTGCAATGATATGCAATGAATATATTTTTATGAGATCAGAAGTTTTGAAATTATAAGCTCTTACCCTGAGAGTAGTAAAGGATAACCAAATTGTTCGTAGGCACAAATAATTCAGGAAGGATGGATTTGAATAACCTATCACACCCAATGGAATGACTGTAGTAGAATATCTTGAGATTTCTAATCCTTACTTCTATTCTAAATGTAGATTAACCATCTAAATGCAGAAGAGGAATGAAGAAATTTGCACATGAGGGAAAATGGAATTGCTTTCACTATCAGTCTTTAATGAAATGGAATCCAACCAATAACTAATAAATTCATATATATATTTATCTTTCATTTTCCAATGAAACTGTCTAACATGATATGAAATTAGGAGAAGAAACATAACCATATATGAAGAAATTGAATGGAATCACCTTCACTTTAATTACCAAAATGAAATGGAATCCATATGATTATCACAGAATCACATATGATTGTATTTACACTCTTAATGAAGAACTAATATATGTATGGACAACAAAACATGACAAGCAAATAGAATAAATGGAAGTACAAACCAATTCAACATCCATTTTGTCGACCTTTATATTATCAGAAGAATTTAAATTTATAGTTCTCTATCATCCCTCAGTTCTAGCAGAGCAATAGTCATATAATATAAAAGAAAATGAGAATAGAAAATAAAATTATCCTATCTACATCATAATATGAGTACGTGGTATCTCTTCTACTAACAATTTTGAATCCATGGTATTTCTAAAAACACCCGATGATTATTTGTCTTCATGTAATTCTGCAAAATCCTACAAAGATCTTCATTCTTTCATATTCTTCTATTTGGTGCCATATCCATATAATTTGAATTCCAAAAATCACCACAAGTTTGAATTATGGTCATCGATCTTAAACCAACGATCACGATTAAAACTAACAATTCTTTTTTACTTTCTTTGTGGGTCCACCCATGTACACATGTTGCTCTATCATTACGTCACTATGATTATTTTCCTTGCATCTTTTGAGAATGACATAGTGACGAGTGTTGATCTTCTTGAGATTTGATGATTGCGAAAAAGATCTCTTTTTTAATTTGTAGTGTGGGTCCACCTTCCAATTTTGTACATAGTGGTAGATAGATGACACTATTTCATTTCTTGGAGAATCTGATGTTTGCCTGCCTTACTTCATGGCACTTCATGGCTAGGTTCTGACTATACTTCATGTAATGTGATGGGCCCATTAGGACATGTGTTGTTCTGTTGCTTTGTTGCATAAATTATCAACCGAGCAATTTTTCATAACAACAAATAAATCCATAGATTTTTGTTAATTTGACGATCCTCATTTTATTCTTTAATTACTGCACAATGATTTAGAGAAGGTCATGCCTTAGTTGGGTCCCACGAACAGGTGTCAACTTGTCATTATATCACATAAATTATCATCTAGACAACTTTTCATAATGACAAAATGACAAGCGTAGATCTTTGTAAAATTTGACGGCTAAGGAGATGCATCGTTAGATAGTTTATAATTCCATCGTAAAACATTATCCATCGATCTGGTCTTCATCTGATGGTTGGGACTTATTTCCAAGGTGACTTGACTATTCAACTTGATGATGTGGACACTTAGATCTATTTTGGTTTGTCAATTCAATTTCAACTTTGGTCTTTGCAACTTTGACTATGTTCTTTGCCATTTCTACATTTTTAGTGTGCACTCTGCATCAAATTCAATTGATCTTGCTTCTAACTTGTTCTCACAATCTGCACATCATCTTTTAGCCTCAGTTCTCATATTCTTCATTGCCATTTACTTTGAATATGCTTGTGATCTCTCCATTCAACCTGAATTATGCCTTCAATGGAACACTTGATTATAGAGTTAGGGTTTCTTATGAATAGGATTGTTCTCTCTCTCTCTCTCTCTCTCTCTCTCTCTCTCTCTCTCTCTCTCTCTCTCTCTCTCTCTCTCTCTCTCTCTCTCTCTCTCTCTCTCTCTCTCTCTCTCTCTCTCATCTAGGATATGTAGAAACTTACCCTCCCAAATCCTATTCACCTAGCTTGATTGAATCCATTACATTATTTCTTGTATCCCCTCCTAGGAAACTTAGAGGAAAAGATGAGAGAGGAAACCCTAATGGCAATCTAGACCAAACACAGACATGAAGACACTTGACTTACCATCAACCTCAAAAGTTTAAGAATAGGGGACTGAAATCATGAAAACACTATGTAATTATATTTAGGCATCTACATTTCCCCTCTCTTTGATGTGTTGTTGGAACAACACTATTTTAAAGAAGTTTGAAAATAAATAATGTCAAGAAAGGTTTTTAAAGCAACAGAGTTGGCTCGATCTCAAAAAGGGAGAAGAGACAATAGATTGGGTGATGCCCCTTGAGAAGGTGACGGGGAAAGAATACAAGGCTTGAAGACATCTCAAAAAGTAAGAGAATTAGGGTGAAGAAGAGGATGCAGAAGGGTGGAAAGAGGACTAAGAGAAGCTCATTCTCTCTCCATGGGAGTATGATAAAGAGGAAAACCATGTGCACAACTCTAATCTTGGGGATTTAAAAATCAAGGATTTAAGAGGTGGGGGGATAATGGGGGGATTTATTTTCTGAAATGAATTGGTCTAGTTGTGAGTGCAGGATGAATGGGATTTCAAAAACTTTAGGATTTTGTGGGATTGGAAGATTTATAGGATTATTGTTGCAGGACTGATTTTGATTGGATGTGTGTCTAGTATTGATAATATTTTGATCTTTTGAGATTCTAAAACTAATTTCTTTTATTTCCTACTTAATAGAGGGTGTATGGAATTCTTTGAAGCTTGAGCATGGGGTACCATAGGAAGGAGTACCACCATTTAGTTAAGAACTTAGTTTGATATAGAAATATTAGAGACTTCCCAAGGTTATCAAGAACATCAAGGCTTTATCGAAAACATTGCATAGGACTAACTCAAAATAAGCATGCAAGGATTGCCCTAGCATCACACATGAGTCCAGAAGTATTTAGAGGGGAAATAATATTGGGTAATCCATAAACAAGTGATATTTCCCAAGTGCACCATGTTATCACAAGTGTTCACTTGTTTGGATATGCAAGGGTCACATTTAAATGACTCACTAACCAAAAAAAAAACTTTAATCAAGACCTTGATCTTAGATATGAGGGAGGAACAATCCAATTACTTGGAAAAGATAACCAAGAACCAAAATTAAAATCCCAAATAAAAAGAAATCGAAAGAAAGAGTAAATCCATAAAATCAATAACTTTTTTCCAAAGATATTGGTAGGATTGGATACTAATGGACCAAGGTCAATAATAAGGAAGGATGCATCCTGTTAGGATCTATTAGTAGCATCTGACATAATAATTGAGTAGAAAACTAAACTTTTTAGGATAATAGTTTGATGATAGGGGATCTCACATAAGGACTTCTGAAGCATGTAGTTGGGAGAACTAAAGATCGTGATCAGACTCAAGATATGTATAATGAGACTAACTAGATACCAACTCAAGGGTATATATAATGATACACCAAGATATTTATACAAGACTCACTGTACAAAAGCTTAGTATGATAGCATAGAAGAATTGATCTAATATGATATAATGAGAAAAGATCAGGATGAGGTGATAGCGAATCCAATTGATATGGTACATTTGAAAGGATGTCATGATATTATACAAATTCTCTTTGTAATTTATTGGATTAGGATAATATTGTCTCTATTATGTGTCACGATGTTGGAATGACATGGGAAACATAGGAAGGTGTGTGAATGGATTTTTTTTGAATAGGTAGATAGATAGTGTCAAGAGACATACATGATCATTGTTGGTATGATTGTTCAAGATATTGTATCTCTTAAGTGTTTAGGAACACCAATGTCTAGGATGAGTGATAAGAAACACTAGTTATGGTGAGTATTAAGAAACACTGGTTAGGAGAAGTGTTAAGAAACACCTATTTTTTTCTATAGGTAGGTAAGATTGTGTATAGTGGATTCCTTTTTACTATTTATAAGAAAGGTGCTTCTGATTGATCCATTGATTTGATGAAATTTGAGTCATTTAGCTCATTAGTTTATGAACTCAATGGTTTCTTTACGTACTTAGAGTTTTATTTGACATTTAGAGTTAACGGGTTACAAGATAGGATGTGAGGTGACTTGTAAAGATGGTAATGTTCTTCATGTATTCCCATAAATAGCAATCATGAGGTTCATAGACAAGTTACTAAGTGTTTAAAAATCCTCAAACTTTCTAAAGATAAGTCTCTAAGAAAAAATACTAAGAGAAAGACAACAATTGTGGTAGATTCTCAAGCTTAGTCTCAACAAGTATTTGAGATGGTGGAGAAGAGTTAAAGAGGATGGGGTGATGACGATGGTGAAAACTTTGCTAATGGAAAATAGGTGAGGAGGAAGAAGAGGGAAAAGCATGAGAGGAGAGAGGTAGGTAAAAACTTGTCTCATCATGACTGGTGGAGATACCTTCATAATGCTCCTAAGGGGAGCCAAGTTGAGTCACTTTAGCCTCAACTTGGTGAATCGAGTGATATCTTGGAGGACCTAGTGTTGGATTCACTGCAGTTACTATGTGAGAGAGTGATGCAGCTTGCAAGTCAAGAGGACTTGGGTGTAGAGTTGTAACCTCACAGTGAAAGGATAGAGTGTGTGGCTAAGGACATGGGCCTTTTGGTACTAGAAAGTTAGGTGGTTAGAAAAGTGCTAGAAGATAACACTACACAATTTTTAGAGAAAGAGCCCATTATTGAGGTGGTAGCATCCCCAAAAAGACCTAGAAAAAGAATTATTAGGGATGTGAATGATATCCCTGAATGTATGATTGTGAGGGGGGCCAACCCTCAAGATATCCTTAATCTTTTTACCCAAGAACAATCGAGTGTTCATGTGGCTCCATCATTTCAGCCCCACCAAGGAACCTGACCTAATTTTGTGCTTCAATTGGCTCATGATGTTGTTGTTGCTATGGGGATTGAGCCATAGAAAGCACTTGCAACAAAGAAAGAGCATGCAAATAATACTGAGAAAGGTGTCACCATTTTACATGGTCTTACCAAAAGAGTTTGAAAGGATGGGGCACGAGTAGAAGCAACTCGAATGAAGGCCTTAGTGGTAGCAGAGTGGGCACGAGTGAATACTATAGAGGTTGTGTTGGCAATAGAGCTAGCTCAAGGGAACAAAATTCAAAATGAACTTCTCTTGTTGCAATCCCAAGTTGAGGGTTATAGGGAGACTGTGACAAAGACAGACACAGGAGAAGCTGTCTGTAATGGGTACAAGAGTAAATTCATTTCAATAGCAAATGGCCTAAGTGAACATGCAAAGGGTGCATTATAAATTAACTATAGAAAAATGTGAGACTGTGCATGATATGGCTCAATAAACAACAATGCTACCAAGGGCATGCAAATTGCTATTTGATATGGTGGATATTATGAATAATTTAGTCAAAATCTATTAAGAGGTTGAATATTATATGGGATTATATCATCAAGTAGTCCCTACAAATCAAACACAAGAACACTTCTTGGATAGACAATTCAGTACACAAATGAATAGTTTATTAAGGTGTAGTGGCATTGCTATACTAGTGAATACCATTGACGTTAGGAGCCTCAACATCAGGAGTTGCACAAGGTGCAATTCCCCCTTCCCAACACCCACACATCTAGCCTCTACTAGGAGAGCCCCAATAAACATTTATTTTTTCTTTGTTGTATGCTTTAAGTTGTGTCAAATGTTCTCGATGGATGAATTAAAAATGCTTGTTTGAAAATATTTATCTCATTTCTATCATTTTATTAATATATGTCATTGTCATTATTTTGGGTATTAAAATGTAAAAAGAAACATTAAAACTACAATCATAGAAAACATCAACCATCCAAATTTGTTTTGATGTGACATCACTAATTGAGTGGAATTCCTAGAGGTAATGTTAAAAAAGACAGGCATGTTCATGATTTGGCAATAGTTAATGAATTTAATGTCATAGTAATGTCCTAGAAGATAGGAAATGTGCTTGATTTGACAACAGTGAATAAATTTAATTTCCTAGTAATATCCTAAAAGATATGACGTATGCTTGATATGATAGTAGTGAATGAAATGTCTCACAATAATGTCTAGAAAGATAGGATGTATTTATTGACATTCCTAACCTTATAATGGTATGTTCTTCTTAGCACAAGGGTCACAACACCTTTTATTCTTGGAATTTAAGAATAATATGAGTAAGTATTTATAACTCAAGGAAGACTCTTAGAAGCAAGTAGAGAAAGTCTATATAAAGGGTTCTTTGAAAATAGGGTTGAGCAAAAGTGGATCTTATAGAATTCAAGTGAAACATAAGAGATGAGATCAAGGTCCTCTTTTATCTCATGTTGATCTCCAATAGTATATATAAGGTACATGTGAGAGGGGCTTAGTTGAGTCTATTCAAATTCAACTTGGGTAATTGGGTGATCATGTACATGCATTTTCCCAAGCTAGTGCAAGTTAGTATACAGTTCCAGATCTTCTAGTTGTTTGACAACTATAAGGGAGGATTCTCTGAAGGTTGGTGCAAGGAAAATAGTACAACAACTAATAACAGAGCATAGTATTTTGAGTCATTCATTTAGGGCATACCAAACATCTCAACCTAACTATGTATTGTGAAAGGAACATGATACAATGGTCGTCCAAGAAATTGACTTAGAGCAATTTTTGGTAGTAGTAAGGGAATGAGATGTTACTAATGTTAGGGATATTTTATTTTTTTGAGGTCTAAAAGAGAGGTCCCAAGTTGATAATGCTCAAATAGAGGCCAATTGTCTTCAGGCCTTAGTGAAAAAAACCCATGCTCGGATAGAGAGTATAGAGACTTGGTATGTTCTTCTACAAACTTAAGTTGAGCAATTCAAAGATACCATGATAGAGAGAAAATTGTTATCAATGAGGATGCAAGAACAACTAGAGGAGATGAAAAAGTTGTTAATAGTTTCAAGTGACATTTGGGTGCAATGACTATAGACATAGATAACTGGGAACTAATAGCAATGAAGTTTGAAAGAGAGCACAATGTTTCCCAACAAGTACAAACTCTTTTAGAGGAAGCTCAAGTATTATCTCGTCCATTGGATACTATGAGAGATCAAGGTATAGTTAGTCAAAAGGTTGCATATTATATGAAAAGTTCCAATAGATCAATGACAAGCATTATACTCTAAAATGTATCATACTAAATAGATGACTAGGTTGATGAGATAAGGCATCCCAAGGCCAACAAGAAATAGGAGTTGGGGATGTTAGGAGCTTAAGCATTAGAAGTTGCTCTAGATAACATACGCCCTTTCCAAAATCTAGATAATCGATCTTCTATAGGAGAGCCTGATGAATATTGAGTTTTTCGTTATGCGTAAATAATTATAAATATTTGTCTTGATGAATAAAAGATGTTTTGGTTCTTTTCTTATCCCTTCAATATGTTCTTTATGTATATAAAATCTTTGTCATGTTGTTGGTATAAATGTTTGAGTGAGATCAAGTCAACCTCACCATAGTTTTCATATAAAAATGGTTGAGCTACACATGGCCATCCAATCGTGGTGAAGGCGCTTATAAATGGACACTAGTTCTACATAAAATCTAAGGATCATTGATTTAAACATTTTTATACATTCAAAATTTGTTTTGTGACAAAAGGAAAATATTGTTAATTAGTTTGTATGTTGAATATATGACATTGTTATGGCTGAGGTACAATTTGGTTTTTCTTCAGGATCAATATATGGATGTTTTGGGAATTTTTGGATGTTATTTGAATGCTTTTTTTATTGTTTTATGGATTATTTGGATGTCTTTTGTATCTTTTTAGATGTCTTTTAAATTTTTTAAATTTTTTTGGGATTTTTTGGATGTTTAACTACTCTTGTATTCCATTAATTTAGCAGAGAGCTTGAGAAATTGGGGAGATGATAGATTCATAGGGACAACAAAGGCAATATGCTAAGTCCAACAAAAGAACTAGGGAAGATGTACATTTGAAGCAATTCACAATTGACAAGAAATGACAAAAACTCATGTTTTTGTTGGAGATGGCAGATTTTATGGCCATAGTTGTGAAAATATGTCAATATTCTAGACATTGGCAGATTTTATGGCCATAGTTGTGAAAGTATGTCAATATTCTAGACATTGCGAGCATAGATTGTGATTTTCTACCCACCAAGAAAGGGGTGCTTTTGAAGATGCCTAATTAGTTGATTTTTAGGGGAGGAGGTATGTAAAACAAGATAATCCCATGGTGAAATCTATGACAGGTCCAGATTTGTCACATCTTGGAAGTAAAATGGCACCAAGCATGAATTGCTTATATTTTCTTGCACATAGAGCTCCATTGACATTGTTCACTCTAGCTTGTGTCATTTATTGAAAACTATAGCCATTTGATTCCTTCCCCTCCCATCCTTCACTAGGCTAAATATGATGCTGGTTATCACTTCTAGAATGTCTTTGAACTAAATTTTCCTCTAGATAGAAGTCAATCCCCCTAAACTACCATTTTGATTTGAGAATGGTTCTATTTATTTTTCGACCCTTTTCTCTTTACTCGTTTTATACAAGTTTTCTCTGTCTAGCTACCCCATGATGCTATATGAGGATTTTGGTTATGAAATGGGAATGTTTTCTTGTTTTTGTTAGATTTGGCATTTTTATGGCAAGTTCATAACCATTAGTGTTATTTTATTTCTTATTTTCCCTAGAAAAATATGATGTTGACTATCACTTCTATATTTACATGGAAATAAATTAATTTTAGCCTCACATGTAGGCATGGCTATTTTTGGAGTGTCCAAAAACAATATATCATCCTTTTTATGTACATGAAGTTAAAAAGAATTTTTTTCAAGATCATTTTGCATGTTTGACAAAATTATTGACAAAATTTTCTATTTTTGTTTTTGAAAAATAAGAATTCTTGTAGGTTTGAGATGCATGGGAGCCTTGATATGTTTTACTGTTAATCTCATTGCAAGTTATATTGTCAATTAGTGTCAAAACACTAAAGATAGTAGTAATTGAGTTACTAGTCTGTAGCATTAACCAAGCTCACAAAGGAACCAAGCCAATAAGGTTAACCTTGAAAAAAGCAAGCAGTGTCAATAGTGTTGCAGTGTCAATCGAGTTGACAATTCCCACCGAGCTATAATGTCAACTGAGTTGATAGTCCTAGCCAGCTCAAGTAAGAATTGAGTTAGAAGAGTATTCCAAGATGATAATCAAGTTGGCAAAACCAAGTGATCAATATCAACCGAGTGAAGGTGACATTATTTCTCAAGTATCTTTATTAGACCTGAGTTACATGATGCAAGGTGCTCCCCTTAATACCATAAACTCATAACAGAAACAAAGAAACAAAAAAAAAATGGGAGAATAAAATATGGACTTCTTATTTGCACCGCAAATGTGAAATTAAAGAATTCATAAGTACAATATGCTAACCCACATGGGCACCTTCAGTACAATAATTTGCAAGACAAGTTGCCAACTATCACCCAGAGCTCCCCTACACAATGTTCAGGGCTTTCTTAAATAGGCAATTTTATGCCGCCCGGGAAGGTTCTAGATGCTCACACTTAATACCTAGGGCTGGCATGCCCTAACAAGACATATGGAGTCAACCAAATACATCTTTGACAATTATTTTAGAAGTTTTGGGTAGCCCAACTTTGGAAGGCCATAACTCATAAACTATTGCTCTGATTGGCTATTATAGTCACTTTTTGAAAATGCCAGCTCCTGATTTGCAGGCTTAGAATTGTGATAGTGCCCTTCCATCAAGTTTTTGAACCTCATCCAGGCACTCTAAGGCCTCCAACAGTGAGCCTAAAGATTTTTCTACAAATTGTTCCACCGAAAATCTACAATAACTTCTATGATACTTAATTTGGAGCAATGGGATTTTTATGGTAAGCTTATATCTCTAAAATGAACCTTCATGTAAAAAATGAGAATATTTTGAGCTCATATGACAAACTTAGTAAAAATAGAAAGTTCCCATAAATAGTAACCACCCTGTCTACTAGTCCTTATTAAAATAGAAAAGACTGAAAAATAAAATATTTTTGGGTGATGCAAGATTGCCTTTACACCCAGGATGCTTCTGCATCATTACAACCTTGAGTTGACTTGGTAATTATTTTTGGAAATGTTTATGTTGTAGCCAACCTATGAAGGAAGTACTTGGATAGATATAAGTATGTGGTATTTTGTTTATCCAAAATATAATTGTAATATCATTATGTTGTGAGTTGAATAGAAGCAAATATGAAAGAGAAGAATATCTAGAAGGCTACAAGCAACATAAGAAAAGGAAGATACTCATCTATCACAGTCAGGTGATCAATTTACTTCAAAGGATCTTCATCAACAATTAGAATTGCATTTCAGAGATCAATCCACCAATTCATCCTAACAGGTGCGTCATTCTTAAATCCTTTAATTGGGTGGACCTAACAATCCTTTGTAGAAATTTCTAACTGAGTACATACTTAATTGTATTGAATAAATCCTTTCACAACTTGGAGGGTTTTTCGGTTAGCAGATATTGTGTTATGGTGTTGTTACTGTTGGAAATATAGATGGAGTAACTAAGAGGTGGGGGCAAGGGGGGGTGAATCAGTTACCACAAAAACAAATCCACAGATCCCTTAGATGTCTTATAAAACTAGTTACTGCTGTCACTCGGTAGTCACACAGAAAAATGTTGTAACTTGGTAGATGTACTGTAATTTAACTTATTCATGATCTTTAAGATTTCACAATGATTAACATGCATGCATAAACAAATAAAATGAACACAAGAGACACTAGATTTGATGTGGAAACCCAATATGGGAAAAACCACCAAGTAACTAGCTACCAATTTTCACTCTTCTGAAGTGAGCCCTGTTAGGAGCCAACCCTGTTAAAGGTTACAAAACACACTATTAGGTATGACCTTGTTAAAGGATTTAATCACCTTGCTAGGAGTGGCCTTACTAAAGGACTTTAGAACAATTCAATAGAACTGTCCACCTTGTTAGAGGATTTACAAAATGGTTGTTAAACCAACTCTGTTAAGAGATTTGGAAATCACTGCTACAATGGTGAGAAAGTAACAATGAATTGACTTGAATGATATACAACTGAATTGTTGATACATATATCTATTATGCTTCACTAGACCCTCTCTGATTGAATACAACTTTGCTGCTCCTCAAGGATATCTGATCCTTCTTCAAAATTTGCTCACACTTTCCTCAACACACTTGCATGCTTGCTCATTCATTCATCCATGCTTTAGAATTCACAACTTGACCTCTTATTTATACCTTAAAAATTATCAAGTCGGATCATTTACAAGTTACAATTACCTATAATCATTACATCAATTAGCTACAAATATTACATGAAACAATTAAACTTTATTTTCCAAAATAATGAAATCCTTCATTGGCCGACCCTGCTCAGTAAACACTGCTCTAGAAATGATTTCTAGTGTTAACCAACTGAAGCTCGACAAACACTGCAAACTCTGCAAAATCCTTTGGAGACCAAGTGAACTCGATAAACACTAACTTTTCTTCGCAAACCTTGTGAGCTTGGTGGAAACTGACTTCTGCCATAGAATCCTTCAACACCCAAGTGAGCTCGGTAAAAAGTATTTCCACAAATTAACTTTCAAGAATGCTCGATAGACTTTGAAATTTGTTGTGCTGACCAACTGAGCTCGGTAGACTTTGCAATTTTCTTTGCTAACCAACTGAGCTCAGTAGACTCTGTCTGATAACCAATATGACATTTGTGTAACATCAAAGACAACACACAATTGAACAATTGTATCCAACAATCTCCCTCTTTGGCATTGATGGCAACACAACATGTCATAGTAGAAGAAATTTGAAAACAAGTCTTTTTCTGATAGAACATTTCTCCCTCATAGATTTTATGCCACAAACTTCTCAAATGCATTAATCTCCCTCTGTGAAAGAATTCCATAGCTTCTTTTCTAAACAAAAAAATCTCCACAAACAAATTCAAATTTTAAAAAGATATGACAATATATTCTCCCTCTTTGACAAAACATGCCAAAGACAACACATACCAAATGAGTAACAATGAACCTTGAGTACTAATTCATATGCAATGTTTTCATGACTATTCTACATCAACTGATAGATCTTCAACTTGGTTCCTATTGATGCATCACTAAAATTTTATTTTAGTGAGCTTCAGATAGGGGAATGACCCCTAGCTTACCTCTTAGATACAAGAATGCATCCTTAGGTAATGGCTTGGTGAATATGTCAGCAATCTATTCCTTTATATGGACATATTCCAATCTAATCTCCTTATGTTGCACCAATTCTCTAACAAAGCGATATTTTATTGCAATGTGCTTGGTTTTGGAATGCATCACTGGATTTTTAGATATGTTGATTGAACTTGTATTGTCACAAAACATAACAACTGATTCTTTGATCTCTACCTTCATGCCTTCCAATAACTATTTAAACCAAACAATGTTAGAATAGTTCAGTGCTGCCGCAACATACTCTACTTTTGCTGTAGATTGGGATGTACAATTTTGCTTTTTACTTGTCCAAGAAACCAACCTCTTTCCAAGAAAGAATGCTCCACCACTTGTACACTTTCTGTCATTAATGTTTCCTACCCAATTAGCATCAGTAAACACTTTCAAGTCCAGATTTCCTCCAAATTTATACCACAAACCATAATCTTCAGTGCCTTTCCAGTATCTCAAGATCCTTTTGATTGCCATCATGTGATTTTCTCTGGGTTTTACTGAAAATCTTTCCACAATACCAATTGCAAGAGCAATATCAGGCCTTGTGTGAACTACATACTGCGATTTCCCTATTATTGATCTATATAAGGTCTGATCTACCTCTTTTGATTCATCATCCTTGGTAAGCTTTAGTCCAATACACATGGGAGTTCCAACTAGTTTACAATCTTCCATACCAAAATTTTTGAGTATCTCCTTGATGTATTTAGATTGAGTGATGTAGATACCATTCTTGCTTTGTTGAATTTGAAGACCAACAAAGAATTTAATCTCACCAAACATTGACATCTCAAATTCCTTGTTCATTTGCTCAGAAAATTCATTGCATTGATCATCATTCCCTATAAACAAAGTATCATCCACAAATATTTATGCCAAAACAATCTTGTTATCTAGTCCTTCCTTGATATACAAGCTATTGTTATCATTAGTTTTCTGAAAACCAATCTAAATAAGATAGTTATGCAATCTTTCATACCATGCTCTAGGGGCTTGTTTCAGACCATACAATGCTTTATGTAATTTGTAGACCATGTCCTTCTTGTTTGGATCAATGAAACCTTTAGGCTACTCAATGTAGAATTCTTCATCAAGAATACTATTGAGAAATGTTGATTTGACATCCATCTAATATACCTTAAATCCTTTGTATGCAACATATGCAAGTAAGGTCCTGAAACCTTCCAGTCTTGCAATAGGAGCAAAAGTCTCTCCATAGTTAATTTCTTCTCTTGAGAGTAGCCTTTACATACCAATCTAGCTTTGTTTCTTAATACCTTACCATCTTCATTCAACTTATTTCTAAATACCCACTTAGTTCCAATCACATTTTTATCTTTAGGCTTGTGTACAAGAGTCTGTGTTTTGTTCTTCTCTATTTTCTCTATCTCTTCATTCATAGCCTCAATCCAACTTTCATTTTCTAATGCATCTTTGACATTTATAGGTTCAAAATCAGCAAGTAAATAAGTACCTTTTAACTTACTTCTTGTCATAATACCTTTAGATTTGTCTCCAATAATCTGATCTGGTGCATGATGTCTCCTGACATACTTTGCTAATACAGGTTCCTTGCCTTTTGATTGAGGTCCATTGTCTTCATTTTGAGTTTCAATTTCAGGTTATGGCTGATCGGACTATTGCTAGGGTCCTTCTGACTCGGTAGACATTGGCTTGGTAGCATTTGAATGTGACTCAAGTTCCTACAACTCAATTTGAACTTCTTGCAACTCAATGACTGAAGACTTGGGAGTAGAAGTTTCTTGATTGACAGATGTATCTGGCACTATATCAGGTTCAATGAAAACAAATCTCCTGTAATCTTCTAGTTTCTTTTTGCTTTCTTCTTTAGTCCTTTCTGCAAACTCATCAACTTTCACATGTGCACTTTCTATGACTTTGTGAGTAGATAAATTCAAACATCTATATGCCTGACTCTTGCAAGAATACCCCAAAAATATACCTTCATTACCCTTCACATCAAATTTACCTTTTCTAGATTCTTTCAAGATGTAACATTTGCTTCCAAATACTTTTAGGTAACTTATATTAGGTTTATAGCCATACCATAACTCACAGGGAGTCCTGAATGAGTCCTTTAACTGTACTCAGTTCAAGGTATGAACTGCAGTGCTGATAGCTTCCTTCTAGTATTTGATAGTAATATTATTTTCAATAATTAGAGTTCTTGCACAATCCATGATGGATCTGTTCCTCCTTTCAGCTATTCCATTTTGCTCAGGAGTTCCAGGAGCTGATACCTGTCTTTTGATTCCTCTTTCAAGGCAAAAGTTATTGAATTCATGGGAGATGAATTCACCACCTCTGTTTGACCTCAGTTCAAACTTAGTTTTGTCACCAGTCATATGATGAGAGAAAAC
The DNA here is from genome assembly GCA_028749045.1 of Cupressus sempervirens. Lineage (NCBI taxonomy): Eukaryota > Viridiplantae > Streptophyta > Pinopsida > Cupressales > Cupressaceae > Cupressus > Cupressus sempervirens. The sequence goes on along the minus strand of CM053792.1, from coordinate 675,495,251 downwards.
ACTGTCTATGATCCATGTATCATTTTTGCTTACATTAGAGATAAGTTCCATCTTATCTTCCTCATCATTATCAGATTCATCTTTCACAACAATGTAAACAATTTCATCTTCACTATTGTTAGAATCCTTAGAATCTTTAGCCATGAAACATGTTTTCTTACCTTTTTCCTTGAATGATTTGAAGTCTTTCTTGCCATTACACTTGTGACCTTTCTTCTCATCCTTGTTTTGCTTATTTGGGCACCTGGCAGCAATATGACTAATTTCCTCACATGAAAAATAGGTCAAAGGGACCTTACCTTTGTATTTTCCTTTGCCTCTAGAATATTTCCTTGCTAGTAGAGCTTCAACCACCTCAAGATCACTGTCAGAAATCTATTCTGATTCTTCTTCACTTTCTGATTAAGAATCCTTTATCTTTTTGCCTTTTTATTGGAGTGAAATCTTGGCTTCAAATGCTGATTCAATGTTCTTGGAAGTTGGAACATAGTTGTCATAGTAATCTAGCTCAAATGCAATCAATCTTCCTCCTATGGCCTTTAGATTTATCTTATGATTTTCTTCACATCTTCTTTCTTGAATTGCAAAAACTCTAATTGCATAAATGGGAAGTAATATTCTAAGAACTTTACTTACAATTGTTTTTTCTTTCATATCTCCTCCAAAAGCTTTGATTGCACTGACACTTGCTTTGACTCTTTCAACATACTTGGCAATGTTCTCATCCTCTCTCATCCTCATTTGATCAAAGTATCCTCTTATACTTTTTGCTTTGGGTCTTCTCACGTTAGCATCACCTCCATAGATATCTTTCAGCTCGTTCCACATAGCAAAAGTAGTTTTGCAGTCCTTGATATCATCAAATTCTTCATAGCTTAGGGTAGATGCAATGTCTATCATCATGGTATTATGAGTCTTCTTCTCAGCAATGTCATTAACAGATAGTGTACCAGAAGGAGTTACATATTCTTTATCAAGATATTTCAATCCTGTATCTCCAATGGAAGCCAGATGGAGTCTCATGAGACCTTGCCATGCTAAAAGTTATCCCTATTAAGCCTTGGAATTTCCCTCTTGTAAGACATCCTAATCTTTAGCTTAGATCCTTGAAATCCTTCCTACAAGCACTAGAAGCTCTGATACCAATTGTTGGAAATATAGATGGAGTAACTGAGAGGGGGTGGGGGGGTGAATCAGTTACCACAAATCCCTTAGATGTCTTATAAAACTAGTTACTGTTGTCACTCGATAGCCACACAGAAAAATGTTGTAACTCGGTAGATGTACTGTAAGTTAACTTATTCCTGATCTTTAAGCATTCATAATGATTAACATGCATGCATAAAAAAAACATGAACACAAGAGACACCATATTTAATGTGGAAACCCAATATGGGAAAAACCACCAAGTAACTAGCTACCAATTTTCACTCTTATGAAGTAAGCCCTGTTAGGAGCCAACCTTGTTAAAGGTTACAAAACACACCATTAGGTGAGACCTTGTTAAAGGATTTAATCACCATGCTAGGAGTGGCCTTTCTAGAAGACTTTAGAACAATTCAGTAGAATCGTCCACCTTGTTAGAGGATTTAAAAAATGGTTGTTAAACCAACTCTGTTAAGACATTTGGAAATCACTGCTACAATGGTGAGAAAGTAACAATGAATTGACCTGAATGATATGCAATTGAATTGCTGATATAGATATTTGTTCTACTTCACTAGACCCTCTCTGATCAATTACAACTTTGCTGCTCCTCAAGGATATCTAATCCTTCTTCAAAATTCACTCACACTTTCCTCAACACACTTGCATGCTCGCTCATTCATTCATCCATGCTTTAGAATTCACAACTTGACCTCTTATTTATACCTTAAAAATTATCAAGTCTACTCATTTACAAGTTACAATTATAAATAATCATTACATTAGTCAACTACAAATATTACATGAAACAATTAAACTTTATTTCCTAAAACAATGAAATCCTTCATTGACTGACCTTGCTTGGTAAACACTGCTCCAGAAATGATTTCCAGTGTTAACCAACTGAAGCTTGGTGAACACTGCAAACTCTGCAAAATCCTTTGGAGACCTAGTGAACTTGGTAAACACTAACTTTCCTTTGTGAACCTTGTGAGCTCGGTAGAAACTGACTTCTTCCACATAATCCTTCAACACCCAATTGAGCTTGGTAATAACTGTTTCCACAGAGTAACTTTCAAGAACACTCGATATACTCTGGAATTTGTTGTGCTGACCAACTGAGCTCAGTACACTCTGTAATTTTCTTTGCTGACCAACTGAGCTCAATAGACTCTGTCTGATAACTGATATGACATTTGTGTAACATCAAAGACAACACACAATTGAACAATTATATCCAACAGTTACTTTATTGCTTTATATTTCTTGCATGTAATTAGCTTAGACAACTTAACAGAGTGGATTGAGTAAAAGAAGTTTAATTTGTTCCTGATTCACCCCCTCCCCCTCATTCACCTAACTTGCATTACATTTCCAACATTTAAAAGTTGAGATAAACATTGATTTTCCTTTAATTCATGCCTATGGTATTTTGACACATAATATGATTCCATATTTCCTTTGAGCCACAAGCTTCTTGCTCTCTAGTTGCCCTTACTTTCTTGCATTTCTAATGTCAAGCAATTATTGATTTCTCATGTAGAAATTTAACCCACAACTGTTTCTCAATTAGATATGGGTGTAATCAATTTTAGTTCTAGTATCCACCTGATAGACTACTCTAGACCAAGCTATAAGTTTGTCAACCGAAGATAAACAAATAGCTCCAAATAATTTAACTGTAAAAGGCTACCCCTTCTCCATTTTCTTCTTCTCTATTAATTGCACTTGGCAGTGCTTTAAATGAGAAGCAAGAAATAGAGAGGCTATAAAGAAGAATTTTTTTTCTGAGAGGCACAAAATCAACCATTCATCTATAACCCTTTGTTAGTATCGAAGGATTTGTGTTGTGTAGGAAAGCACAAGTGTGCTAGTGTTGTTTATCATTTTTGAAATGCCTCATACTAGAGTGTCATCCTATTTATTGATATGAAGTTAAAAGGATTTTTGTAAATATATTTTTCAATATTGGTGTTGTTATGTTGATGTGATTGTCCTCTATTTTTTTTCACCAAGTGTCAAAATTTCTAGGTTTTCACTGTGGTGATGATTTTTCAGGACATTTTATGATGTTTTTGCTTTTTTTAGTGCTAGTAGGATGTACTGAGTGGCTTAGGCATATAAATTCTTGAGGTAGATAATATTGGTAGGGTCATCCTAAGGTTCATCTTCTAGGTTTTATAGTTGATATGCTCCTAAGTCGAAAGATGTTGTAACAACATAAGGGCCTAGTCAGGTGGGCTCAAATTTTCTCTTCTTTTCTCAATCTGTTTGGATTTTTATGTTCTTTTTTAACACCATATCCCCTACGTGAAAATGTTGGGGATGAACCTTTTTGTTGAGATTCCTCTTGAGTTAGTTTTGATAGACCATAAGGTGGTCATAGGCTTGTTTCATTTTTTCATCAAGGAGATCCACTTGGGTGAGTCTAGAAACTTTGTAATCTTCATCAAACGTTTTCCCTTGCAAAGATATTTGTAAGAAGGGGAGTTCAACCTCAATTGGTAGGACAACTTTAATGCCATAGACTAGGGAGTATAGGTTGTAAATGTGGATGTTCAGAATGAGGTGTGATAGGCCCATAGGGTGGGGTTAATTTGCAAATTCTAACCATGACCAGAATCATTGACGACCTTTTTGAGAATTTTGAGTAGGGTTTTTTTGGTTGCCACAACCTAACCATACCATGTGGGAAGTATAGGTTGGAAAAGTAATGGTCAATACAGAGGGAGGAGCACAACTATTCTATATTGATATTGTCAAAGTTACCTTCGTAATCTACAAAGATGGTGAAAGGGACACCAAAGTGACAAACAATGTGGTAGAGGATGAACTTAGATACCTGAATTATTGTGGAATTCACAAGTGAAACTTATTCAACCCACTATGTGAAATAATCTAGTGCCTATGATGATCTATTTATGGCCTTTTGAAGATAGGGGTGTAATAGCAACGCCAAGGTCAAATCCCTAGCATGCAAATGACCATGATGGTGCAATAGGTTGTAGATCTTGTGCTAGAGCACATATTAGATTTTCCTACCACTAGCATGGTAAGCACCTTTTGATAAATTTATAGCCATCATGTTTAATAGTAGGCCAGTAGTATCAATCTCTTAAGATTTAATTATCTAGGACTATACCACTTGTGTGGACACCACATAGTCTAGTATGTACCTCTTTTAGTGCCATTGTGGCCTTGCTTTGGTCTAAACACCTAGAGTATCATGATAATGTCAGTGATATAGGGTTTTGGCTATGATAATTTAGTGGGATGCTCTATGAATAAGGTCTTGGCATTGGGTTTGTGTGAGATGGGGGGATATGACACTGTATTTTAGGAAAGTGTGAATCTCATGGTGCCATGGGGATTGGGGACCAACTAGGATACATACTCATGTTGATTCATAATTCTCATATGCAGGTTTGTGTAACTACTTGACTAGGAACTCATATTATGAAGCTTCTTGGGGAATTTCTAGGAGTAAGCCGATAGTGATCATTGCATCTGTACCTTTATTATGTAATCTTGGCATTGTGTGAACTGAATCTTGGTGAAGTGTTATTTTATTTTGTCTACTAATTCCTTATATGGAAGCAACTTGTCATCCTTTTTTTGGTACTCATCAAGGACCTACTTTTTTTTTTTGGTATTCCCTTCAATTGTTGTTTTTAGTCATGCAATGAGAGCCTTGTATTTTGATATGTTATTTATGGACTAGAATCATGGTTTGAAATATTTGGGGATGTAGTCAACTTGAGGGGTAATCAATAATATCTCAGCTCCAAACCCATGAGATGTATAAGGCCCATTAAATTATAGTTGTGATGGAAGTTGTTCCTATATCATACAAAGGTATTCATTTAGAAACTCCATAACTAGTGGATAAGCATCAACCAGAGGTATGCCAACTAACTAATCTAAGATGACTTCTTTTAGTGCCTTTATATCAACATATTGGATGTAAAACTCACTAAGTAACACAATTTACTTTGCTAGACGACATGTGAGTGTTATATGTAAGAGCACATACTTCAAAGGATCAATCTTTGATATGTTTTTAAATGTATGAATATGAATGTATTAGAAAATATTTTGAGTGGAAAAATCACTACTAGACATACTTTTACAATTGGAGTGTAATTGAATTCATAGCCAACAAGGGAATGCCTGATGTAGTAAATGGCCCTTTCTTTGCCATCATCATCAAGCTAGGCTAAGAGTGCCCCTAGTGTTGTTAGTGTAGATGATATGTAAAAATTTAATAGTCTCCCAATAAATGGTGGGACCAAAATAGGTGGACTAACTAGATATTGATTGATTTTCTCAAAATTGTGTTGACATATGGGATCCAATTTGAAGGTTCAATCCTTTTAGAGTAGATATATAAATGGTTGAAACTTATCTCCAAGTTGTGAAATGAACCTCATGACTAATTATAGTTTACCAAGAGACTACAAAGTTATCTTACTATCTTTGGAGGAGGCATTTTCATGATGGCTTTGACCTTTTGGGGATCAATCTTGATGTCATGCCATGATACGATGAATCTCAGGAGCTTTCCTGACATGACATCGAAGACACATTTATTTGGATTAAGAAAGAGATAGTACTATTCCAAACAATTGAACACTTCCTCTAGGTCATATAGGTGATCCAAGGCATCAATAGATTTGACCAGTATGTCATCCACATAGTCTTCAAGGGTCTTATGGATAAGGTCATGGAAGATGACCATCACAGCTCTTTGATAGGTCACTCTTGCATTCTTTAGTTTAAAAGGCATCATATTGTAGTAGAAGGTATTCAACAGGTTTGTCAATGTTGTTTTATGTTGATCTTCTTCTTCTATTTAGATTTGATTATACCTTGAAAATTTGTCCTTGAGGGACAAAAGTTCATATCCAACTATGAGATCAACAATCATATCTATGTTTGGTAAGGGGAAGTCATCCTTAAGACAAGCTTTATCGAGATCTCTAAAGTCTATATAGATCTTGATGTCTCCAGAAGGTTTGGTGATTGATACCATGTTGGAGATCCATTCTAAGTAATTGATCAAGTGAATGACCTTGGCTTCCAACATCTTCTCTTTCTTTTCTTTGACTAGTAAGGCTACTTTAGGATGCATCTTTAATAGCTTTTGCTTGACTGGTTTGACTTTTGGATCTACTGTTAGGTGATGTACAACCAGCTCTAGGTCTAAGCTTAGCATGTCATTATATGAAAATATGAATCAATCAATGTTCTCTAGGAGTACCTCTATGAGATTATTCTCTTGGTCTTTTGGTAGGGATGTTATGATGTATGTGATCATGGGAGTCTCTATTAGACTAATATTGACTCTAGCCTTGTTTCCTCGATCAGAATAGATGACACCTAATATTTGTGATCTTATAGGGGAAGGAAGACATATCTATCCTCAAGCACCTTAGAGAGGTTTTCACCATTGGGTACATCCTTTATTTTCTTTTCTTTTTTAACTTTGATCTTATGGCACTCCAGAGGAGTTTTCACTAGGGGGTGCTTTTTTCCCTTTTTCCTTTTTTTTGATTTTAATTTTTCTTCTCACTTTTGCAAATAGAGATTTATTCCTCCCTAAAGTAACCTTTGGGGTCCAATTTGTAGACATAGGTTAATGGTGACATTTCCTTTTTATATGGTGTTTTAACTCCCATGAATCTTAGGAGCACATCCTTAGTAGGGAACTCATCAATGTGGAGCATGATTGGTTGGCACCAATCAATGATTTTGGGGTGGGTAAGGGGAAGGACGATGAGGTTTATGGATAGTTTGCAGAGCATAGAGGCTCCTAAGATGATTTCATTAAGAGAAATATCATCATAGACTCTCTTTTCAACTTCCTCAGGGATGTCATCAACCTCTACAAGATCGCTTTGGATATTTAAGAAGGCACGGTCATTCTCATTAGTGCTCCTAGTTGTGGGGATTCCAAAACAAAGGTCATTCTATTTTGCCTCTTTATATGCCTCTATAAGTGTTTTAATTCTTTATTCTTCATGGTTTAAGCCACCTCCCTGATAATTCCATTGTTCAGTATTAAGATGATGAGAGTTGGGATATTTTTCTTTGAAGTAGTCAAGGGTTCCTTTGCCTATGGGAGGGGGTTATTTGTATAACTAGATACTAATGTTTGGGGCCAACTCTTTTCCATTTAGGATGTAATTGATAACAAAAGTAGATGACCTAATCTATTTGAGTTGAGGGGTGGTATCTTTCTTCAGACCTTGATATGATGGGAACCCTTGTGTGTGTGGCTCTAACAACAAAAATATATGATAAGTTGTATTCACCTTAACCTTAGTCGTTTATCTTAATGATAGAGAGTGTGGAGGAAAAGATGGTGTGGGGATAATGATAGGCACCAAAAGAACTATCAATAGAAGTTCCAATCTCGATCCTAGGGCAGCGACTCTGATGGGGTAGGATGCTTCCAATTTGTTGTGGTTACACAACACATGCCCCATTTTAATCAGAAATGGGGACCCCCTACTTTATTTTTTAGTTTTTTCAGGACCCTACTTTAGGGTCTAGGTCATTTTTGAGGTCTTCCCTAGTCCCCTGGTTCATGTCTAGGTCATGTCAAAGAAGCCCAGAGGTCAAAAATCTAAGAAATTTAAGAAGAATAGGTTATTATTGGGAATGTTGGCACACCAAGTGCACCTAAATAGGTGCGCTAGTGCTTTTGCACATTAAAAATGTGCAGTTACGAAAAAAATATTCATCACAAAAAAACCATTTAAATGCAAGGGGGGGTCCTTTCCCCCTCATTATGTTTTCTTGTTTTTGCTTTGGCCTTCCTCCTCCGCATCTTTGAATCTTTGACTATGCATCGCCGCAGCTACTAACTTTGTGAGGTTTGTTTCCTCTGCACCATCAGCTCTATCTCCTCACTCTCCTTTTGGTGCCACAACTTCGTAGTGATCTAGGTGCGACACATCTTCTTCGCTCCTCCTCCCTCCCTGTGCCAAAACAAAAAATACACACTAAGCTATGGATATTGATGCACACTAGCGCACCCAACTTGGTGCGCTTGTGTGCACCAATCCACATCATATAACACTTAAAAAACACAATCTAAATGTTAAAAGCAACACGATTAGGTGTGCAATAGTGCACCTATCTAGGTGCACTAATGTGCACCTAATATTCAAAGAAAAAAACAAAATGAACTTGAAAATAAAAAACCTTAAGTTAAAATCCTTTTCAGTGTGTAGTAGCACACCTCTAGAGGTGCGCTGCTATGCACTTAAAAGGCATAAAAATAAATAATTAGGGTTTCACACATCAAGTGCACCTATCAAGTGCACTTGGTGTGCCAATCTTATTTATAAAGGTTTTTTTTTAAAGGTTTATACTATTTTTTTTTTGTTTTTGAATAATCAGGTGTTTGTTTTTCATTTCACTCAGTTCTAGGATTTAATTTGATCATTTTCATTCTTAATTCTGGACTAATAAATGTTTTTTTGCACAGATATAATGGCATCTTTGTCATCTTCCTTGGGTGAGAAAATGACACTGAAACCCATTGTATTTAAGTTCCAAGGCATCCCAACAAAGTTAAGGTTTTAAGATGATAACTCAGAGATTAAAGATACAGATTTATGAATTCCTAAAGATTTGTAACAAACCCATCGAGAGATTGTAGATGGTCGCTACACTCATCAGGTCAGGACTTGTAAATGCCACTTGACATCCAGTGTTGGTACAATCTTCAGAGCTTGTTATGACACTTGCAAAACACTTTGTCCCTGAGGAGAGGGTGGTGAAGAGTGTAATAGGAGAAATTGTCCTTGACCTATGCCTAAAGAATATTGAGAAAGTATTTCATCTCCCATGGGCAGATCAATTTATTAGGCTCACATATGAGCAAGTGGAAAGGTGGTACCAGGAACACATTAAGGAAGCCTCTGAGATCATTTAGTCCCCGTACCTCATAGAGAAGACTCCTTTGGGAAAGAAGATTGGCAAGGTTGATATGACTAGAGGGTATATTATTGAAGATATCAGATACTCCATCATACTTCTGAGTAGAGTTATGGGTCTACAGGTAGCTAGGCACTTGAACATCTTTATGGTGCATTTTATTGAAACAATCAAGAAAATGAAAGTGCCACAAGATTGGGCTTCCACTTTGAGTTAGAATTTGTTTGAGTAGCTGGTAGTGGCAAAGAGCCAAAGGAAGTTTTATATGACATCATACTTGGTATACTTATTGGCCGCAAGAGTGACAAACTATCTAGGGCTATACAAGAGAGGCAACATGCAAGATCCTAATGCATGGTCATATATCGTCTTCCCTCAATTGGTGAAGAAGAGACTCTCAAAATAGAGAAAAGAATATATAATTGTTAATGATGCCTTCATATTTTCTATAATCCGATTCATAGAAGGGGATTACGTGAAGAGATTATCAGATGATGTTGTGGCATAAATAACAGTACTTGGAGCATACTATATCCAATTCTAGACTTTTACATATTTGAGGGTAGCAGGTACTATCATTAACCCAAAAAAGCTCTTGAGGTATCCTTTTGAAAAACTTGTTCTCTTGGAGATTTCTTGACAAATCTTGTCTACCTATGACTGAGTTAGAAGGAAACATAAAAAATGTTGGACCTAGCCATTGATTATAGGACCTTTTTGGGTAGATAAAAGGCAAGATATTTCCTCTTTTGAGTGTGAGTGGGATCAATATCCCTTGGAAGAGTACAATTCTCTGCAACCATGTTTTGATAACATCGAAAGAGTATAGTATTTGGCGGGCAAAGCATTCTAGCATGAAGAGGCTATTGAAGATCATTGGATGAATGCTACAAATGACTACGATGTCTGAATAAGGGATTATTATAGGATGACATTGTACTTGGTAGAGAAGGCCCTAGAAATAAAGATTTCCTTGAAGATATTACAGTAGGATTCTAAGGAGTTGGTTGATCCTCTATTCAATAGGGATAAGATAGGCAATAGGCCTATTATGAATGTTGAGGTTTATAGGGAGGAGAATTTAGATATCAACCATAAGGTAAGGCACATCATTAAAATGATGTAGGATTGGATCAAGAAACCATTCAAGCTTGATCCAATACCTAAAACAACAATCTTTCACGCACCAGCTCGCCCACCCAAAGGTAGAGGGAAGAAAGTCACCATCCCTACATTTATGGCTTAGTCGCCAGTAGGACCCGAGATAGAACATCAACTTGATAGGCCAGTTGGTTATTATCAAGCTTAGAAGGATGGAGGCCGAGGTAAGAGGAAAAGAAGTTCCCCTCGGAGAGTTGAACTAGAAAAAGGTGAAATCGTGGCACCCCACAACAAGGAGAAGAAAATGTACAAGGGTCAAAAGATACTGGAGCTTCACAAGTCTAGGTTGACCCTCAAGTGCCACCAGTTGTACCTAGCCAAATGGAAATAGAGGTTGAAATTCAAGAAGTTTCCCCACCTAAAAAACTGAATAAGCATCCCCTCCTATACCTAAAAAGGGAAGAAAGATCAAGATTTTGGTTAAAAAGAGGTAAAGGGTGATAAGGAAAGTAGTTCCTATCCCATCAATCCCTAAACCTATTCCTGAAGAAGATGAAGAAGAGGATGATGTACCTTTGAACAGGAGGACCCGACTAGCTAGAGTCACAAAATAGGAAAGAAGAAGTTCTGCAACCACACCACCACCAATCCCAGATGAACCTCTGCAAACTACCACATAAGAGGATGAGATGCAACAATGGATTGATGAATAGGATGTTGAGGGGACTAATGTCTTTAAGATGTCATATTTTGATTTCATGCCCATAGGAACTGAATTAGTTGGGGATAAGATCTGGGATACACCAACCAATGAACCTTGATAGGAAGATTGGACTCAAATGCCCCTAGAGTCCCAAGGACTCGAGATTGTTTCTACATCCACATCCTAGTTACAAGTTAGATTTTGTTTTGATAAGGGATTAGTTACTCCTCCTCCTTTAGGGATAGAAATTGAATGGGTCCAAGTAGAACCTTAAAAAGAGCCACAACAAGTGTCTATCGATGAAGTATCAAAAGAGGGACAAATAGGTGAGCAACCTCAACAAGCTTCCTAGGACAAAGAGGTGAGAACTGTGGGCTCCACCAAAATAGAAATTGTAGAAAGAAAGCCATCACAGAAGGAAAAGACTTCAGAGAGGAGTGATAAGGGAAAAGGCATAGCTGAAATAACTCCTTCATCCTCGAAAGGTAGAACTTTGGTAGAATGGATCCTAAGGTGGTTGCAGAAAGAAATGATAAGAAATAAGAAGCAACAATTCAATGTTGATGAGGAGGATATGATAGAATTAATTGAGGTTTTTCAAAAACCTAGGTCTCCATCAAAGGATGCAAGAGCATTAGCTTTTATCAATAGTGACTAGAACCAGGATTTGTTTGCACAAGTGGATATCCATCCTCCTAATATAGAAATAGAAGATTTGGATCCACAAGACTATCAAATTAGAGAAGTTATGCATGGAAAGCCTGCATTGGACACAACTAAGCTGATGGTCACAATGGGAATGAAAGAAGTATTCAAAAGTTTAGAACAGGAAGGGATGAAATTGATAACACTTCAAAGACAAAATGAAATCCTAAAGGGATATTTAATCAAATTTTTTGGTCCCTTAGATCATAAACACCCCAAGGAGACTCTAAATGTTGCAATTGAAAGGAGATATAGGGGGCGGTGAGATTGGATCCATCTTTGAATGCCTGTCAACAATGGCAGGAAAGTTTTGAAGAAAAGTGTGTACTTATCATCTAGGAGAATCTAAAGCTACTACATGTCATGTAGGAGAATGTGGATAAAATAGTAGCAATTTTGAATCAAGATTTCAGTCTTATGGATGAGGTATATACTTGGTGAAAGGACTTATAGGTGTTACGAGCAATAAAAGGCCAAAGGTACCAAATGCTTATGGATGTATATACGGCAGAAGAATTAGATTTGATAGATGATTGGATAGAGAAAATAGATGATAGCAATAAAGTAATGGGATCATTACATGTGAAGATCCATCGGCTGAAGGACCAAGCCCGAGAGAAAATTTTGGAAGCACAAAAATATTATAGTCATGCATGTCTAGACATTTTTGAAGATGATGCATAGGAGAAATTGATACTGGTAGAGGTGGTCGTGCAAAGATTTAGGAAGAATTTTGAAGAATTTTCTACTGATGAAGACATTCGACAAGCCTTTAGGACAAAAGAAGCTTTGTTAGAATTGAATACCAAGCTCGGGGATTTTGCTAAAACCCATATAGAGATAGATAACTACAAGCAGAAGATCAAAGATAAATATAATGCCTTGGATTTATTAGATGCAGAAAAGGTCATTGAAATAATAGAGAAATTCAATGGTAAACACCCAGACATAGCTCTGGTATGAAAGGGAACAAAACCCAAAACCCAAAATTTCATTTTTGACACTCAGTGAAATTTTGCATTTTTGGACCCTTGACATGTGCTGCTGCACCAGGTGCACTTTTTTGCAAAAAAGTGTTGGAAAAATTTTAGAGAATTCAGAGGTGCACAAGTGTGTTAGGTGCGCTTCTTCTAAGGTGCACTTTTTCAGAAGTGCACCGACAGTTAATTGCTAGTTCCAAAAATATAGCTTTCCATGCACCAAAAATGCATTCTAACAACAATTTAACTCAGACAGACACCTAGTGAAGGTTGAGCTTCTATTTTTGACACTTCTAGACACTTCTACATTAACTCATGTCTCCCTTCTTCTTATTCTCTCATAATTTCTTTGTTTTATGACATGTAAAGGCTCATGCATCCAATTAATGATATAAAAATGGATGGAGTCCTACTAAGCTTCAGTTAGATAGTTAGTTTGTATATAATTAGTTTATTTTATTAAATTAGAAGCATATGATTGCATGAAGATACCTCTCACTATCAACACAAATTGGGGAGATTATTTCTTATAAATACGAGATTGTAATATGTAATCAGGGTCACTGTTATTTTGCAATAATATATGCTTTTGCTTCTTGCATTTTGAGTGTAGTGATTCTTGCCTAAGTGTGTCATATTTTTGTGAATGTATGTTCATGGAATTTTGATTGAGCCAAAGGTTTATTACATTATTTCTGGTTGTGCAATTTTTTAATTCTAGTGTTTGCTATGGTTTTAAGAAATTTTGTTGATGTATCTAGTTCAAGAAGAGATCACCTATTTTGTTCCTACATAACTTTTTGTCTTGCATGAGCACACTTTTCGTGGCCTTGCAATTTGATGAAAAGTGAAACATCTTATGGTTACTAAATCTCCATTGATGATTGCATCAGTGGAATTAAGGAAGTGCTACTCCTACTTTCATTGGTTACCCACCAATTTCTTCAAAAGCTTAACTCATAGACGTGTTGTTTTTGTAGCTTATGTCTGTTAGGATTTTACTTTCATGTTATTTTCTTAAACTTCTTGTTACCCAATCTTTACCATTTTCTTTATTAAGCCCTTGTTAAATTAGGAATTCATATTAGTTGCATTGTTAGATTGCATACATTAAAAAATAGAAAATACAAAAACATAGTTCTTTTGCATGTTTTATTTTGAAGCAACATACAAATTCTACATCTCATCTAAAATCATCTGAACCAGCAAAGGCCTCCTCATGAAGATTCACATTTATCTTCAACTGAGCAAATTTTAGTAGGTCGCAAGATCACTTGGAACCTTGGAGTTGATTTTTAGATTAACTTTTCAAGAGAGGAGTTCAAAAGGATTCCTGCCATTAAGCATCATGCAAAGTGATAGCTCAACACAATGTACGACAATATGCAAAGGGCTCAAGATCAACATGATTGATTATCTTCGTGCCTAGATGCATAAATTTGATGCACTGATGATATGTGGATTGAATACCCTTCATTGTATGAATCCAAGGTTGACTATTAAATGGTAGGTTAAGATGAACCACGTGACATACTATTTTTTGAGTGGTAGGGTTGACTCTAATTAGTAACAAGATAGTGCTCTTTGATGTTCTTTCAAAGTTTTCATAGGATTTAATTATAATAATCTTATCTATGTATCTACTTTAGTATACCCTACCTATTAGATGGATTTTAACATATATAGGTTCAGGAATGGCCCATTACCTTTCATGACCCTTTTTGTTGTAAAGTTAGAAATTAGAACAATGATACAGAGTGGGAGGGTGTGATCTAGCTCAAGTTGGGATGTTAGAGGGTTTGAAAGATAACACACATGGGGTAGATCAATGTCCCACTAGATTTTGGAATTTGGTTGCATTGAGGTCTGTGGGGACATGAGATTCATGGAGTGTGTTATTGAGGATCTCCTTATGGAGTGGTCTAGTACGAAGGAGATCTAAAATGGATATTTGTGATGGTGTAATCCCAAGGGGTTCCAAAATGTTATACTGTAGCCCAAAGGAGGAGTGCTAGATGGGCTTGTTATATTAAGCTAGGTCCTTCAAGTTGTGACAACACATTGGTTATTTAGGCACTTGATATTTATAAATTTGATAGAGGGCTCAACCTAGGATATGCATTTGATCATACTGTTATAGTCAAGGTATGCCAAAGTATAATCTTGTTTTTTTTATGGTCATCACCTTGTTTGGGTTGGATGTTGTTGTTTTTGGTGGTTGTTATTGCTGGTATTATTGTTGTGGATGGCTTCCTTGCTTGTATTTTTGTTCCCATGTGATGGGAATGTGTTTTGATAGATAGCATCCCTTCATTAGAAGAGGTTTGTGCCCCTACCGTGATGTCCTTGCAATTGATAAGGTCTTGCACTTAATCCTTGAGTTCTATACATTTGACAGTGGGGTGTCCCTTGACGTGGTGAAAACTACATAACTCATTTTCTCTATACCATGAGGCCTTAGGATACCTCACATCTAATGGTTGTATTTGTGGATAGATCACAAGGTTGTCCTTTACTAGCTTCTCAAGGATTATGTCAAATGGTTCCCCTATAGGAGTGTGAATTCTATTGGGTTTGTTATGAACTCTTGGTTATTTCCTAGTTGCAATATTGATGGTGTTTGTTTGATTTGTTGGTGCTTGTTGGGATGAAGTTTGTGTTATTTGTGGATTTTTTTTTTTTTTTTTTGTTGATGTAGTTGTTGAAAGAATGTGTTTGATTCCTAGTGTGGTGGTTTCCACTAGAACGGTTGTTGATAAGGGGGGTTTGATGTGGTGGATATTGTGCTAACCACATGGACATGTTGAATATCTTTGGCACCATCAATTACTATGTTTTTGTTCTTATTATAGTATTATGTTTTATCGTTTGATTATTCTCACTCTTGGGTATTTTCCTTATAGTTTTATATGATTCCATCATTAATAATTCCTTGCTCTAGGACCATGCTCTTCTCCTTGATGTCCTTGTATGTTTGAAGGCAATTCATGACCATGTAGTGCATGCATTTAGGGTGCGTGTTGTTGATGAAATTTTTGACAAGGTGTCACTCTATGGGTTGCAAGAGATGCATGTTGTGATGCTTTTCCACCTCTGTAAGTAACTAGAAAGGATTTCACCCCCTTTTTGTTTAGTGTAGACTAGATCGACTAGTGACAACTCAGTTTTGACAAGGCGAGCATATTGTGCTACAAACACCTCTAAAAGATCATTAAATGTGTTCATAATGTCATAGGGTATCTGATAGAACCATTCAAGTGCAACCATCCCCCCCCCCCCCCCCCCCCCCCCCCCCAAGATTTTTGGGAAAGAGATGCATGAGAAACATGTCACTATAGGCCACCTCTTGACAATGTATATAAAACTCTTTTACATGGATGATTAGACCCCCCTTCCTTTTGAATTTGTCAAATTTGGGGATTTCAAAGTGCTTAGGGAAGGGTCTGTTATTATGGCCCTGTCAAATGGATATGGGAAAATGTTTTGGATTTAGTACCCCTTTAGAGTGCTTTGATGATACTCTTTATCTCTTCCCACTTTGGGGGTACATGTGCCATAGAAGAGGCCCCTAATCTGAATGTCCTTGGTGCAGGGTATGTATCAGATGGAGCAGGTGAATATTGATGATTTTGATGGATGTATGGTGGTGGTTGGAATGTCCATTTTCTCGCTGCTTGGGTGGGGGTCGATGGTTTATGTGGTGGTGATTGAACATACTATTGTGCATGTGGGTAAATTGTTGATGGTATTACAGATGTTGCTATGGGGGATAGTTGTGTGAATGTTGTATAGGTGGGTGGGCTTGTGTGAGCATTTGTGCATATGATTTTTGCAATGGTGGTAGTTGATATGATGGTGCAATTTTCTGGGAAGTCATGTTCTTCCCAAAATATAATAGATGTGCACTTGTGTAAGAAGGTACTTGGGTGTTAACTAGTGAGAGATAATTTATACAAGGGGCTCCTCCTTTTTGTGCTTGTTGTTGTGGTGGTTCCAATTGGCTACTCACCAAGGAGGCATGGATAAATAGTTGGTGATGGATAGAGATAGATTTGGAGGTGGAGGAGGTAGAGGTTGTTGTGGTTGTGCTTGGAATACTAACATGAAAGGATTACTTTTGTAAGAGTTGTTGTGTGCCCTTATAGTTGTGAAAATATCCATGGGCCAAGTGGAAATGAAGTGGCAACACCTTGTGTAGGAGTAAATGGATTGGTGCTAGCATTTTGTGGAATAAAGGGTTGATTACTAGGCCTTGTTGGCAACATAACTATGGAGAATTGTGGTATAGATTATGTGTATTGTTGAAATGGATTTGAAGCACTACTAGTGGGAGTGTATGACGTGGAAGCGCCTACTCGAGATTTGGGGAGTCTTACAATATTAAGTGGGATAGATGTGGGTTTGTTGGTAGCAGATTGACAAGAATATTGGTAGATGTAGATTGTCTGGTGATAAGCTACTGAGATGTGGTGTAAACCAAGAATTATGGGATGATAGGTTTAGTATTTTGGGGGATGGGAGCACTGATCTGGGTACTTCTTATATTTGGGTCTATAACCTATTGTAATACAGATTGATAACCTCCATTATGATCATCAAAGGGGCTGTTGGGATCCAAAGGTGGTCGAAACATGCCATATAAGAAATCTGAGGGGTCTTCCTTCCCTATTGGTGGTAGTGGTCTTTTGAAGTCAAAAGCATCGATATTCTCTCATTGTAAGTTAGCCATGACGGTGTCTTTATTTCTATCAATGATGGCATTGACAACAATTACATATTTTGGTTGATTCATAAATGCCTCTAAGGCCAATGATGTAGGTCTCAAATCTTCCAAATTTTTGGGAGGTGGTGCATTTGTGATAATGATAGCTTCTGGATTAGGTTGTGTACTAGTAGAACCACCATTAGGATTTAGATCCATATCTTTCTTCTTCCTTTTGTTTTTGTTTAGATGCGTGATACATGGCATGAAATGATAATGCTCCTAAAAATGGGATGCAAGATGATATGGAAAGTGTAAGAGTATTTTTAGAATTATATGAGATGATGTTCATCATGTGATGTAAAATTATTTCCTAAGATTTATGAAGATGTATGATCAATATAAAGGGACAATGTGTGGCAATGCAAAAAATGATGATGGAGGATTGTACTCTAAGGAAGTGATACCTAGAATACCTAAAAGATCAATAATGTGATGCCAACATTTGAGAGGTGCTACCCTAAGATTTGAGCTCAATCGGTAGTGATTATGTTGACTGGGATAGACCTATGACCCTTTGGAAGACACATGATAATCAAAGGCCCAACCTATAGACCAAGGTGATTAGGGACACAAGTGACAAAGAGAGAATACCGTAGATGATGTGTGGTCAAAGGGATAGCACTGATAGTAAGATGGATATAGGATGCAGGATAGTCAACTCTAACAAATAATGACACCAAGTGTTTTGGGGATGATGGAGGATTTGATCTAGGATTTGGTTAGATGATGATTGTTTTGGCTAAGGATTTTCTAAAATGTGTTATGAAGATGGTGGATCTATTGATTCCTATGAAGGATAAAAGACCTATATGATGATTCCTAAAGGATAACTCAATTATTGAATAAGTGCAAAGTATGTGAGGAAGAAGATGGATCTAATAGTAGTAGTCATAAGTTTTAGTTTTGATAAGGTTATAGCTAACACCATGTTTAGACCTGAGGTTGTCAATTTTATACTCCCACTCAGCTATTAGTACTTTTTCAATGCCTTCCTTCTCAACTCAGACTAGTCTAGAAATTCTTAGATTAGGTGCTACTTTCTTACATTCTAGTTTTATCTCTCGATATATCGATGATGGTTTGAGTTTGACCTTTTCAAAATTGGGTTTTGGTTGATCTAACATGGGGACTCATCTTGAATGTTTGGATAACTCACAACTTTCAACTTGAGACAATGGCTATGTTAAGTATGCCTTAACCTAGGTTAGATGACACATAACTTGGGTAACAAGTGTTTCAAATGAGAAAATGGTCCCTCAAAGGATAAAGTAGTAAAAAAACTAGTACGTCAAAATAAGCCTAGGGTTATTGCAAATGGAATTGCTAACAAAATTTTGGTGTATAACAGTAAGACTCCTTGATAATGAATAAAATAAGGGAGCTAACAATCTCTCAAAGGACAAAGCAACTTTGACAGCGACAAGAAAATGATCTATTTTGCAAAAGTATTTGATAGTACCAAATGTGTATGTACAAAAAATATTTTTCACATGGTTAAGTCCCAAAGGTACACTTCATGCACATGTTACTCCTACAAGAAAGGTGGTTTAGTATAACCCCATGAATGTTTGCATTCTGTGACTCATATAGATGGTAACAGTAAAATCTTCAAGTGATCTAGGTAGTCCACTTTGGTTGATCCTTGCATAAGGATTATGAAACTTTTGGAGGTGAATTGGGTAGGCTGTACTAATTTGGTTTGTAATTATATCTATGGTTTTATCCCAAATGATTGTTACATTCATGACTCACTTAAGAGCCTAGTTTTACCATTCTCAAATTGTAGGAAAGTTTTCCTACCTCCAACTATACTATCAAACACACATCGCCCAAACTTGCGTGGATATAAAGTGAGAGTTTTTTCCAACACTTTATTTAATTGTCAGTCGAGGTATTTATTTATTAAAGGTCATTCTATAATAGGGATATACTTCCCAATGGACAAGCCTCTCTAGAAGCACTCCTAGAATTTTTGTGGATTATCTTGCTAAAAAAATTGGTGCATGTGTCACTTAATTAATTGGATCTACTTTGTAAAAATGAAAGATAGCTCAAAGACATTTAAAAAAATACATCTTTAATACACACAAAGCATTTGGCTCATTCCAATTTCAAGTTTTAAATTTTTCTATCTAAGATTTGAAGACACTTATGTTTAGCATGTATGTTCTTTCCAACTTGACAATGCACGTTTCCTTAAGAAATTGATGGTCAACTTGATAAATTGATCGTGGATGGCTTTTCAAGAGATGAGAACAAGAACATGTTTCATTTAGCATTCAAGATTTTGTGTTTTATTTTTATGTCCCAAATTGAAGTGTTTTCTCTGAAATGTTCTTTGATAGCTCAAAATCAAGTGTTCATCACATTTGTTCATTTTAACCTTTAAGCATTCAATATTGGATGACTTTGTATAATACCCAAATCAAAATATTTGATCAAAGTATTGTTCCTTCTAAAGAATGGGAATTCAAAACATTATTTTTGAAATTGCAAAAATGGTTTGAAGGAAAATATAGCAAGTGTGTAATGAACCCTTTTTGGGGGGTCATTCATTCTTATAATTTTAATAGTGATATCAGAGGATGGCAGAATTTGTGCTTTTATACCATGTTTAATGAACCCTTTTTGGGGGGTCATTCATTCAGGTGCAACCCTTGAATCCTTTTTGCCATATTTTCTTGATAATTTTGATAATCTTTTATCCGATGATCCTTTCCTAGAGTTTATTCAATATATATATTTTTTCATTGTAAGAGTCACATCCTTTCATAATATATTATATTAATTTAATAGTTATATTATATAATTATATATTTTTTAAGCTTAGTTATAACAATTAATGTAATAAGACATATTATATTAATAATTATATTACAATTAATATATCAACTATATTTATATTATATTTTATTAATATAGTATTACTATATTAAAATATATCTTAATGATAATATCATTATTTTTTGTATTAGATTATTATTTAATTTGTATTTTCATATTACCATTATAATACGATATAATATGATATTATTACATGATTATAATATAATATTACTTGTAAAATATTATTATTTTAATATTAATATTAATATACAATACTTATTTATTTTTTAAGTTATATGTTAAAGTAGGGACATTATAGTGGTATCAGACACTGTGGATTCTTTGTAAACTCAAATTCAAGATGTTTTCATTGCATATGTTCTTTCTCATTTAGGCATTTGAGATTGGACTTAGTTAATTTTAGAACCCAAATTTGAAGTGTGAAATTTTGTTTAACATGCAATGCTAATTTTAAACACCAAAAAATGTGAATCTTTTTAAAATATTGATCTTTCTCGTTATTAAGATTGAGAAAAAAAAATAGAGAAGAGAAGTCAAGATAGAATAGGACAAATCTTGGGAATGTAATACCGTGAGCTATGTTGCCCTTTAAGATTCTCAAACTGCAAAAACAACAAATGAGATTTCGTCTCTTTATCTTCCAAACCTGCAAAATTAAAAAGAAACCTTACAATACTTCTAATCAAAAAATGTTAGTTTAAAAACTGATTCTGCTTTGCAAAAGTTATAAGCACTTTATGTTTGACAAAGAAGGGTCTAATTTTAATGCATGCACCTGATTATTTTGGAATGAATATCATCAAATGACTTGAATATTTATAAATATCTTAGAACCATCTTTCTACTGCCTTTTGCATCATAAAAAATAGAGCTCATATGCAAATGTTATAAGCATTTTTGTAAAAGTGCCTTTTTGTCTAAAAACTACTCCCAACAACGACCTTTCTCCTAGTTGTAACCTTTTTAAGTTTCAAAAATGACCCTCTTAGTGGAAAGGATAAGAATAAGCAAGGTATAATAGAGCTTTTTCTTAAGCACTCAAACAAAAGCAATATTAGATTATGGGTTAGTTTGCAAGAAACTAAACCAAAAGATGGATGAGAAAATGACCCTAGATGTGGGTCCCATTGGGCATGCCAATATGTAAGAAAAAAACTAGCATTTGAAGGAATACAATGAATAAAAAAAGAATTCAAAACAAGATAATTAAGCCACACATATTATTAGACAAAAGAGAACTAAAATACCAAATAGCCTGAGAAAATGCAAACCTCTTAAACCAAGCAATCTTCCCTTTGATGTGTAGATGTGCCCAAAAAATATGATGTGTGCTCAAATTTTGGATGCTCAAGCTTCAATAAGGTGGAGAGATTTATGCATAATGATGTTTCTTCTCAATGGATTGGGAGCCAAATCAACATTATAACAATACTCAAGTGGTGGATGATTTGTGAAGGGTACAGGGCTCTATTTATAGGATTTTCCAAGGGTTGAGGTAAGGTTCAAGACTTACCATGGTTTTAGAAGGGTAGAGTTAAGATGAATATTAAATTTATTTGGGAGAATCTAAAGGGGATAAGTGTGTAAGGAATATGTAAGGGATGTAAGGGAATATGTAAGAGTAGCAAGGGAATATATAAGGGATGTGTAAGAGGTGTAAGGGATTCATAAGGGATGTAAGGGAATATGTAATGGGTGTAAGGGATGTAAAGAATATTTTGATATTTATTTGGTGAGTGGGAGGATAAGATAAGGTTTAGATTTAGGTTTGGATTAGGATTTCTTAATCGTCATGCTTAGTGTTGTGTAAATGATTAGGGTGAGGTTAGGCTTAGATTAGAGGGAGATTAGGATGAAAATGGACATGTTAGACAAATGTAAGTGGTTTATTTAATTAAATGGGTTTAATTATGAATTAAATAAGCTTAGCACGAGTCAATGGGTTGGGTTGAGTTAGAACCCAAGAGTTAGGTTTGGGTTAAGGATTAGTTAAGAGTTAGTTTAGGGTTGAGGGTTTTATTAAAGGAGTTATTTAATAAAAAGAGAGATTTGGAATTAAATAAGTACAATGTAATTATTTAATTTAATAGAAGAAGGGGGATTTAATTGATAAATTAGACTATTGGTCGTCATTTAATTTATCAATTGGACTATAGTTAATTAATTAAATTAATTAACTTGGAGATAGCATAAATTGATCAAATATTAAATACTTAATTAATAATACTTTAGCATATGACTAAGTGGGATTCCTTAATGATGTAATCATATTTAGGTGTCTGCAACATGAACTTATGTGTTTCTAAAAGTGAAGAACTATTCAAGAACTCTAACCTGCAAAGCTTGAGGTATTATGTTGGCTTGTGATAGGATTTTGGTGCAAATTTTGTACTAAATCATGGAAAAAGTTGTGGATACCCCAATTTTGGTTGATATCATAGAGGAATCTAAAACTGTATTCAAGTTACATCCGATACAAGTGAGTGACAACAACAAGATGGGTACCCTATCTTCCATACATCCTAGAGTTTCATTGGTTAAAGATATCTAGTCATACATACATTGTAAGCTCAATGAACTAGGAGTGGATTCTATTAGAGTGAGTGTGAAAAAATTGTGAGAATGATATGTTGAAGCATGAGCATAAGCATTTTAAAACAAATGGTTTAGTATATGAAATTGGCAGACCTAATAATTTTCATCATGAGTAGATTTGATATGTATCCAGTTGTGTTCATGATCAAATTATGTGGTTGGAAAAATGACATAGGATTACAAAAGAGATCATTCACAGATTTACAAGATTTTGTGCAAATGGTGAGACACCTACCCTAAGGATGATAGTTGAAAGATTGGTTACGATTAATAAAATATAAACCTAATTCCAAATCCATGGCCATCTATGATATAGTAGAAAATTAATTTTGATTTTCATCTATTGTCATTGAATACACAGTTTACAAATCATGTCATATGAATAGTGTGTTTGGTGGAGCAATTCACGCAACTTATATAATGGTGAAGGAGGATGCAACATATGAATTATGTGAGATGCTAAGGAGGAAATTAATGGTAAACATGGACACGATTAAGAAATACAAGAAAAAATCATTCAAGTATGGGATTATTCTAGTACGTGTATTTTTCTATGTAAAATTTCTTCCTAGGTAGAGGAGCAATACAATAGTTAGTAGACTAACTGGTGGTTTTATAAATAAGTGATTTTATTATAAAGTTAGGAGATAATTTTAACAATTCCATGTTGGGTTACTTTAAGGATTTTGAATTGAGAATGCATATAATAGAACAAATCTCATGTAGTATTGTGAAGGAATTCAATAATGATGTTTTTTATATTGAAACTTTATGCAAATGTACTCCTATCTAAACCCATAGATGTCATTGTACCTAGCTTGGTACTTATAAAGAGGCATATTCAAATATTTACATGAAACTAAAGAAACAAGTGATACAAACAAAAATAAGGAGTATGATAAGCAATTTTACAAAGAAACTTATAAGTGAAGAGGATGGTACTTCCACTTCATCCATTGATGAACCAACACTGGCTATTCCCATTGCACCTAAAAAAAAAAGGAGACATCAGTGAAAAAGAAAACTTACAAGAGGAAAGGAAATTTTAATGAAGAGAGTGAGTAATAAGACACTATAGAAGAAGAAGCTAAAACTAAACTAGACAATGAAGTAAAGTAGTTGAAGGTGATGGGCAAAATAAAGCCCTTTTAATTGATTTACTTGCCAACTACATAATGGAGAGTAGTAGATTGGGTGGTTTTGCAAGAAGGTGTGAATTATGTAATGATTAAGACAAGAGGAAGCTAAAAGATGTAATTGTATAGAGTCTACACAATTTTTGTAGAACTCCTTAAATAAATTTATTAGTTAATTGATGCAAGATGGAAAGAAACACTACAAATGCATATTTAGAAATTATGGATAGATCACTTATTCAAATGGATCCTAATTTTGATATTGAAGAAGTAAGGATAATGGTTGATGCTTATAGATAATATTTCTAAGTTAGAAGTAGGGCTTCAAGAATTCTTGTAGGTGACACACATAGTGCGTATGATGAAATTGTAGAGATATGGAAGAAAATAACGCAATTGTAGAAGGAATAAGAATAGGAACCAAAATTAACTGGTGAACAAAAGAAAGATAAATAGCTATTATCTTTCAAGTTCATGACATAACTACTTTATAAGAGTTAATTGGTGAGGTTAAGTCTAATATACTTGAGCACACTCATGACATTTAAACATAGGAAGCTAGTCAAACATGTGGATATAAAGTAATAATTGAAGACATTCATTATGAAGAGGTTTCCCACACACATAAGGTACAAACTAAACAAATAGTAATAGGAAAAAAGAAAGAAAGTCACAAGGAAGATGAAGAGACAATTACTGTTAAAAGAAAATTGATTATAGGAGTAATGAGTGAAAGGAAGAAGATAAAATCTATAATTGGGACTAGTCCAAAGCAAGAGGAAGAACAAAGAAAAGAAAAGACAAACCACTGGTGACATTACCAAGATGATCCCTAAGTGTGTGCTATAGATTTAGTGTGAAAAATATATAAAATGAAAGCTAAACATCAAACAAACTAAAAATGATAACAACAAATATCATAAACCGAGAGAAAGAAAAATAAATATAAATGCAAATCTTGTGAATCCTCTTAGCTTCCTTGATGCTTTTGATGTTGTCTAGAGATAGTGTTCTAGTAATAGTGTATGTGTGCTAAATGGTTTCTCAAGCTTCCATAGTGGATTTGAATGATAGATGGATGTATGGAAATCTGAGTATAGCAATGGTGCTTTTATAGTATTTATCTCCTAAAATAGCATAATAAGTTTACTGAAATAGTGGATGATTTGTGAAGGATGCAAGGGTTCAATTTATAGGCAAAGGGTCGAGAATTCACAATAAAGGAAGATTGTGAGGGAAGGATAGGATGCAAGGAGAGATAAGAACATGGATTGTGCTTCCCCAAATCCATAACATTGCAACAAGTGTCACAAGGAGAATGAGTGTGAGGAGTTAGGGATTGTGGAGGATAAATTCAGAGAATCAAGTGTGAAATGTACTTTAGTGTTTTAAGGAGGGAGATGGAGATGTGGCAAGAGAGTGGACTTGGGTTTGAGTTGGGAAGACTTAATTTGCGCCTTGATTTGTGTGAGTAATCTTATTAGAATTAGTTAAGGGGGGGTGATTAGGTTGTATCAAGAGGGCAATGTGGTTTAGTTGAGGAGATGATGTTGCTAGTGAGTGAATTTGTTAGAAAAATGCATGTGGGGGAATTGATTAAATTATTTAATTAAAATAGTTGATTATTGGTGCATGAGTTGGATTAAGGGTAACTACTATGTTGAGGGTTAGTTTGTGGTTGATGGATTTAATTAATTGAATTAATTAAGTAAAATGAAGAATGTGGAATTAATTTAAATAGATTGTGCAATTTATTTAATTTAATAGAGGAAGGGGGATTTAATCAATAAATCAGACTTTAATTGTTATTTGATTATTAATTGAACTATAGTTAATTAGTTAATTAGGGACAACATAAATTAATTAAATATTTAATATTTAGTCCATAATCCCCTAGAAGATGATTACATGTTACTACATATTGCGTGATCAGATCTAGATGTCTACATTTTGACCCTCTTTGACATAGTGTTGAGACGACACTATTTAAAAAATATTTATAAATAATAGATGACATGAAGAAGATTTAAAGAAAGAAAAATTCTTCTAGTCTCAAAAATAGGAAAGACACTGGACTATATGATGTCCCCTTGAGAAGAAGATGAAGAGGGAAAATAAGGCAAGATGACATCTTGAAAAGTATAAAAGGCGAGGTGAGATTAAGGATGTGGAATGATTGACAAAGGGTTAATTTTGTGATCAGAGTGCAAGAGTAGTTGGGGATGGGTGAAAATGGGCATCCAAAAGGAAATAAGGAGAAAAATGATTTAGGAGGGGTCCTATGTAAGGATCTCGAAGGGTTGAAATATGTTATCTGCCTTTATTTTGCTTATAGTGTTTATTGATGTTGGAGCTCTCATTTTCATTGTTGCGATGGTTTTATATGGACATCTAGAGCACTAGACACATGTGGTTCAACACAAGAGTGTGAGGGATAGATGACAGAGTGGAAAGCCTAGAATATACTTCATCTTTTATGTATGTTTTAATTTTTTGCTTTCTTGGTGATTCAAAAGTATGTTCTCACGAGCTTAGGTCTGGTTGGGACATGCATGGGTTTAGTGGGATTGTGGTCCCACAAGAAATATGAGTAGATAGGATGATTTTGTGGTGTGTTTGACTATCTTGCAAGAATGCATTCCCACAGGTATTTATGGCAGGGATGCATTCCTTATTAGAATTTTTGGCAAGAACGGAGTCCCATAGTAGGTAAATGAGAATTAGTCAAATTTGGTCAACATGGGATTGAATAATTTTATTGACCTAGCATGGAAAACAATATAATGCATTCCCACTAGACTATGTTTTAGTGGGAATGCTTGAAAGTTAGCTAGTTTATGAGATCATAATTTTGGTCTAAGGGAAAACACACAATTAAAAACATGGCATGGGTTGGATTTGGAAAATGGTTAGCTTGGGTATCAGGGAAGTTTGAATTTTGTAATTAGAGGGTTGGGTAATTAGTTAGGTATTTTGATAGCATAGTAAAAGATTGACAGTGTTATATTTGGGGATGCAATGGTCTAAAGACACACTTTTGTCACAAGAGAGACAAGAGATGATTTTGTGAGTCACATAAAACTTTAGACCTGCTAAGTGGGCACTGGTAGATTTTATTGGGATGGGGTATCTTGTGTGGATGCCTCATCCAAGTACTTATATGGTGATAGTTACTACCCTACAAAGGAGATGAAAGTGATGTTAGAGGTTGTAAATGAGATTTTTGGATTTTTTGTGCAAGATAATGAGGTTTTAGTGACCTGATACATGATTGGAGAGCATGCAGTTTAGATGTTGGTAGGTCTTGATGTCCCTTTCAAGATCTGACAGGATCAATTTTGTTTGGACTTGAACTTGGATTGGTGTTAGGGTACCTTTCCCCAAACACAGGTGGGATGAGCTTGACTCTTGGCTTGATCCTCACCATAGTGTGGATCATAGACATGCGACTCATGGGAGGAGCATCAATTTTGCAACACTCTTATAGATGTGGGCATGGGATCATATAGCAATAATCAAGTCAATCGAATGTCAGGATAGGTGGGTAAATGAGCCTATGGTGTATAGTAGTGTAAAGTGATGTGAAATGTCATGACACTAGGGCTAATGCAACATATCACTGACCAATTGTGCCTCATGGGTGTAAATAAATCAGTTGTAGAACTTTAGGTAGGGGATGTTGGATTTTGAAATTGAACCCATGGTATAGGAGTGAGGGGATGGACGATTTTTTTTTTTGGGTTTTGGTAGGATTTAGCAGGATTAGGATTGTAGGATTGATAGAGCTAGTATGTTAGGCTAATGGATTTCTTTCTTAGATTTGAGTAAAATGAACTCTTTCTATTTTTCCTTTTGAATGTGGATTGGGATGGAATCCTTTAAATCTTGAGTGTGGGGTTCTTTGTAAGGAGAACCACCATGTATTTGATCACTTAATCTGATATAGAAATATCAGTAAGTTTATAGGGTCACCGAGAACATCAATGCCTTATCACCTTTATTGCATAGGACTAACTCAAAATAGACATGCAAGGATGCCCCAACAACACACATGAATCCTAAAAGAAGTTAGAGTGGGAGTGATATTAGGTATCCAAAAGTAAGTGACATTTACCAAGTGCACCATACAACAAGTGAGCACATGTTTGGATGTGCAAGTGTCACATCCAACAGACTCACAAGCAAAAAATAAAAACAAATGAAAGATTGATCAAGACTTTTCTCTCATATTACCTCATTTGCAACACACCATGATATAAATTATCATGGTGACCTTGAGTACAAAACAACCAAATTGCTTGGAAAAGCTAATCAAGAACAAAAAATAAAATCTAATATTGAAAAAAAGAGTAAAATCTATAAAAATTAACCTTCTACCAAAGAGATCGGTAGGACTAGATACTAACAGACCAAATTCATGCATGAGGAAGGATACATACCACAAGGATTTTTTAGTAACACCTAGAGCTCTCATTAAATAGAAAACAAAAACCATTTAGGAAAAAAATTGACGAAAAAGGACTTCTCATGAGGAATTTTTGAAGCATGAATCTGGGAGAGATGAAGACTATGATCTGATGCAAATAGAGAAACATTAGACTATGATCTGATTTGAAGACTGATATGAGGAAGTGGTATGTATAATGGAATTAACTAAGATATTTATAAGGGAATAACAAGATTTGTGGCTTTCTGATTGTTATAGTACAATTGAAGAGGGTCGGATACTGATCCATTTGATATGATACACAAGATATTGTTCATTTGAAGTTGTTTATAGTACATGTGAAAAATAAGACAATACCATATACAGTTCAAATATGTTTCTATAGATATAGGTATTTCTATTGTACGATGTTGGAACACCTCGGAGATATGGGTAAGTGGATGACAGAGTGTTGCAGGGATTGGGTATGAGGTTTGATAGATAACGAGTAGGTATAAGTACACCTAGCATATATTGCTATGTTTTCACCATGTGACCTATCCAAGGAGCTTGAATTGCCAAGTTTTCACCATTGGACACTTGTTTTCTCTTTTCCATTCTTCTCTTTGTTTTTGTCTTTTGATATTTATTTATTTTATAATCGGGTGCCTAAATTGCTAGGTTTTCACCTAGATGATGATTTTTTAGGATATTTTATATTTTGTATATTTTTTTAAAGATATTTTCAGCAAGGTACACTGAGCGGCTAAAGCAAAGAATATCTTAAGGTGAATGATACTACAATATTTAGTGATTAATAAAATTTAAGCATAATCAACATTCCTAATTACAATTAATTAAAATATATATTTAGAACAAATAACTAATTATTAAATATATAAATATTACTAAATAAATAAGTTAATAAATACATATATCAAATGAATAGATAAAAAATAAATTAATATCACCTTATCATGATAAACAAAGGGGAATAATAGAAATAATAATCATATAATAAACAACACACTTGTGTCAGGAGAGAGACAAGCAATGATTTTGTGAGTTGCATAGCACTTTAGACCTATTAAGTGGACACAGGTGGATTTTATTGGGATGGGGTATCTTGCATGGATGCCTCGTCTGTGTACTTATATGGTGATAGTTACTGCTCTATGTGAAAGATTATTCTCTAAGATTGTCACTTTCCATCTCCCTATAAAGGAGATGAAAGTGATATTAGAGGTTGTATACGATATTTTTATATTTTTTGTGCAAGGTATTGAGGTCTTAGTGACCCAATACATGATTGGAGAGAACACAATACAAATGTTAGTGGGTCTTGATGTTCCTTTCAAGATCTGACAGGGTTAGTTTTGTTTGGACTTGGACTTGGATTGGTGTTAGGGTACCTTTCTCCAAACACAGGTGGGATGAGCGTGATTCTTGGCTTGATCCTCAACATAGTGCAAATCATGGACATGCAGCTCATGGGAGGAGCATCAATTTGCAACACTCTTACAAATGTGGGGATGAGAGCATATAGCAGTAATCAAGTTAGTAGAATATTAGGATAGGTGGGTAGATGAGGTTGTGGGGTATGGTTGTGTGAAGTGGTGTGAAATGTCATGAAACTAGGGCTTATGCAACATATTACTAACCAATAGTGTCTCCTAGGAGTGGATAAATCACTTACACAACTTTAGATAGGTATGTAGTCACTAGGGAGGATTGTAGAATATATGGGGGGATGTTGGATTTTGAAATTGAACCCATGCTATAGGAGTGAGGGGATGGATGGGTTTTTTTGGGGGTTTTGGTAGGATTTAATAGGATTAGGATTGTAGGATTGATAGAGCTAGGATGTTAGGTTGGTGGATTTATTTCTTAGATTTGAGTGAAATGAACTCTCTCTTTTTTTCCTTTTGAATGTGGATTAGGATGGAATCCTTTGAATCTTGAGTGTGGTGTTCTCTATAAGGAGAACCACCATGTATTTGATCACTTAATTTGGTATAGAAATGTTAGTAAGTTTCTAGGGTCACCAAGAACATCAATGCCTTTTCATTGTTATTGCATAGGACTAACTCAAAATAGACACGTGAGGATGCCCCAACAACACACATGAATCCTAAAAGAAGTTAGAGTGGGAATGTTATTGGTTATCCACAAGTAAGTGACATTTCCCAAGTGCACCATGCAACAATAAGTGAGCACATGTTTGGATGTGCAAGTGTCACATCTGACTAACTCACAAGCAAAAAATAAAAATAAATGAAAGAATGATCAAGACCTTGCTCTCATATTGCCTCATTCGCAACACACCATGATATAAATGATCA